>QTSX02004261.1:1246469-1754020 GCA_014839935.2 Entomophthora muscae | reverse complement strand
TGTTGTATTTTTTATTGATAAATAAGACTTTCTTTGTATAATTTTTATCTTACATTTTGTTTTTTTTACCTATTTGTGTTTAATATATCCTTTCAATTTTTTTATTTGCAATACTAAACTTTTTTAGCCAAGATCATCCAAATCAAGCAAACAGCCCAAGCACCAAGCCTTCAAGGGCTCAAAGATCCCTGCTGTTGTGAATACCGTCATTACTGTGTTTCAATTTTACCTTTGATGTGTTATTTTGAGGACAATTCTTTCTCTTTTGCTTTTGCCCTTTGAAAAAGTTTGGCTATAAATTGGAAAATCAATTGTTTAGTTTCCTGACTCTGCGCAACTCACTTACTCCACTCATGCTGGTGGCAAGTGATTTTACTGTCCATGTTTGTATTGTGGTAAAGCTAAACAGTATATATTTCATTTTATTTTTACCAATAAAAATTAAGTTCTATTCATATTTTTGTCTTTGTGTCTTCACGTACTTCAGCGCCTCTCTAGCCACGTCTAGCAGATATTATTCAATCAGGGCCACAAGGTAATTACACAGCCTTTCCTGCCATTCAAACCATGACTTAAAACAAATACAATCCTAATGTTAGGATTCCCTGTTGTGTATCTGTGCCATGCCTCAGGTCACAACAAAAATGGTGCTCCCTACAGGGGCTGTAAGCCCTATAGTTACCCTCTTTGCAACCATATTTTCAGGTCCTTCACCTCCGCCTATACAAGAGCCAACTTCCCCTGAAATTACCAGTCCTCCTATTGAGGAAGACATTGCCAACCTGCCTATTGTCCCTACTTTACTGAACCTTAGGAATAGTCCCTGCCTAGTGGCCTACCCATTGGATACCCCTGACTTGAAACAAGTCATGGCGGTAGCCCTTGGGTTAGCCCATGATGGAGCTGTCCCTTGCCTCCAACTACAGTTCAGTTGAGCAGAGTATTATGAATTAAATTTTGGCTATGCAATTTCCACAACATCTCCTCTCAGCAGCTGGCTCCGCTGAGCACCTATTGGCTTCCTTTATACAGCCTGCCTTAGCTCACTATCAAATGGTGCTAAGACTCCATGTTCAAGAAATCTTGTCCCTACAAGCAGCTGTAACCAATCACTGGGACCAATTTGCTGTGTATCAACAGTGGATTTATTCCCTGTTTTCCCTGGTGTCTGATAATCAGCGCAACTCTGTTACCTCCCAACCCTGCTTGGTCAATTCCATTGAGCAAATGCGCCATCCCATCTCTGAGTACGTCAGGGAGCATCTACATGAGTTTCACCAGTTGGAACAACCTTGGCAAACCCAAGTAGATTCCACCCTAAACGCCTACCTTACCAATTTTGAACAGCTTGTGCAACAGCTCAATGAATTCAGTGCTTACTCCTTTGACCAACTGCAACAAGGGGCAGACCTTGCTGCTAAGGGCTTCCACAAGCTCAGTAAAAATTTTGACCAAGAAAGGGGTGTCACTGCCGCTGCCATTGCCAAGCTCCAGAATCAAGTGAATGAATTGTCTACGTCCAAGCCAGATGCCCCACTTTCCCCTCCATCTGATGATTTGATGGAGAGAGAACAGAGGCTATGAGATGCCATTTGAGAACTGAGAGCAACCACTTGAATTAAAGGTCACCCTGCCAAAGCACCTCAGACAGATCCCCAGTGCTTGCTTTAACAACTTAAGTTACAGATTTACAGCAAGAGGTCGCTGCATTACACGGAACAATGGCAACTGCTACTAGTTCAACTGGGGTTATTGATAAAGATGGCTGTTGTCCTGGCTTGTCAGGAGCTCCCCACATTCAATGTGATAGAGAGTTGATAGCTCTAGCTAATCTGATGGATCACTTGAAACAAGCCACTCTGAACTTGATAAAGACGTACAAGAAATGAGTGAGTTAAGTGATTTGGTGAATGACAGGTTTGCTCCTTGCCTTTCAGTGGGTCTGTCTCTTACCTCCTGGCTGGCTGAGCTTTCTACAGTAGTAACAACTCAGGGCCAGCACCTAGACATTACTGAGCAACAAACCACCTTAGCTAATAATAAAACAGGTGCCTGCACTACTGAGACCTTGAATACTCTTGAGGAGAGTCTTTGTCAGTTGTGGGCCAGACAGCCTCCCTCTGAATCTTAAGTAGAATTCCCCCTGTATATAAATGTACTCAATAGCAATAATGGTGGTCCAACTCCCAAGGCCCACTTCAAACCTACCTTTAAGAAAGTCTTTGACCCCAAAACTTCTACTATTACAGCTTTCCTCACCATCTAAGAAACTGCTATGAGAAGAGCCTCTGATGAGGTTAAGAAGGAACACATTCTAACTTGCCTGAACCCAACCTGCCAGGAGGTAGTAGTGCCTGAGTTGCCCACCATTGAGACTTGGGAAGAAATGAAGCAGCTTCTGATCAACAATTTGGTGGTGTTCTTAGTTTGGAAGTAAGAAGGACGCCTTCATGCACATTGCCTTCAAACTTAAGGAGGCTCTAGCTGAATTTGCAAATAGGTTCTACATGGAAGGACAACAGTTGATAACTAGCAGACAATTGGCAGCACACAAAGCTTACATAGCTTGCGCTCAAGCCCTCAAGGTTAACCAGCTCCTGTGTTTTCACTTTAAGGCCCATAAGGTCATTCTTTCCTCTATGAAGAGAATAAAGACACTGTTGCAGGATAGGCACCTTACCCATTCTGGAGCAGTTGTGCGGGATAATTGTGCTGCCTCTAACTCTAGTTTGTCTTCCTGTGGCCCACGTATCCTAATCATGAACTCAAAAATTCCTCCTTGATGCCAGGGCTGCCATAACTGTGGGCAGATAGGTCACCATTCTTGAGTCTGCACCAACCCCTGGGCTGAAGGGGCTGATCCCAAGGAACAGGCAGGAAAAGAACAGTCAACCTAGAGGCGGGGACACTCTTGGTTGACAATTCTTCCCTGTCTCCTTCAACCCCCCCTCCATTGCTGACTCTGAGCCTGCTGACTCTGAGGCTCCTCCCATTCTGCTGTTATTCCACAACATCTCTGAAAACTCTATATGGATGATTCAGATGTGGAAGATCCCAACGCCTATGAGTATTCAGTTCTTGCTGTCCCTGAAACTATTGTGGTCCTT
This sequence comes from Entomophthora muscae, assembly GCA_014839935.2. Classification (NCBI taxonomy): domain Eukaryota; kingdom Fungi; phylum Entomophthoromycota; class Entomophthoromycetes; order Entomophthorales; family Entomophthoraceae; genus Entomophthora; species Entomophthora muscae. The sequence continues at coordinate 1,750,913 of QTSX02004261.1, read as the reverse complement.
TATAAGTTATGTTCTGGGAATTCTACAACAACTGCCAAACTGCTTCCTGAAGCCAAGGAGGTTGTCTCTTGCCCATATCTTACTCAAGCTAAGAGGTCCCCTGTGCTTGTAGAGTCATCTGAGGAAGCTGCTGAGGTCACTGACACTGTATGCAAGAACGTTTCAGTCTTACTTCCTCTCATGACTGTCTATAAGGAGTTTCCAGGCTTGAGATGCATGATCAAAAAATGGGACAAAGAGCTGGCAGAAGCCCAAGACATCCTGGATGTCCTCCCTCCCTTTGGTTGTACTAACACTTGTGTGGAAATATCCATCCAAAAGGTGAAAATCAAGGCCGTCTTAGACACAGGGTCTCCTGTTAATGTTATCTCCTCAAAGCTTGTCATGAAGCTCAAACTTGCCACCAACCTCAACTACCACCAGTTGTATGGCACAACTGGGCTCTCCATGACTTGCGCTATAGGAGCTTATTCTGCTCTTCCCATGTGATTTGGCAAGCTACTCTTGGCCGCAACTGCTGTTGTCTTGGAGAATGAGAGTTAAAACTTCCTAGTTGGTACTCAATTCATTAGGGAATACAATGGGATCATGAAATTTAAAGATGGTTACTTCTCCATCCTAGGATAAAAAATCTTTCTGATCTTTGAAGATCCTGTTAAAGTCCCAGGGAAGCACCTCAAGACGTGTGCCTTAGAGTATCCCACTGGTGTTTTCACCTTAAAATACTGTACACATTTGCCATGATCTGAGGTGCGGCACAGACACACAATGGGAAATCCTAACCTTAGGATTGGATTTGTACTAAGTCTCAGTTAGAATGACAGGGAAGGCTATGTACTTACCTTGTGGCCCTGATTGAATAATATCTGCTAGAGAGGCGCTGAAGTATGTGAAGACACAAAGACAAAAATGTGAATAGAACTTAATTTTTATTGATGAATATGAAATGAAATATAGTGGTTGAGAATACCACAAAACACTACCAGGACAGTAGGATCACTTGCCACAAGCATGAGTGGGGCAAGTAAGTTGCGCAGAATCAGGAAACTAAACAATTGAACTTCCTAAATTGGAGACAGACTCAATTTGAAGGGCAAAAGCAAAAGAGAGGGATTTATCCTCAAAATAACCCATTGAAGGCAAAATTGAAACACAGTGAATGGCATCATTCACAACATTGCCCCCCTCTATATTGGCCTTAGGGGGTAGTACTTGCGGAGGAACTTGGTATGCACTCAGGAAAACAGTTGACCACTGGAGAGGAGTTTCACAGTGTACTGTGATCCTTGCTTGAAGGTCACTTCTAGAGGTCCAAACCACAACATATTTAACTTGTGAGTCTGTCCTCCTACTCTATGCTGATAGTAGAGAACATGGTCCCCAATGTTGAACTTAGGCAAGGGAGAGCGTCCAGAATTGTTGGGAGAGAGCTTAAGCATCTTGGTCTTATAAGCAGACGTGTAGGCAGTGGCCTGTATGTCAATTATGTGGTTAACAAGATCTTTGATATGATCATCAGGGTTCATAGCCTTATCAGAGGAGAGTAGGGCCCCCCAAGAGCAACAGAGTGGTGGCTTCACGCCCATACATCATAGCAAAGGGGGAATACCCAGTAACACAATGATTGCTAAGGAAATAGGTAAAGATAATAGCAGGTAATTATAGATCCCAGTTTGTAGTATCAGAATAAGTGAGCTTCCTCATGATAGAAACCAAAGTCAAATTTGCACGCTCAACTGCTCCATTAGTAGAGAGATTGTAGGGGGCAGAGAAAGACTGGTGTGATTGCAAGGCCTCAACAACAGAAGTTATCAACTTGGCATTGAAAGTAGTCCCATTATCAGATAACAACACTTGAGGATAACCATGGCAGAAAAATACATCTTGCAACAGAAAAGCAGAGGTTGTCTTGGCAGTGATGTCCTTGGTTGGACAAGCTTCAGCCCAGTTACTAAAATGTTTAATAGCAATTAGAATAAAGCAGAAATCAGAGCAAGAGCAGGGGAGAGGTCCCACTGCGTCAATGCTGACAGTATGAAAAGCATGTTGAGGAGGGACTAGCTTGAACTCATGCAAAGCAGCTTAGGGTTGTTGAAGCTGACAATCATGGCAACTAGCAATGACATCTGGGATCAGCAGGTGAAGGGGTTTCCAGAAGTAGTTTTTCTGGAGCCAGGCATAAGGTTTGGCAATGCCTCTGTGTCCTGTCTCCTTATGAGCTTGAAGCACCAACAAAAGGCATAGAATAGGCTGTACATAAGGTAGGTAGCAGTCTTTTACTTTCTTGAAGAGCTGATTGTCACAAATGAGTGTGTCTTCAGATAGCTTAGATAGGGAAACTCACACTTCTTCTGTCTTTTCCTGAGAAGAAGAATATCCAATCAGTTCATACAGCCTGTCAGCCTCAGCAGGGTGTAGAGCAAAGATGGGCATTCTGGACAGTCCATCTGTGTTCTGATGTTGAATCCCAGGACAGTGTAGCACAGTAAATCCATAGCATTTTAGGCAGAGAGCCCATCTAGCTAGTTATCCACCTGGTTCCTTAAGCTGTTTTAACCACTTAAGCAAGCATGGTTGGTGACCACCGTAAAATGGGTGCCATATACGTAATAGTGGAACTGCTTGATGGCATGCAACACAGTGAGACATTCTTTCTCTGTGATACTGTAGTTCTTCTTATGCTTGTTGAGGACACAAGAAGGATGAGCTACAGGATAATCCACACCTTCATCATCTAATTGATCCAAGATAGACCAAATAGCCAGGTCACTAGCATCAGTATATAAGATGAATTCCTTATTGTAGTCAAGATATACTAAGATGAGAGCCTCTTTGAGTTTTTGTGTGAGGGTCTCAAAGGCCTGTTGTTGACTGGCAGTCCATTTAAAAAGGACATTGTGTAGTAATTAGACCAAGGGTTCACTAGTGTCAGCAAAGTCAGGGATGAACTGTCTGTAGTATTCCATCATTCCCAGGAAGACTTAAACTTCTTGCAGGTTGGTGGGCAGAAGCATTTTGTCAACGGCCTCAACTTTCTTGGTCATGGGGAAAATTCCTGTCTGAGTCACCTCATGTCCCAAGAATTCAAGGCGTTCCTTGAAGAAGGCACACTTGGATGGTTTTAACTTAAGGCCAGCCTTGAAAGTCTTTATGAACACTTCCTTAAGATGGGCCAGGTGGTCTGTAAAGGTAGCACTGAAGACAGTTATATCATCTAAGCACACTAGAACACACAAGAGCTTCAAATCACGGAGGATGGAGTCCATGGCTCATTGGAAAGTAGCTGGAGCATTGCACAGTCCTTGAGGCATGCATTTAGGCTCAAACAACCTTTTAGAGATGATAAGCACAGATTTCTGTCTATCCTCAGGAGAGAGATTGAATTGCCAGTACCCAGAGGCTAGTTCCATAGCAGAAAAGAACTTGGAGCCCCCAAGGCGGCAGAGAGCATCATCAATTTGTGGTAGGGGATAGGAATCCTTTTTGGTTAAGGAGTTCAAGCATTGGTAATCCATCACAATACAATGAACTCCATCCTTCTTCTTTATTATGAGAAAGGGGAGGCCCATGAACTTTGGGAAGGAGCAAGTAGCCCAGCGTCTAGAAGCTGTTTGAGCTCTTTAGATACCTGAGCATCCTCTATACAACTGCAGCAATATGGTTTAGCGCGGAAGGGGGAGCATCACCAGTATCAATATGATGAATGACGCCTTTATCTAGGCCATAGTTAGTGCTATTTTTAGAAAAAATATCTGAAAACTGGTCAAGCAGATAAAGCACCTCTTTCTGTTGCACCAGGGATAGTTGCAGAAAGTCTTTAGCAGTGAACAAAGATAGGACTTGGGGCTCATCTTCAGGTAAGTTAAAGTCCTGGAACATACCAAAGAGATGTGGTGATAGGACGTCAGGAGCGTTCAGCAACTTGCCATAGCCAACAACTTGCCCTCTAGACACATGTATGGGGAGAGCAGTTAAGTTGGCAACCAACAATTGAGCAGGGTCTACATGGGAGACATCCAAGATTCCTGGGCAGAGATAGAGTTTGTTGCGTCCTAGCAAGGGAGGAGAGTATAACTCTAGGAACGTGTGCTTAGGTAACTCATATGATATTTGAGAGTCTAGGATAGCCTGAGATCCAGGGGGAATAGTCATAGCAGAAGTAGCCATAAGGGGGATTCCCTTGGACGCAGGGAAAGCCATAGGAGGACACTTCATGTTGGATGAATGGGTACAGTGCTTTAGGGTGAAAATACCAGCAGGATACTCTAAAGCACATGTCTTGAGGCGTTTCCCGGGGACTTTAACTGGCTCTTAAAAGATCAGAGTGACCTCATACCTAATATAGAGAGGTAGCCGTCCTTCAAGTTGATGATCCCATTGTATTCCCAAAGGAATTGACTACCAACTAGAATGTTGTAGCTCTCATTCTCCAAGACACTGGCAGGCGCGGCCAAGAGTAGCTTGAAAAACCTCATGGGAAGAGAAGAATAAGCTCCTATAGCGCAAGTCATGAATAGCCCAGCTGTGCCATACAACTGGTGGTAGTTGAGGTCGGGGGCAAGCTTGAGATTCTTGACAAGCTTCAAAGAGACAACATTAACAGGAGATCTATTATCCAAGACAGCTTTGATTTTCACCTTTTGAATATATATCTCCACACAAGTGGTAGTACAACCAAAAGGAGGGAGGGCAGCCAGAATATCTTGGGCTTCTGCCAGCTCTTTGTCCCATTTTTTAATCATGTCTCTTAGACTTGGAAACTCCTTATAGACCGTATGGAGAGGAAGCAAGATAGAAATTTTTTGAACACAGCGTCAGCAACCTCAGCAGATTCTTCAGAAGACTCTACAAGTACAGGGGATCTCTTAGCTTGAGTGAGGTATGGGCAAGAGGTATCCTTCTTGGCTTCAGGAAGAGGATTGGCAGTTGTTGTAGTTTTCCAAGAACATAGCTTATAAGGGACTGCAATAGTTATGGGGACAGCAAGAACTGAATACTCATAGGCGTTGGGATCTTCCACATCTGAATCATCCATATAGAGTTTTCAGAGATGTTGTGGAATAACAGCAGAATGGGAGGAGCCTCAGAGTCAGCAATGGAGGGGGGGTTGAAGGAGACAGGGAAGAATTGTCAACCAAGAGTGTCCCCGCCTCTAGGTTGACTGTTCTTTTCCTGCCTGTTCCTTGGGATCAGCCCCTTCAACCCAGGGGTTGGTGCAGACTCAAGAATGGTGACCTATCTGCCCACAGTTATGGCAGCCCTGGAATCAAGGAGGATTTTGTGAGTTCATGGTGAGGATATGTGGGCCACAGGAAGACAAACCAGAGTTAGAGGCAGCACAATTATCCCGCACAACTGCTCCAGAATGGGTAAGGTGCATATCCTGCAACAGTGTCTTTATTCTCTTCATAGAGGAAAGAATGACCTTATGGGCCTTAAAGTGAAAACACAGGAGCTGGTTAACCTTGAGGGCTTGAGCGCAAGCCATGTAAGCTTTGTGTGCTGCCAATTGTCTGCTAGTTATCAACTGTTGTCCTTCCATGTAGAACCTATTTGCAAATTCAGCTAGAGCCTCCTTAGGTTTGAAGGCAATGTGCATGAAGGCGTCCTTCTTCACTTCCAAACTAAGGCCATCACCAAATTGTTGATCAGAAGCTGCTTCATTTCTTCCCAAGTCTCAATGGTGGGCAACTCAGGCGCTACTACCTCATGGCAGGTTGGTTTCAGGTAAGTTAGAATGTGTTCCTTCTTAACCTCATCAGAGGCTCTTCTCATAGCAGTTTCTTAGATGGTGAGGAAAGCTGTAATAGTAGAAGTTTTGGGGTCAAAGACTTTCTTAAAGGTAGGTTTGAAGTGGGCCTTGGGAGTTGGACCACCATTATTGCTATTGAGTACATTTATACACAGGGGGAATTCTACTTAAGATTCAGAGGGAGGCTGTCTGGCCCACAGCTGACAAACACTCTCTTCAAGTGTAGTCAAAATTTCAGAAGTGCGGACAGCTGAATTGTTAACTATTGTAGTCATTTGCTCAGTAAGGTCTAGGCGCTGGCCCTGAGTTGTTACTACTGTAGAAAGCTCAGCCATCCAGGAGGTAAGAGAAGGACTCACTGAGAGGCAGGGCGCAAACCTGTCATTTACCAAATCAATTACTTCACTCAATTCTTGTGCATCTTTATCAAGCTCAGAGTGGTCTCGCTTCAAGAGGTCTACTTCATTAGCTAGACTTTTAACTCTCTAGCACAGTGAATGCAGGGGGCTCCTGACAATCCAGGCAACAGCCATCTTCATTGATAACCCCAGTTAGACTAACAGCAGATGCCATCATCTCACGTAAGGTAGCAACCTCTTGTTGTAAATCTGTAACTTGAGGTGTTAGAGCAAGCACTTAAAGGTCTGGCTGAGGAGCTTTGGGAGGGAAATCCTGGCTGCAAGTGGACGTTCTTAACTCTTAAATGGCATCCCATAGTCTCTTCTATCTACCCATCAAATTATTAGATGGAGGAGAAGGCGGGGCATCTGGTTTGGGGGTAGATAATTCATCTACTTGAGTCTGGAGTTTGGCAATGGCAGTGGCGGTAGCAGCCCTTTCTTGATCAAATTCTTTACCAAGTTTGCAGAGGCCTTTAGCAGCAAGGGCTGCCACTTGTTGCAGTTGGTCAAAGGAGTAAGCACTGAAATTTTTGAGCTGTTGCACAAGTTGTTCAAAGTCAGTGAGATAGGCATTCAGGGTGGAATCTACTTGGGTTTGCCAAGGTTGTTCCAACTGGTGAAACTCATGTAGACCCTCCCTGACGCACTCAGGGATGGGATGGCGCATTTGCTCAATGGAATTGACCAAGCAGGGTTGGGAGGTAACAGAGTTGAGCTGATTATCAGACACCAGGGAAAACAGGGAATAAATCCACTGTTGATACACAGCAAATTGGTCCCAGTGATTGGTTACAGCTGCTTGTAGGGACAAGATTTCTTGAACATGGAGTCTTAGCACCATTTGATAGTGAGCTAAGGCAGGTTGTATAAAGAAGCCAATAGGTGCTCAGCGGAGCCAGCTGCTGAGAGGAGATGTTGTGGAAATTGCATAGCCAAAATTTAATTCATAATACTCTGCTCAACTGAACTGTAGTTGGAGGCAAGGGACGGCTCCATCATGGGCTAACCCAAGGGCTACTGCCATGACTTGTTTCAAGTCAGGGGTACCCAAGGGGTAGGCCACTAGGCAGGGACTATTCCCAAGGTTCAGTAAAGTAGGGACAATAGGCAGGTTGGCAATGTCTTCCTCAATAGGAGGACTGGTAATTTCAGGTGAAGTTGGCTCTTGTATAGGCGGAGGTGAAGGATCTGAAAATATGGTTGCAAAGGGGGTAACTATAGGGCTTACAGCCCCTGTAGGGAGCACCATTTTTGTTGTGACCTGAGGAATGGCACAGATACACAATGGGGAATCCTAACATTAGGATTGTATTTGCTCTAAGTCTTGGTTTGAATGGCAGGGAAGGCTATGTAATTACCTTGTGGCCCTGATTGAATAATATCTGCTAGACATGGCTAGAGAGGTGCCAAAGTACTTGGAAACACAAAAACAAAACTTTGAATAGAACTTAATTTTTATTGGTGAATATGAAATGGAATATATAGTGGTTGATACCACAAAATACTACCAGCATAGTAGGATTACTTGCCACAAGCATTAGTGGAGCAAGTGAGTTGCACAGAGTCAGGAAACTGAACAATTGAATTTCCCAAATTAGATCCAGACTCATTTTGAAGGGAAAAAGCAAAAGAGAGGGATTTATCCTCAAAATAATCCATTGAAAATGAAATCAAAACACAGTGAATGGCAGCATTTACAGCAACATTCATCCAACTGAAGTGTCCTCCTATGGCTTACCCTGTGTCTAAAGGGATTCCTCTCTTGGCCACTTCTTCTGTAACCATTTCCCCTGGGTCTCAAGCTATCCTAGACTCCCAAGTATCATATGAGCTGCCTATGTGCACGTTTCTAGAGTTATACTCTCCTCTTTCACTAGGACGCAAAAAATCCTACTTATGCCCAGGAATCTTGGATGTCTCTCATAAAGAGCCTGTTCAATTGCTGGTTGCCAAGTTAACCACTCTCCCCATAAAAGTGTCTAGAGGGAAAGTTGTTGAATGCTCCTGATGTCCTATTGCTACATCTCTTTAGCACGTTTAAGGATTTCAATTTACCTGAAGACAATCCCCAAGTCCTGTCCTTGTTCACTGCTCAAGATTTCCTGCAACTATCCCTGGTACAACAGAAGAAGGTGCTTGATTTGCTAGATCAATTTTCAGATATCTTTGCGTAAGATATCACTGACTACAGCCTAGCCAAAGGCGTCATTCACCAAATTGATACTGGTGACGCTCCCCCTTCTGTGCTAAACCTTATTGCTGCAGTCACGTGGAAGACACTCAAGTGTCTAAAGAGCTCAAGCAACTATTAGATGCTGGGCTATTGGCTCCTTCCCAAAATCCATGGGCCTCCCCCTTGCTCATAATGAAGAAGAAGGATGGAGGTCATTGTATTTTGATAGATTACCAACTCTTGAACTCCTTAACCAAAAAGGATTCCTATCCCCTACCACACATTAAAGATGCTCTCTGCCGCCTTGAAAGCTCCAAGTTCTTCTCTGCTATGAATTTAGCTTCTGGATACTGGCAATTTGGTTTCTCTCCTGAGGATAGACAAAAGGACAAACTCATCACTTCCAAAGGACTGTTTGAGCCTACAGGCATACCACAAGAGCTCTTGTGACAGATCCAGGTTCAACCAATCAAACTTACCATTATCTTGCTTTTAAATATTATTGCTGTTACCTTCCTGTGACAAAGCTTCAAGGAGCTTTGCCTCCAGGGAGGCAATTTTATGAGACAACACTTTATTGTCATCCTGCCAACAAGCCATGATCTCAACACTCTTTTTATTCCTTGCTCTTAAAGCCTCAATTTTGCAATTGGCCATTGCTTTCACTTGTTATAAGTTTTTTTAAAATCTGACCATCAGGTTCCAAGAATCCCACACATAGATTTGGTTTCCTTGAGTGGGGGTCCCTTCTTTTGAAAAGTAATCAGAATACAATTCTTCAAACACAGATTTTACTTAAACCAAAGCCTCCTCAGGCACAGTCTTGGTGACCTCCAGACTTGCCCAAGCTTCCTCCAGCAAACCTGGAGGAACTTCTTTCCTGGTAACAGCAGTTTCCACGCAAAGTACTCAAAAATTTGCTATTTAAAATGATAACAAAGAAGACATAACAATTGAAAAGTAATTGAGGGGAAAGCGTCAAAATTGACAATATATCTTTATTAAAATTTAGCTGTTTTTGTTTATATACCATTCAGGGCATATTTGGCTGAAAACCCCTCCAATTCCTGAATCAACCTATGATTCATCATGTGGTATACAACATTTGAGTCATCCAAACCTAGATCTTTCCCCAAAAGATCCCCTTTAATTATCAGCCTATGAGAATTAATCTACAATGAGAAAGAGTCACCTGACGCCATTCATCTCAATGTATCAATTTGGCATGGAGCTTCCTCAACTCCCAGCGCCAAAGCCCTGTGGAATACACACATTCCAAAACTCAGATATCAGCGTTCTAACTGGGAACCAGCTGATAAAACCCAAATCCCTAGACATCATTGCCTTTATTTATTTATCTTTGCATTTAATGGGTTTTTGTGTTAAAAACCCATTAAAACGCTTTGAAACTCAAACCAGGTGCCACTGCAGCGCCCAGGAACTTTCCCAGGCAGCACCTCACCTCCTGAAATATTCACTGGGCAGCGCTTTAAAAATCAATTAGGGGGCGCTTCTAACCTAATAGATTTGCCAAAACAGCACTTTTAACCCAAATTTGGGGGTTTACCTATGGTTAACCTTAACCAAACTTCTTGACACAGTCAAGGCAATTAAACAATATAAATAAATCCTCATTAATTATATTTCCATGAATTTATTAATTAATCTTCCCAGTTAATTAAATTGCTTTTGAGATGCCTAGTCCCCAAGATTGCTTCAGCCAATCTTGCCTCAATTTTACTAGCTAGCATCACATGGCTAACCACCCATAATATATTATTTTATTAAATATAGATAACAAGTTTCTAGGAATCTTCATCTGAAGATTTCCAGTCAAACCTATCTACATAAAATAAACAGCAAATTTTTTATATTTTGGAGTATTTATTCAGCTAAATACTTGACAGTGGCTGTCATACGGTCACAGCTCTGCAATGCCCTGGCTACTTTCCAGAAAGCCATGGACTCCATCCTCTGTGATTTAAAGCTCTCATGTGTCCTAGTGTACTTAGATGATATAACTGTCTTCAGTGCTACCTTTACAGACCACCTGGCCCATCTTAAGGAAGTGTTCATAAAGACTTGCAAGGCTGGCCTTAAGTTAAAACCATCCAGGTGTGCCTTCTTCAAGGAACGCCTTGAATTCTTGGGACATGAGGTGACTCAGACAGGAATTTTCCCCATGACCAAGAAAGTTGAGGCCGTTGACAAAATGCTTCTGCCCACCAACCTGCAAGAAGTTTAAGTCTTCCTGGGAATGATGGAATACTACAGACAGTTCATCCCTGACTTTGCTGGCACTAGTGAACCCTTGGTCTAATTACTACATAATGTCCCTTTTAAATGGACTGCCAGTCAACAACAGGCCTTTGAGACCCTCACACAAAAACTCAAAGAGGCTCTCATCTTAGTATATCCTGACTACAATAAGGAATTCATCTTATATACTGATGCTAGTGACCTGGCTATTTGGTCTATCTGGATCAACTAGATGATGAAGGTGTGGATTATCCTGTAGCTCATCCTTCTTGTGTCCTCAACAAGCATGAGAAGAATTACAGTATCACAGAGAAAGAATGTCTCACTGTGTTGCATGCTGTCAAGCAGCTCCACCATTATGTATATGGCACCCATTTTACGGTGGTCACCAACCATACTTTGCTTAAGTGGTTACAATAGCTTAAGGAACCAGGTGGATAACTAGCTAGATGGGCTCTCTGCCTGAAAGGCTATGGCTTTACTGTGCTACACTGTCCTGAGATTCAACATCAGAATGCTGATGGATTGTCCAGAATGTCCATCTTTGCTCTACACCCTGCTGAGGCTGACAGGCTGTATGAACTGATTTGATATTCTTCTTCTTGGGAAAACAAGACAGAAGAAGTGTGAGTTTCCCTATCTAAGCTATCTGAAGACACACTCATTTGTGACAATCAGCTCTTCAAGAAAGTAAAAGACTGCTACCTACCTTATGTACAGCCTAGTCTTTGCCTTTTGTTGGTGCTTCAAGCTCATAAGGAGACAGGACACAGAGACATTGCAAAAACTTATGCCTGGCTCCAGAAAAACTACTTCTGGAAACCCCTTCACCTGCTGATCACAGATGTCATTGCTAGTTGCCATGATTGTCAGCTTCAACAACCCTAAGCTGCTTCTCATGAGTTCAAGCTAGTCCCTCCTCAACATGCTTTTCATACTGTCAGCATTGACGCAGTGGAGCCTCTCCCCTGCTCTTGCTCTGATTGCTGCTTTATCCTAATTGCTGTTAATCTTTTTAGTAACTGGATTGATTCTTGTCCTACTAAGTTCATCACTGCTAAGACAACCACCAACTTTCTGTTGCAAGACGTATACTTTTACCATGGCTTTCCTCAAGTGTTGTTATCTGACAATGGGACTAACTTCAATGCCAAGTTAGTAACCTCTATTGTTGAAGCCTTGGGGTCTCACCAGTCTTTCTCCTCCCCCTATAACCCCTCTATAAATGGGGCAGTTGAGCGTGCAAATTTGACTCTGGTTTCTATCATAAGAAAACTCACTTACTCTGACGCTGCAAACTAAAACTATACTTACTGCTGCTCTCTTTGTGTATTGCCTTAGCAAACATTGTATCACTGGGTGCTCCCCCTTTGCTATGCTATATGGGCGTGAGGCCACCACTCTGTTGCTCCTGGGGGCTTCCCTCCTCTCCTCTGATAAGGCTGTGAACCCAGATGATTATGTCAAAGATCTAGTCAACCACATAATTGATATACAAGCTACTACATACACCTCTGAGTACAAGACCAAGATGCTTGAGCTCTCTCCTGACAATACTGGACGCTCTCCCTTGCCTGAGTTCAATATTGGGGACCATGTTCTCTACTATCAGCATAGAGTAGGAGGACAGGCTCACAAGTTAAATATGTTGTGGGTTAGACCCCAAGAAGTGACCTTCAAGCAAGGGTCAGAGTACACTGTGAAACTCCTCTCCAGTGGTCAACTGTTTTCCTGAGTGCATACTAAGTTCCTCCACAAGTACTACCCCCAAGGCCAATATAGAGGGGGGCAATGTTGTGAATGACGCCATTCACTGTGTTTCAATTTCTCCTTCAATGGGTTATTTAAAGGACAATAATATCTCTTTTGCTTTTGTCCTTCAAAATGAGTCTGGCTCTGAATTGGGAAATTCAATTGTTCAGCTTCTTGATTCTATGCAACTCATTTGCCCCACTCATGCTTGTGGCAAGTTATCCTACTGTCCATGTACTGTTTTGTGATAAAGTTACACAGTATATATTCCATTTCACTTTTACCAATAAAAATTAAGTTCTATTCACATTTTTGTCTTTGTGTCTTCACATACTTCAGCGCCTCTCTAGCAGATATTATTCAATCAGGGCCACAAGGTAAGTACATAGCCTTCCCTGCCATTCTAACTGAGAATTAGTACAAATCCAATCCTAAAGTTATGATTCCCTGTTGTGTATCTGTGCCGCGCTTCAGGTCACAACACCTGCTACCACTTCCAAGCACACCAAGAAGCCTGAAAAGAAAAAGACTCCCACTCCCTCTTCCCCAAATCCATCTCCTCCCAAATATTCTCCCCTCCACCCTCATCTTCCCCCACAAGTCCTTGGGTAATAAAACTGATGATGATCTAACTGTTCACTCCTTCTATTAGTCAGAGGCTGACTCCAAGCCCACTAAGGAGCACTGTACCAAGAAGGCAAAGGCTGCTAAGGATCCTACCTCTTCTTCTGATAAGAAAAAGAAAGCATTAAAGCAGGCCTCAAAGAACCCTTCCCCCCTCCATATATCTCTTCCCCCTCCCTCATCTGACCCCCAAGATGAGACTGAGGAGTACTCCAAGAAGTTCAAAGCTTCTGGTCACATGGCTTGGGATCCACTGACCATCCACAACATCTGAAATGTGAACAGAGAGTTCAAAGTCCCCAAGTGCTTCCCCTTTTACTTACCAATCATGATGTAAAGGGTGGCCCTGTCTATGTTACTGATAATTACATCTTTAACTGTAATAACCAAAATTGTCAAACCAAGAGCAAGCACTTTGTCTGTGAGGATAAGACTTGCGGGGCCTGCCTGAACACTGAGGGCTGGGAACAAGTCACAGCCAAGAGGGGGGGGACACCTGTAAGCCCCCTAATCACTTAATCCCAAAGATGATTAAATGGTACTTATTGCAAGTAATACCCACCTCCACCAACATCTGTGCTTCAAATTTGGCAATCAAGGCCTTGCAGCACTTAAAGCCCAGAAATATAAAGTTAGTGCCAACTCAAGAGCAGTTGGTTAAGTTCATCAGCAACAAGCACATTGCTGCCAATCCCCCTCTACCAAAAGCCTTGGAAGTTCTCTTGGAGCTCACGCTCACCCATGAGCTTGAGCAGCCCCCAAGTAGGGAGTGCTTCCTAATTCATGACAACAGACCAGGGTTCAAAGATCAAATAATCTGCTACTCAACTCAGCAGAACCTGATGGAGTTAAAAGGGCAACCTCCAGAATTAATTCATACAGATTGGAACATCCTACATGTCAACAATTGTTTTTGCTTTATCTTTTATAACTTCAATTAAAAGCTCAAAAATAAAAATCAAATATTGCTTCTATTATCAGTGTCAATTATTTAATCAAGAAAAAATAATCTTTAATATTGAAAATAAGATTTTTTTTGAGAATTGTCAACATGGAGAATGTTCCATTATGTAGGAGTTAATTCTGGAGGTTGCTGTTAAAAGTGGTGTTAACCTGGCTAGTTGGCATTGACTTTGCCACTTGCCCCTGGATATTCTACCAGCTCTGGATGATAAATGCCCAGATAGACATCCAGGTTATTCCACTTGCTTTCTTCCTTCTTCCCAGGGCCACCAAGGCCATTTACACCTGGGCTTTTGCCATCCTCTGGCACAAGCTTTCCCTTCTTCCCTTCACCAAAAAACCCCCAAGAAGACCCCCCACATCTGCGCCTATCTTCCTGATGCTGATAAAGACCAGGCCACCCTGGATTTGGATGAGAAAGTAAGGCTAAGAGCTCTTGACCCGCACATATGCATAATGGTCTTTGAGCCTTTTCAGTTCAATGCATATGAGCAGTTGTTTGATGGGGAGATGCAGAGGTGTCACTTCCACTTCTTTAAAGCAGTTTCTGGCAATTTGCAGGCCAATGCTGACCTTAGGAGGTTGAACCAGAGGGATACCTTGGAAACCTGAAAATTTGTGCTGGCACAATTTAATGCCTTAGTTTTTTAAATCCAGAGCGCACTGCACAGGGGTTTGAGGTTCTCTCAAAGGATTTCTACATAGTGAAGCATCCAGATTTCAGGCCTTTCCTTGATTACTTCAAGCCCCAGTGGTTTGGGAAGGCCGTCACTCAGAGGCAAGGTGTTGTATCTTCAGGTATGGTGGGGTGATTTGCTATAATGCACTTAACTCAAATACAACCTAATTATTAGTAAAGACTAAGATAATATAGTTCTTAAGCCTAATGTTTATAATAAATGCTTAAGTTATATAATTTCTTTCTTTTATTCATAAATCAAGGAGAGAGTTATATAGTTATTGAGAGATTAATCAGAGCCACAGAGCATCAGGATCCTCTGTTCTACTGCCAGGTTCCTCTGCCAACTTAGCCCACTATTAACCTAATGATTGGATGATTATTAGTTAATATGACTCCAAAGTGCAACTTAGTTGATCAATAAGACTACCAATATCCAGTACAAAAGTATCATAGCTTCCTTGCTCACCAAGCTTAATGGATCAATTGTACATTACAGTGATGGCTAGTTTAACCAATCACTTCACAACATTTCCCCCACTAAACTAGACATTACTGTAAAAGTCTATCACCTTTTTCAGTATGGTGAATCAACAAAAAAGGAACAGAAAGCCATTTTTTTGCTACACAGATGTTCCCAAACAGAGAATCATCAAAACCCAAAGGGGAATATACAAAATTCCTGTTGACAACATACTTGTCAACTCACCCGTGTTAGCCTTGGAAGAGACTGATTTCACCAAAATTCTAGGCAGCAAAATAGACACAGCCTTTCATAGTTCCTCTAGTACAGTCTCATATAAACCAAGTACATTGTCAAGTAGCTCTGTAACACAAGACTCTGGCATGCCTACTTCTTCACAACTCTCCACTATTGCCAAGAAACTAACCGTATTAGCAAGAGCAAAACTCCTACACCTGTGTCCACTAATAGATCTGATGAACCTGTACCCAGATTAACTGACCTTCTTTAAGAGTTGAACAAGGACTAAGTGAGCCCTACTTCTGTGACAGTGCAAGAAGATAGTCAAGGTTCCTACTTTGAAATAGTTGCCTTCCTTTGTTAGGAAAGGATCCCTTCTTTGAATTTCCGTGGGCCAGTAGTTATGTGGTTGATCCTAATGCTAGCTCTGGAGAATCCTTACATAATTTCCACAAAAAGACTCAAAGTAGGGAACAGTGTTAACTGGCGTATACCTAGGGTGAAACTTGTCAGATATGCCCAGTAGTTTTTTTTGGACTTCTCCTTTGATGGGGTATGCTTAATGGACAATCAGATATATTAGCTCTTGTACTTATTGAACTGGTTTTCACAGCATGGTCTGATCCTTGGTCTGCTATTAGCCCTGTGTCCTTATGGAATGGTTCAGATAGTCATGAATATTGGTTGTGGCAGGCTATGGGCACTACCCTGGAGCTTCTTAGTTATAGCTGAGGAGGAAGTTGTCAGTCAATGACATCAGTTGGAAACTTGATGCTTAGTGGCTCCAAAGTTATTTATCATCAGAGACTACACCATATGCCTGAGTATATTGAGTGGCTTCTTGGAGTCATGTACTCTGTAGGAGGTAAGACACCAGAGGAGTATGCACAGCAAGAGATTTTTCTCTGGGAATGCATCTTACTTGAACTTGCATTCCTTTATTCTATTGGCATAAATTGTGTCAACTTCCTTCCTGTAAGCAAATATTCTTTTATTCCTTTGGAATTCCGCTGGCTACCTAGTGTCTGGATAATTTATGAAGAAATTGCCAAAGTCCTCATTCAGTTTTATTTGGGTTTAGAGGCAATAGCATCTTAATAAAGCGCCCTTGCCTGACCCGTCCTATTATCTCTTTCTATAATCTTTATCTCTTTCTTGATGCAGACAGGATAACAACCCATGGACTATTTTCATTAGAGTTTTCTTTTTTTGAGTTTTTATCCATAAATGGGTTTATGATTGACCACTTGGAGCCTTGCACATGTACTGTGCATGGACTCAAGTGATCAGTTGGCCTGTTTCCAGATCTTTGAGAGTGTAGCTATCTACTCACACTTTCCAGACTACTTTGACCAGGCCTTGCCATAGCAAGGCAAGTTTGCTTTCAAGACTGTACCCTTGGTTGCTGTAAAAGTATACTAAACTACCTATCTCATATGCATAGAGAGCCACTTGGGTCTTTTCTGCGTAATCTATGTCCTTTTCCTTAGTTACCAGATTTGTAGAGTATGCTTCAGACTGTAGTTTGATCAGCATCTGTGCTAGTTTCTTTAAATATGCATCAGGAGAAAGAGGGTCATGGTTTTAAATAAACTGTAGAGATGGGGAGAAAGACTTGATTGTCAACCATAAAGAAGCTGAAAAGGACTTTTTCTGGTGGCCCTATGGAATCCTATATTGTAAGAAAAAGTAGCCACCAGAAGATAAGTATCCCATTCTGTTTTGCGCTGATGACTCAGCTTCCTTAAGATCTGTACAAGACTTCTGTTAGTTCTTTCAACCATCCCATTTGTTTGGGGATGATATGTTGTCAACAGGGTACCACAATCCTCATGATTTTGTTCAGTCTAGGTATCATGTATCCTGTGAAATTTGTCCAATCATCTGTTAGCAATGTCTGTGGACAGCTGTGTTTATAGAGGAGATTTTCTAGAATGAACTTGGCTGTGGTCAATGCCAACTTATTTGGAATTGCCTTTGCTTCCACCCATTTGGTGAGCTGATCCACTGCTACAATTATGAACTTATTCTTGCTAGTGGTGAGTGGAAGGGGCCCTACTACATCTATAACAGCAGCGTGGAACACAAAGCCAGGTTGGATTAAACAGTGTTGGTAGCACAAGACTTTTGGTTGCTCTATAGTGCAGTCATGGCATGCAGCCAGTGCTTTTGCTATATCCAAATGCATTTCTTCCCAGTAACAATGCTGCTGTAACAGGTTGAGGGTCTTCTGGATACCGCCATGACCCACAGTACAATGTGCAGATACTATTGCATCCATGCGTAATGATGACCAAATATAGGGTAATCACTTCCCTTTATACAACTTAAAAAGTTGATTATCCTTGACACAAGTGTCCACTGCAAGAGCCTTCAGAAATTTCTGAATCTCAGGTGGATCCTCCCCCCACGTAGAAGGCTTCAGCATCAACTTATTGTAAAGTTTGTCTGCTGCAGAGAAAGCCAAAGTTATGGTAGAGAGACGTGAAAGACAGTCTGCGTTCTGATGCATTGCGCCAATGCAAAAAATTATCTTGTATCATAAGCCTGCAGCTTAATAGCCCATTATTCTAGTTGTCCTTCAGGATCCTTCAGGGTTTTCAACCATTTGAGTGAGGCATGATCAGTTACCACTGTAAAGTGTACTCTGTGTAGGTACACTCTGAATTTTTGACAGGCATAGATGACTGCCAGGCATTCCCTCTCAGTGACTGTGTAATTCCGCTCATGGCTATTAAGTGTACAGGAACAGTACCCTACAGGATGGTCCTGGTCATTATTGTCCATCTGAGAAAGAACAGCACCAATTGCTGTCAAACTAGCATCCATGTGCATAATGAAAGGGCGCTCAAAATTAGGATAGGAAAGTACTGGCTCTGTGACTAAGGTGGCCTTCAAGTCCTCAAAGGCTTTCTGGCATCCTTCTGTCTGAGAGAATTTACGTCATTTTTCAACAAGTGAAATAATGGTCCTCCTAGGCTGGCAAAGTTTGGTATGAAGTGTCTATAATAGCCAATCATCCCTAAAATCACCTGAACGTCTCTTTCATTGGAAAGCGTTTGCATGTGTATGATAGCTTCAACCTTGGAAGGAACAGGCCACAAGCCATCCTTACTGATAATATAACCAATGAATTACAGATGTTACTTAAATAAGTTACACTTCCTTGGTTTTAACTTGAGGTTAGCAGCAATTGGACACTGAAATACTGCCTCCAAGTGGTCCAAATGCTGACTAAAGATACAAGAAAAGACATTAATGTCATCAAGGTAGACCAGTACACAATTCAGCTTAAGGTCTCACATTACAGTATCCATAGCTAGTTGGAAAGTTGCAGGAGCGTTTGAAAAGTCCTTGCGGCATTCTAGTTGGCTGGAAAAGGCCTTGCTCTGTAATAATGGCGCATTTTTCCTGGTCTGCCACTGAAAGGTCAATCTGCTAGTATCCACTGATCAGATCCACTGTGCTGAAGTACTGGGCACCTCCCAGCTTATTCAATGTATTGTCAATGTGTGGCAACAGATAGAAATCCTTCTTTGTGACTGAGTTCAGCTTGCAGTAATTCATTATCATGCAATTTTTCCCATACTTCTTTACAATCAACAAGGGTGAAGAACATGGGCTCTTGCTAGGAACCAGCAATCCAGTAGAGAGCAGTTTTTGTAGCTCTTTGTTAACAATAGCTTGGTTAGCCAGGTTGCGCTGTATTGGTCTTGAGCGTATTGGAGCAGTGCCTTGCGTATCTAGTGCATTTTCAACTCCTAGGGCTTTCCCTAGGTTGTGATCATGTTCTGCAAAGATGTCCTTGTATTCCTCAAAAAGGCGCATAGCTTGGTCCTTCTGGTCTTCTATCAGTCCATTGAGAGAGTTGCGCGGAATTAGCAATAAAACTTTTGCTGGTTGCACAGTAGCGCAAATTTTCTAAATTCACCAAAAGGGGTGGCATCTGTAAGACTGGAGTTTTCCTCTAGCTTCATGTAGCCCATAAGCTGATGTTTCTTTACCTTCAGCGCTTTATCAGAAAGATTTCCCAAGAGTACCAGGATTTCTTCCAAAGATGGCATGACAATACCTGGTAAAATCCATGGTTCCAGTTGTGAACTATAATGGAGTCCCAATACTTCTCCATGCAATCCTTTTGGGAAGCTAAAAAATAGGCCTGTGTTGTGTATCACTTGGGACCCACTTGGGATAGAAAATTTTCTGGAGAAATATAGGGGGATCCATTTGTACTCTTTGGTGGCCAGTGGTAAGACCTTAATTTTGCGCTGCTGTAAAGTGTATGCTATTGGCATATCTCCATTGGAATACTCCATATTGATATAATGAACCTTTTTGGTAGGCAGGTCCTTTGGCCCGTTGCCATGATAGAACATAAGCACAAAGTGGCCCAAAATACTGAAAGTACTATCTTGATGGTTGATGATAGTTCCATAGATAGCCATGAAACTAGTACCAATCAAATTATTTTAACTTTCATTTTGTAACACTATTGCAGGTGCTGTTACCACCAATTTACTAAAACACAATGTTAATAATGAGTAGGCTCCCAATGTCTTTGTTCTTTCAGGGTCTATGGTCCCAAATTCCTCATTGTAGTCCAAATCAGGTGCAAGTTTCAGCTTTTTGACCAGCCTGGTTGACACAATGTTCTGGGGGGCTCCAGAGTCCAAAATTGCTCTTACTCTGAGTTTATGAAAACTAACTCAATTTAAGTGCAATTGTGTCTATTTCCATAATGAGGAGATGTGATTTTGGTAACCTTATGAATGTCTAACCCTTTAAAATGAGCAATAAACAACTCTATTGCAGTTGTTAACTTGGGCTTCAGAGATTTTAAGGTATCCAAGTTTGTGGAGACTTGTACTGACCTCAATAGTTGAGACAACTTTTTAACACTGTCACTCTTGTGGGTGACCTCCGTGTATAGTGTGGAAAGTTGTTCAGTGTAAGGTATAGAGACAGTATCAATGGCTTCTTAGAATGGTAGGCTTTCTATAAAGATTTCCTGCTTACTTGTGACCTCAGTAATAGCTAAAACTCTGTGGAGCAAGTCTTCATTTATTTCTTCCTTATCAGGCAAGTATCTTTAAGGGCAGGCTTCTTGGTCCAGTAGGCAGTTGTTGCAATCAGAGATGTTGGGATCCAAGTCAATAGGTAGAGAGGGTTGATTACTACTAGCAGTCAGGGTTTTCTCCTCAACCTGACTGCTTAGCAGTTTTTGATTCTTCATTATCTTCTTCTCCGTTGTTGTCTTCTTCTTCTGTCTTGTCATCTTTGCTGTCTTCCTGGCCCAAGTGGCAGACATTGGACTTGGGTTGCTTTCAATCTCAAGAGAGATGCCTTAATTGTCCATACTTGTAACATGTGTGGTTATTTGCTGTGTTGGTGGTTGGAGGTGTAGCAACAGTTGTTGACTTCTTTGAGGGATCCTTTTCCCAAGTCTTGCTTTTGGGTTCATTAGAAGAGGAGGTGGATTTCTTGTAATCTGGGAAGAGAACCTCAAACTGCTCCTTAAAAGACCCCAATGGCGCATAAGTTCAGGGACCATTCTTACACCATAGATTCCAGATTTGAGGGTAATGGAAAGCTCTCTATTAGGATGTGTGTTGCAACCAAGTTTCCAGACTTGCCTGCTAACATATCTTACAATACACAGGGGGCGCTTGATGAGTTGCCCCTTGACATATATAATGTTATGGATTAATCTGATGGCAATATTGAATGCCAGGTACTTCATCCTAATTAGGAGCGCTACCAATTCAACTTGCTGATCCCTGCACAAGTTATTCGTTGGCTTCAAACCTTACATGGAACTTCCCACTATGCCACCCCCTTGTGGCCTTATGGCTTTCCCCATATAGTATATTAATCACAATATTCTACAATAAATGATACCTTATTCTTATTATTCTGTCCTTTCTATTGAACTGTTGTCTTCCCCAATTCCAAATACTGAATCCTCATTGGTTCAGTTGCAACAGGGGTAGCAGCAGTAGGTTTAAAACCTACCTAAAACAAAATCCCCCCCAAGAAAGGACAGAGTACGGGCCGTATGGTTACTCCTCAACAAGAGACTGTCCTGCCAATCCCCAAGGGGGACATCCCCAACAGGTACTTCATCTATCAAGACCAGCTAGTTCTCACCAGCGTGTACAATTGGCTCTGCCTTGGGCAGCGTAACGCCATTGTCACCCCACCCCAGTCAGATCTGTCCCAGCGTATGCTCAACCTTCAGCTAGAATCCTTTGCTGGTGGCATTGAGGGGGCCAACATTGTAAGTTGGCTCCAATCTACCAAAACCTGCCTCTGCATCTGTCAGGTTCCTGAGCCCATGTGGGTTGCCACTGCGTCTGGTTGCCTCACAGGGCCCGCTGCTGTGTGATTTACCAACTGGGCCAGCCAGGAACTTGACATTACCTGGGCGGCATTCCAAGACACCGCCAAGTCCTGCTACAGTGAAACCTTCTCCCCCATTGTTGTGGGAACTCTCTTATAGCAGTCAAACAAACTGATTCTGTTCCTGAGTACCTTGCCGCCTGGCAACAAGCTCTTGCTGCTGCCCCTGAAGCTGTGAATAACAGAAATGCAATGCTACTCACTCTCACCATCAATGGGTTAAAACCCCATATCTGCAAGTGGGTTCCGTAGGTTGTTGAACCTCCATCAACAACTTCTATAAGGACATTGTGGAGGCTCACAACCAGGCTTCAATGGGCTTCTGCTGTACCAGTGACGCTCTATCCCAACCACGTACAATACCTGACAGTGGCCACAATCAAGTAGGCTGCCGCCAGCCCTGTCAGCAGGATAATGGGACCAAACGCCCCCGCAAGGGGGAGCTTCAGCTAGCGCAGATTGAGGATCAGGGAAAAGCCTGATGGTTGTAGCACAAGAGGCCTTGCAACCCCACCTGACCCATCCTCTCAATCCCTGCTTGCAAAAAACCCCCTGCAACTACAACATTCATGAAGTCAAAACTCTGGACGTCTTTCAAGTCCACAGTGACGACCCCGTATTGCAAGCAAGCCACTCCTCAAATAAAGTAACACACTTGTTCTATCCCTTCTGTTTCCGTGGAACACCCACAAATTACTGGTAGATACCGGGGCCAATCACACTATGGTAGACCAGGCGTTTGCCAACTCTCAGCAATTAGACCAAGT
Source organism: Entomophthora muscae (assembly GCA_014839935.2). Taxonomy (NCBI): domain Eukaryota; kingdom Fungi; phylum Entomophthoromycota; class Entomophthoromycetes; order Entomophthorales; family Entomophthoraceae; genus Entomophthora; species Entomophthora muscae. The sequence continues at coordinate 1,728,441 of QTSX02004261.1, read as the reverse complement.
GCCCAGCAGGTTCAAAGAAGTACAAGTAGCTGACTCCTGCAGAGTTGCCATCACCCACAAGACGGTACCCTTCTCCGTGAGAATGGGGAACATCCAAGTTAAGCTCTCTGGGCCAATCATGGCAGGGCTCAGCCACAAAATAATTGCTGGTCTTGACTGGCTTTGGCACAACTGTCCCTACATCAATTGGAATACCTCTGTCATCACCCTCAACTGAAATGGGGTGGGGTTCCAGATTTACCCTGTGGAAATGAGCAAATTACTCCATGATACTGTGTTTGTCAGAATAACAGAGAAAGGCTCATACAATTTCAAGGGGGGAAACTAGACTTTAACCAATGCTCAGTCAAAGTTATCTGCACTGAACCATCTGCAGTACCTCCCTTGACCTCCTCACCACCACCAGCGCTTGCTGCACTCCTTGAGGAGACAAGGATGTATTCAGTGAGACACTTGTCCCACTACTTCCTCCCTGGGAGATCCAGCACGCTGTACAACTTCAAGGGTTGTTACCTAAGTCATGGCCATTATATCATCTTACACTAAAGGAAAATGAGACCCTCCACAAGCACCTTGTGGACGCACTTGATAAGGGCTTCATTTGCCTCTTGCTCTCTCCATATGGGGCAGCTGTCTTCTTTTTAGCCAAGAAGGACAGGTCCCTTTGCCTGGTCACAGACTACCGCGCCCTAAATGAGGTGACAGTTAAGAACAAGTACCCACTACCGCTGATTGACAACCTGTTTGATACCCTTTCAGGTGCAAAGGTCTTTAGCAAGATTGATATCACTGCAGGGTACAACCAGGTCTGCATTGCACCAGGGGATGAGGCAAAAACTGCCTTCTGCACGCGCTACAGGTTGTTTGAGTGTTGTGTCATGAACTTTGGAATGACCAATGCTCCCTCCACCTTTGTCATGTTGATGAACAAAGCATTTGAAGAACTGATTGGGAAACATGTGGCTGTGACCTTGACGACATTATTGTCTTCAGTCAAGATCAAACCACATACCTCCAACACCTCCGTGCTGTCCTCAACACCCTTCAGAAAAATTAGCTAAAAGCTAAACCCTCCAAATTCAAGTTTCTCAAGTCAGAGCTGTTATTTCTTGGGCACACTATCTCTGCCCAAGGGATAAAGCCCAACCCTGCCAAATTCAAGGCAATCACCAAAATGCCTCCCCCCACTGATGTGGGCCAGGTGCAGACATTCCTAGGCATTGTCGCCTACGTGCGCAAGTTCATCCCCAATTGCAGAGAACTAATTGTACCTCTCACTGAGCTCCTCAATACCAAACAGTGCTTCCATTGGACCCCTGTCAGAGATGAGCCTTCAAGACACTGAAGCAAAGGCTCACAGCAGCACCAGTACTGCAGTTCTCCAATTAAAACTGACAGTACAAACTTGAGACCAATGCCTCTGACAGGGCCATAGGGGGCGTGCTAAGGGTAGAAACTGACAATGGCGTCTTCCTCCCCGTGGCATATGAGTCCAGGAAACTTACTGACTTGAAACAACGCTTCCCCATCCATGATAAGGAATTGGCGGCCATTGTACACTGCGTTGAGAAGTGGCGCTGTTACCTGGAAGGAGCTACCTTACCACCCTGTGTCCCAACAGACCACAAGTTGCTCCAGTACTTCAACACGCAGTCCTACTTGACACACCGCCAAGAAGAATGGGTTGAACATCTATTCCCTTACCAGTTACGCATCAAGTACAAGCCTGGAAAGGAACTTGTCACAGCTGACGCTCTCTTGCAACTCTATGTAGCGTCCATCACTGGGGACAATGGCTTGGACCCAGATTGGCCCATGCTCTATCTCTGCCCTGAGGCAACTTGCTATAAGGGCCTTAACTTGGTCACCATCTCCAAATTGAAGGACAACAAAAGTCAGTTTATCATCAATGCTGGTAACGTCTGCTGCCAGGCAGAGACAGGTAAGAAGACGCCTTACATTCCCACCACGCAACAAGGGGACACAATATTGCACTACCACCAAACCCTGGTTCACATCAGAGGGCGTAACCCCTCGAGATCATGAAACAAAAGGTTTGATGGCCGCACATGCGTCAAGACATCCTAGACCTTCTTGAAATGTGTGTGTTGTGCAAAAAGAACACGTCCAAACCTGCACCTCCCAAGTCTGTCCTGCCCATCAAGGCCATGGAACCCTTTGATCTTTGGGCCCTCAACATTGTGGGGCCACTCCCAAAAGACAGACTGGGAAAGAAGTACATTATCACTGCCATCAACTACTTTACTTGCTGGCCAGTGGCCTGGGCAACAACTAACCACACTGCCACCACCATTACCCAATTTATTGGCAAGGAAATTGTGGCCTGCTTTGAGCAACCCAAACGCCTCATCACAGATGGCAGCCCCAAACTTATTGGGCATGTCATGAAGGCATATTGTGCTAAGAACACTATCCAACGTATAGTTACAACCCCCTACCATCCTCAAGCCAATGGACATGTGGAACAGTTAAATGGCTCACTGGTTCAATTGATTGCCAAGTTCTCATAAGAGCACCCTAACACCACATGGACTGAACATCTGCCCACCGCTCTACTTATCCTGCAAGCAAGAATCAACAGGGGCACAGGGTTCAGCCCCAGTACCCTGGCCTTTGGAACACCTGACAGTCTGAAAGGGGTCAAATAGGGAAAACTACAGTCCAAGGTTCCCGACAAGCCTCCCCTAGTAACAACTTCATCCCTAGACCAATGGCGTGCCAAAGCCCAGGAAATTGAACACAAGCGGATTGCAGGAGGGACAAAGTACCTCAAAGCTAGATATGCTGTAGGTGACCTCGTCTACACCCTTAATCCCAATTCTGCCAAGTTAGAACCCAACCACCTAGGGCCCTTCAAGATAGCTGCAGTCTATGACAATCACACTTATCAACTTAAAGATGCCCAAGGAAACACCAAGAAGCTTCACCATGATTGCTTGCACCCCTGTTGCGCCATTCCCACATAAAAGTTGTTTGTGCGGACCTTCCCAGACCTTCCGCAGACTCTGGTCTTGGTGCCTGACAACAAGCAGGGGGCAAGGGGGGTGTTGTAACCAAGTTTCCAGACTTGCCTGCTAACATATCTTACAATACACAGGAGGCGCTCAATGAGCTTCCCCTTGACGTATCTAATGTTATGGGTTAATCTGATGGCAATATCAAATGGTGGGTACTTCATCATAATTAGGAGCACTACCAATTTGACTTGTTGATCCCTGAACAAGTTATTCCTTGGCTTCAAACCTTACATGGAACTTCCCACTATGCCACTCCCTTGTGGCCTTGTGGCTTTCCCCATATTTTATATTAATTGCATTATTCAGCAATAAACAATACCTTATTCTCATTATTCTGTCCTTTCTATTGGACTGTTGTCTTCCCCAATTCCAAATACTGAATCCTCATTGGTTCAGTTACAACACATACATAATTAAGAAGTGCTCCTTTTAAATAAACAAAAGTAGCTGCATCCATCTAAACTAGAGTCTGTGCTTCCAGATAGAAGCACTCAGAGAAATCTATTAGGCTTTCCCCCTTCTTAATCTTTCTTTCTGTAAACTCCATTTTTACGGCAAAATAGAGCTTCCTTGCTACCAACCTCCGCAATAAGTGCCCTGGGCACATTGTTGTAGGTCCAGCTTTGCTCTGGCAGTCTTGGCATTATTATTGTCTGAGTTTTCTAATCTAGACAGTTAAAAATGGCAGCGTTCTTCATGGTCTTGTCTGCACCATACATTGAGTTATTGTACAGATAGAAAAACATGTGAACGTTTGCCTTTTTGTCAAACTTAGGAAGACTTATTGGCTTAAAGTTCTGGATCACAGAAGAGGTGCTAAAGTTGTAGCTTCTTCTGGGCGGAGGCAAGGTATTTCTCTGGGTCAAGGCGCAGAATTATGCTTCAGACGCTGCATCCCTAGCATTGTTGTTGGTTCTGGAAGTTGAAGCAGTGGCCCCAGGTAAAGGTATCTCACTACTATCCAATACTGGTTCAGCCACATAGACCTTCTGCATTGTCCAGCCTATGTTGTCCTTGTTGCTTTCATAACTATGGAAAGAGCAACAGTCTTCTGACATTGCCTGGCTGTTGGTGGATAAAACACTTTGACATATTCTATTAGTCATCTGTGGCCCTGGCTCCAACACAGTCTGTCAAGAATATGTTTGAAGTCACAGATCTACTTGTTCTTATAGTAGCAAAATATTGCTACATTGTGATTTTACCTTCAGAACCTGATCCTTAATTGTACAATTGGCTACGTGTAGTTCATCTTCCAGGTTCTCAATCCAAGATTTCTGTTTATTGAACAACATATCATTCTTTTCCTGCGTAGCTCAATGACTATTCACTAATCTTTCCAGATTGTTATGGTTTTCTTCTGTTCAATCATGGTTATGGTCAATCATCTTTGCAAGTTTTGAGAATTCCATGTAGAAATAGCTATAATCAGAAAGAGATTGTCAAAGGCCCTTATTGATCTCACTAACATGTTCAGACAACTCTTCCATGTCCTGTTGGACAATGGCAGTGGCTTCCTTGTTAGTTTCTCTAGAAGGCCCTTCCTCAATCATTCTTTTTTAATGACAGAGCAACTTGATCTCACTGCAAAGATGGCAGAAAGTGGCTTCTGCCCCTTTGAAGTGGTGGGTCACTGTGCCAAGCCAATTTTTGTCCAGTCCTGTGTGTTTAAGCATAGTTCTGACTATTGTGGCCACGTAATTAGTAAGATGTTCCTTTAGCTGTGCAGACCAATTTGCAGTGTAGTTCTGGTGACCAGAAAAATCATTTAACTGATGGCTGATGTTAGTCATTGAACTTAAAAGCTCATTGTAAAAGCATTGGAGGAATTCTTGCTGATTATTGATCAAGTTTCCCTGATGTGAGATTGGGGAAAGTTGATAGCCCAAGTGGATACAATTGTGGCAAATAGTGGGGTGTGTGTTGCGCTTTTTGCATTACAGCGCAACAATTATTAAAGATTATAGGGCACAGGACATTTGCCAGAATACAGTCATATATGAGGATATGAGTAGTATTGTATCAGAAGAGCCAGGATTGAGCAGGACCATGATTATTTCCCAGCCATGGCTTCTGATCACGCAGAAGCACTTAAGGATTAGGATAAAAGTCAACCAGATTAAGGATAAAATAAAGATGGTTCCAAAGATTGATTTTATTGTAAATGATTAATTCTTCTTATACCTACTACAAGGGTAATCCCTGGGCTGCTAGCAATATCTTCTAGGACATTCTAACACTCACCTAATTTGGGTAATTATTAATCTAGGTTTGGCACTTCTTGCACGTCAACCAATAGAATATCTTCATCTTCACCCAGCACAGGTGATCCTTGCTGGAGTGGAATAATTTAGTTACTTCAGGATCACTTCCTGCTTTCTTAGCATACTGTAGCTTAATGCTTATTAATGTGAAAATTAAGGGAATTTGAGATTATGGGGAATCAAACCCAGTACATTGGCGCTCAATGTAAAGGTAAAGCAGCGCTGTGGCACCTGCAATAATTTTCAGTTGGCACTTGACGTAAAAGTAGTTTGGCGCTTTGGCGCCTAATCCAATTACTAGGCGGCGCTTTGTGTATTTATTAAGTGCCAAGGCGGCACTTGTCATTGGCTAGTATAGGCTTAGGTTAGCAGACTACTGCTAATTCAATTTGCAGGTGGCTTATAATACCAATTTATGTTATTTGGTAGCTACAATTCATATCTGCGAGCTCTGTCATAATTAGTGTCATTGTATTTTGTAATACTAATTTATGGATTTGGTTGTAGCAATCCCAATCCGTGGGCTCTGTCATAATTGGCATCATTGCTTGGTCAAAATTCCCAACAGTGTGTAAAGATATGAATGTACTCCTTTGCTTGCTCAATTGTTTTCATTTGTAACCAAAGCTGGTTAAGAGTGATCTCTGTAAAGTTTTGAAATTTTTCTTTTGCTGCTGTGCCATATGATGGCAGAACCACCAGCTTCTTGTGAACTTCCCTGTTTTGGTAAGCACCACGGTCCATGCTGCCTATGCCCTGATCTGGCTGCTTCTGGATGGACTCTACATTCCCATTTATTTCCAGTGGAATTGGGAAGTCAAGGTGCAAAGAGGAGTGGTCCTCCATCTGGCAGGGGTGTTGCACATCATCCATGAATTGACCAAATACAATGAATTTTATAGGTAGACCATCCCTTGTACCAGCAAGGCAATTTATCTCTGTAAAAAGCCCATCAGGGTGGTCTTGGATATAGCAGAGGAACACATGGAGAAGGTTGTCTCCATCTCATCCCTGGCTAAAAGATGAGTCTCCAGCAGGGCAACAAGTAGCATCAGACTGTGGCATGCTGAGTGAGTACCAAATGTTGTATCTTTGGGTATGGTGGGATGATTTGCTATAATGCGCTTAACTCAAATACAACCTAATTATTATTAAAGACTAAGCTAAGATAGTTCTTCAGCCTAATGCATATAATAAATGTTTAAGTTATGTAATTTTGATATTTTATTAATAAATCAAGGAGAGAGTTATATAATTATTGAGAGATTAATTAAAGCTGCAGAGCACCAGGATCCTCTGTCAACTTAGCTCACTATTAACCTAATGATTGGATGATCATTAGTTAATATGACTCCAAAGTGCAACTTAGTTGATCAATAATACTACCTATCATCTGGTGCAAAAGTACCATAGCTTTCTTGCTCACCAAGCTTAATGGATCAATTTTACGTTACAGTGATGGCTAGTTTAACCAATCACTTCACAACACAAGGTAAGCCCAGAGCCAAAACCAGCTGGAATGTGTACCAGGCTGATGTGAACGATGAGCTGAAGACCACTCCAGCACTTGAGTTGTACCACAAACACCTCAAGGCCAACTTTGGGCTCCATTCAAAGTTCAACAAGATTGTTTCCCTTCTTCAATATGAGCAGGATAAGACCATCTCCAATCTTTGGGATCTTTCCAATCACCTCTCCCCACCAAGCCAACAATAAAGTCAACCTTTTTCACCAAGGCCACACAGAATGTGGCTGTCAGGAAATCCTGATCTATCAAGGTTGACTGATCCATATTCTCATCACTGAAGCCATGAGCCAACAATAGACAGGCCACTGCCAGATGCAAGACATCTATTCCAAAATACAGTGAAACTATATCAAGACTATAATAGTTTGCAATCCAGAAGATAACTGAGACATTCCAAGTCAAAGGTCATTGATCAATCCAGAATCTTCTATATTATGTACTAAACATTTGGGATTACAAAAGCAGACACACTGTGGGGTTCTTGGTCACCAGTCCCCAAAGTGTGTCCTGGGTCATAGCCAGGGACCAGCTTGGACAAGTTTTCATTCCCCAACAGTGGTGAGTGGTTGGTTAGGAGCTTGTACTTGGCCTGCATAAGAGCAAACTCTTCTAGTACCTTCCCAATTACCAGGCAGGCGTCTCCACCATACACTTGTACTTCAGCAGGCGCTAGCCCTTCTGTAGGCCAATACCAATCCTGTAATAGTCTAGTAAATTCTCCTCCAATAAGCTCCCTTCCTCTATCTGTCATTTCAAGATGCCTATTCACCTTTTCCCACTCCTCCTGGGCAGACTTACTAGAGGCAAATTTTCTGCAACCTTGACAATAGGATTCTTCCTCCCCTGGGCTAGGGTAGAAGATGTGGGGTAATTTACTCATAGAGCTTATATCCTTTTATTACGGGAAATTTGGGTAGGGATTTTAATAGGCTTTTTATTCACGGTCAGAAAAAGATCCCCTTAGAAACCTTCTGATATATGGCCTTAGCATAGGGAACAATGAGGGTTTGTGCCAATACTTGGAGTCTTTTAACAATCTCTTGGACTTCTTGTACTTGGTCTTTGGCTTCTGCTCCTTTGTCTTGGGCTCCTGTACTTTGGTTTTGTGCTCCTGCACCTTCTCACTGCTTAATGCCTACAACCTTGAACTTCAGAGTCTTATGCTCTACCAATTGAGCTAGCTGGGCTACATTCAAGGATCTCCTGGTCCGGCTCCTCCCCAGAGAGTTCACACTTCTAGCAATAAAGTACATCAGGGATGAAGCCCATCAAACTTTTGGCCTGCCTTTTGCAAAAGCCTGTCAGTTCATCCACTGTTCTTGTTTCAAACGTCATGCTTTCAAAAACCATCCCAAAGACCAAAATACAATCTTCTTCTGAGTGCCATATTATCCATACTCCTTTATACACCTACCACACTTACTAAAGAAAGACTCCCGTGTTGGGCTCTTGTGGGGTTCCTGTCCACCAGTCCCCAAAGTATGTCCTGGATTGTAGCCAGGGAAGGGCTGGAAGGGATTGTCATTATCTATTAAGAGAAATGTATCTCAAAAATATGTATAGGGGTCAAAATGGGCTTTTATTCACTCTCAGAAGGAAGATCCCCTTAGAAACCTTCTGGTATATGGCCCAGGGGTCAAGGAAACAATATGGATTTGCCAATACTTGGAGTCCTCCAACAATATCTTGGACTCCATGTACTTGGTCTTGGACTCCTGCACCTTAAACTTGGACTCCAACGCCACAATTAGGATACAGATTCTTATTCTTGGGCTCCTGCTCCGTTATTGTGGGCTTCAGCTCTCTTTATAGCTCCAGTGGCTTTGTTATTTCACTTATCAGTCCAATCAAGCTCCTGCTAGTGATCAAAAGGCTTCCAAAAACCTCTTGGCAGAAACTCAAAAGGCCTCAGAAAGACCCCGTCAAAGACCTGGAAAGACCTCCCAAAAAGACCTGGAAAGACCCTGTAACTTTTCAGCCAGCCACCTTCTTATAGTGTCCTTTCCCCAACGGTTCCGCCTTCAAATGCCTTTCTTCAGAAGCTTAAGCCATTGTCGCTCACTTTTTCTTACAATAACTTAAGCTTACATACTTACTTTCTCAAAAGCTTAAAGTATTAATTCACTATTTCCTTGCTTATACTTTAAGCTTTTGGCTTCCAACCAATCATTTTCATCAGGAAACCTGCCAGAACTCAACCAATGAATGCAGAGCGCAGAAATGGACCATTTATGAAGTTCCACCGGGATCCAACTATGAAAATAATTTCCACAGCTCAAACCACTCAAACCAACAACTCTTCACACACCAAAGCGTTAACTGGTCCATTATTCCGGCACCAGTCTTCCCTGAATTCAACCTAAACACATTTAAATAGTAAAATACTATTTAAACTGTTCTTTTTGATTCTCTTTAACGTTTTCCTCATATATTTACAAATATAGTAAAATCCAAGGAAAACGTCCCACCAAAACAACTTTATATCCAGCTCTCATAGCAACATACCTTCATTTATCCTAGGAACTTAATAAATAAATATCTTACCCACACTTCTATCCACATTCCTTCTTGATTTTACTACTAAAACAAGGCAAAAAATTCTACATTTTCCCACTTTGGCAAATCAATTTGGCAAAATCTTGGCTCATTTCTCCAGACCACCAGTTCTTCATCATCTTATTATCCTTCAGCCAGCTCATTTAAGTCTCTAACAGCTCAGACCAGTCCTACAGCTACTTCTTCATCATGATCTTTGAGCCCTTCCACTTATCCTCACTAGGAATCATCTTGATTCCACCTGCACAATGAACCATTTTGGTTCCAAACTTCAATATGAACCAACAGTCCTTTAACTAGCCTTCTCTGTGATCAAACAGTTCCTCTTGCTAGTCTTCTCTGCTGATTCTGTGAACCACCTTGGTTCTTTATTTCAGTCCCTGTTACCAGAACCTGTAGACCCAGGCATGAGTTTACATTGAACTGGCGTTTGACTGGGTCCTCACAAGTGGCATTCCACTTAGGCCATCCAACCATAGATTCTCACAGCCTATGTTGTTGTTTTTACTCACCCAGGTGATTAAGTCTGGACTTTCAGTTGCATAGTAATCAGCTCTACTTCCCAGAGGCCTGATCACACCAAGTTCTGCAGCTTGCTTTCCCAAGAAAACCGCCTTGATGATACCACTGAGCAAATCCATACCCTCCAATGATCACTTTGGGTTCCCTCCAAAGCTCCCATGGGGACATAAACAAGGACACCCTACCAGTCTGTTAGGTAGGATGCTTGCTCACAGACCTTCTGTGAGCGTATCAGGGTACATAGAGCCCTCAGAGCTCTCCCCCCTCCCTGACAGCCCACGCTACCCGCCAGGGGTCCAAAATCTTCTTCACCTCAAACAGACAAAGTTCCCTGCTAGCTATCTCATTCTTCACCCTTTTGCAGCCACAGTTCCCTGCTAGGTGAAGAAATCTAGCCCACAGCAGCCAATATCTTCTGCTGGGTGGAGGCAACATATGCCTCTAGTAGTCTTTACATATACTAGCTAGGCCTTACTATCCCTAGTAGCCATCATTCCCTACTAGGCCTCTACCTGCAACAAACAACCAAACTTTTGCTTGGCCAACATTAGCCCTGCCTGCAAACCACCAAACATGTGGACTGTCACACAAACTTCCACCAGAAAGAATAAAGACAGAGTATTACAACATCCTGCTTCATCAAGAAATGAGACAGAGGACTTCCCATGCGCAGTGTGAATTAGACCAAGCATAAGACATGACCCCACCCAATGGATGTCAACTTAGTTAGTCTCAACTAAGTCAAAGAATATCTAGGCTGAAGAGGAGAAATTAGTAGCCTAGGATATCACCTCATCCCAAAACCTTATTCAGGTTAGGAATTCAACTTTGGGGGTTGAAACTAGTAGCTTGGGGATGATAGGCTAGCTAGTAAGAGTTATCCACAGCTAGACAATAGTATGGCCACCACTTTTACACCATAAAAAGCCCTCCAAGATCACTTGGAAGGCAGACAAATAATAGTCATCAACATTACTACTCATCAAATAGTAGTAGTGTTAAGTATCCAATAAGAGTGTATTATTAATACTTACAGAATACTGCCAAACCACCTCTGCCCAAAGCAGCTGGTGTTGCGTCCCTTGACTACAGGACTCTCCCTTTACTTGGCTCCAGCAACAACAGAAGCCCACCAGTTGCCGTATTAATCACAAAACCAATTGGAAGCACATATGTCTCTATACAGATTCATCTTTATTAACAAAGAAATAATGGCAAACCCTTTAATAAAAACAATCTCACTTCTTCAAGAACACAAAATCTTGACAGCGGCCATGCACAAGTATAAGGCCTCTGAGATAAAGAAGCATCTTGAGCTCATTGCAACTACCCTCCTGGAAGGGGCCAAAATGAAGAAGGGCAAAAAGGGGGAGGAGTAAACTTGCTTATATGGTTTTTAGTTTTAACTTTTAACCTTTTAGCTTTAATTTTGATAGGACACGCCATTTTGAAAACAGCATCTTGAAAAACGCTATTTTAAATTACACCATCTCAATTTTTGCTAACTCAATTTTATAGTAAAAACGCCATTCCAATTTACAGCATTGCAACTAAGAAAAAACAGTTTTAAAATTTTAGATTTCTGAGCACCAAAAATAACCTGAAAAATTCCCAAAAAATAAAAATTAAAAAAATTTCTAGGCTTAAAAAAGCCTCAGAATTCCAAGTCTGCAATGAAAAAGTGGGGTCAATAAGAAACAACAAGGTTTTATACAGCCCAAAAGTTAAAATATACCAAAAACATCTATTTTCATCTATTATAACTATAAACTATACTTTAAAATAAGCATAAAATTGTACCAAATACCAAAAAAAGTTAAAAAATAATAAAATTAAAAAAGAGAGAAGATAAAGTAGTGTTTATTTGAAAAGGGCTCAAACATTGGTAGAAAGAGCAACTAAGATAGCTTGGAGATGCTTAAGCTTTCTATCCTTAGGATAGTATGCAAGAACAACCTTGCTGATCTTTGTGTACTTTTTAACTGCCTTAGTCTGCTTTGGGGTCGTCCTTGGACTTAATGCCAGTCTTGAAGAGGAAGGCAGAGATGGCCTGCTGGGTTTTTAGATGCACCCTTATTTTGTTGAATTTGGGCTTATGAACCCGTACTCTTGTTGAAAATTGGCTATGTTATCCTTCAAGGGAAGAGGTGGCCTTGATCAAACCATCTTTTATCTGCTTATAGCAGTTCCACTGGATTGAGTCACTGCCTTTTCTGATGCAGCGTACTCCCTGAAAAATACCAATCCATTGAGTTTCAAAATACTTAATAAAGGGCGCAAAGGCTGCCTGGTTGGTAGGGATATAAGGATGGCGGAGGAGGGCGTTGTAAAAGGCATTAATCTCCTCCTTTCTCACAAAATCAAGGGCAGCAAAGCAGTTAAACACATACTTGGCTTCTTTAGTGCCTTCAGAGTTGACCAGCTCATGAATATCAGAGCACTTTTGGAGGTGGCGGCAGAGTGCCTGCCAGAAGTGGAAGTAGCATCCCTGTGGGGAGCTATTGAAGACTCTTATGAAGGCATTCACCTGAGCCTGTTCAAAATCCACTACCAGATATTTGTGGTAGGGAAGGATTTCTGGCTGTTTCCTGGTTGGGGTGGCTTCCTCTTCCTGTGACTGGGCCTTCTTCTTGCGCCCTCTGGTTTCCTTTGGCTCCTCTTCTATGGTTGGGAGGATCTCATCCAACTTGACCTTTAAAATTGTAAGAACATGCAAATAAGTTTCCTGCTTCTTGTTGGGAAGGAAGTAGAAGACTAGGGGAAGAACAAGATTTTTAACCTGCACATGTACATTATAAAGCTGGTCAAATAGCTTTGGGCAGGTGGAAAAAGTTCCATCTGCAAGCCAGGTCTTGCATTTCAGAAGGTTGCACAGATCCTGTGAGGTGGCAAAGCAAATGATGCGCTCATGGGCATGTTGGCCGTTGTCATGGAGAAGAAATCTCTCCTCATGAAGAGATATTTTGTGTTCCTCTGTAAGGATCAATGGCTTGATTGATGAAGCACTGACGCCTTTGGTGCTCAGAGCATATCTCTGATCAGTGAGATATCTCTGTAATATAGAGGCGCCACCAATAGTGGCAAGTTGGGTATCATTTAAATTGAGGATGGCATCATTGACAACCTCAGTGGCAGTTTGATCTTTGGTGGTGAGATGACCTGGCAAAGAAACCAGTGGATCAGTTGGTACAAGGGATCAAAAGGCTTGGCGCAGTCATGCCCACTAGTCAGGGCCTTGAATCTAGTGAACTTGTATGTAGTGAGCCTATCAGGGTACCCAATATTATCAAATTTATAGTTATGTTGGCAGATTAGTTTCTTTTCATTATTACAGCTGAAGCTGTAGCCCTTGTAAACAAAACCAAATCCTCTTTTTTGTCATGATGGGGTAGCTGGCTAGATATGTGGCAGGCACAACAATAGTGCCATTTTTATTGCATATATTATGCACAGTGTATAGATCACAGAGCTCAATTTGCTCATCTACAGGAGCACCAGGCTCAGGCTCCTGTTCCCCTTCCTATTCAGGCTCTGAGGTGGGATCAGAGTGGCAGTTAAAGATGAACAACTTCTCTTGAGGGTCTGAAAGGGAGTAAACAAAAGGAGAGTGGGGAGGGGTTGGGCTTGTTTCCTCAGGTTCAGGGGAAGGTGTGGGTGTTTTGGGGGATTTTCACCCTTAGCAGGCTGCTTTTTAGGGGTAGTTTTGGCCTTCTTGTCCTTTGGAGGAGTGATCTTGGACTTGGAGGCCTTGGTGGCCTTGTACACAGCTTTGTTGATGGACTTGGGAGGCAACTAAAAGTGAATTAGTATCAAAATATGAGCAATTCAGGGGTTGTTTTTAAAAAGAAAAATGAGATGTTTTTAATATAAAAAGTAGTAATTTTCTACATAGAATTGTAGAGAAAGTCTAAAAATATATAATCTCAAAATTTCAATGTTTTTTGTTTTGTAAAAATAAAATTTTATTAGTAACACAAGTATGGAAAACTTTGAGTTTTAACTGAAAACTTGCAGTCAAAATGGCGTTTTTGAAGTGGCGTAATTGAGGTGCTGTAGCTCAAAAACATTGCGTTTTTGATCATTTTTTATATTAAATTAACAAATTTCTGGTGGAGCTACCTCAACCGGGCCAAAGAGTAAAACTGGGAATTTCTCAAAAACTAGCTTATACAACTGGGGTTAAAAAGTACCCAGTTGTTTAGAGGAGGCAAAAAATATATATCTGCAAAGTTTCAGGAAATTTCTTACATTTTTTATTAAAATGAGTTTTAACATCAACTTGTACTTTTGAAAAGTGGAAAACAAGAATTGCAGTGGGGGAATTGATATAGTGTAGCCTGGCGTCATATGTAATTTCCTCTTATTTTCCCCTATTCATTGTGTGCATCAAATCTATTAGGTGATATGAAACCCAGTGGAATTTGAAGTGATGTAAATCAAAATTGCGTTATCACCCCCTTCCATATTAAAATCACTATTAAAACATTTTATTAAGTGAACCCTTATCAACATATCCATGTATAATAAAGCTATAAATTACATATAATAAAACTAGGTTTTTACCCAGCAATGATAATCACTAGAGGGGCTATAATAGTGGCATCTTTTTAGGTTGTTCTTATTATAAGTGTCTTGGATTAATAAAATAGGAACATCTTCTGGAACTATAAAACAGACTTTATTTTAGTTTGGGAATAAGCTAATTTTAGTTAAAGATAAATGACTGATTTGAAATGATGTAAAGTTGAGATGGCGTAAACACGCCCCACACTAAGTGATTTCATATGTAAATAAAGTTAGCAAAATAAGATTTTATTAACCTGACTTGAAGTGACAGCATTGATATGGTGTGAATTCAAGATGCTGCATCAAAAAAGTATAGGTAAAATTTAACTATTTTATTAATTATTTTTTTGTGATTCAAAATCACTAACACAAAAAATGCCATCTCAAATTAAATTTGAGATGGGGTAAATTGAAGTTCTTTTTTCAAAATGGCATGTCCTACCTTAATTTTTACTTTTTAGTTTTCCATTTTTTAATTTAATTAGATAGTACTGATTTTTTTATGTATATATAAGTTTGAGATAAATAGTTATAGTTGAAAGCAAATGACACATCTTAATTTTATGTTAATTTACTAGTAAAACATAAGATGTTTACAGTTGTGCTTATAAGAAAGTATATCAAATAAATGTTTTAATATTTCATTATATTTTGTAAGTCTTATATTGTTGTGATTATTTTATTTTTATTCATAGTAATTTGCATTCTTATGGTAATAAAAAATATTTTTATGTGATGAGTGTAAATTAAATAGTAAATGAGAATAACTTGCTTATTTCTCCTTATTCTTATTACTAAGTGTCAAGTTTATACTTCTGGGAAGTATAATAAACAAAATAAAGGGGAAAATTAAGAAGAGAATGATACTTTATTGAATATGAATATAGGCTGATATATAGTATCATGACAAGCCACATGTTGTCCATGTATGTCATGGAGGTCATGGGGCTTATCTGAGTAATGTTCCTCTTGAGTCACAAGGCTTAATCAAGTTGTGTTCCATTTAGGACCTGGATTGAGAGATTCCTGTCAGAGATGGTTAACTGATAATGGTGCCACTGGTTTGTTGACTGGGCGGTGAACCACTTGGTGAGCCGCTCAGTGATTTACTCAGGGCGTTAATTCCCCAAGAGGGAGTAATTGAAGATGTTGCAACATCTCCCCCTGGGGTGCTGGAATGAAGAGCCTTGGGAATCTTCTTGAGAGTATCTGGTATGTGGGCTTGGTATTGATCCAGTTTGGCGTTAGGCACAGGGAGTCTTGAATTTTTTTGGGCTGCTCTTGCCTTACACAAACAAAGTTGATCATTATGCATATGTTTTAGTTTGATTTGGGCTCCAATTCCTTTGATGAAGTAGGTGTTATTGGGCTTAACTTCCATGACAATGCCTGGTCCACGTAACCCTGAGTTAAATTTGTGTTGGTTGTGGTTGACAACCCAGATCTTGTCTCCAACTTGGAACCTTTCTTGTTGTAATGGGATTGCTTCCCGCTGAACCCTTTGTTGTTCCATTGTCTCTTGGTCCTTTCTGGCTTGTAGTACTTTTGGGTCATTGCTGTCTGGTATCTTCTTTGGAAGTGGCAGTTGTGGCCTTGTGGTTGTACTGACAAGTAAAGATTTTTGACCATAGACAAGTTCATAAGGGCTTTTGCCTGTATTGCAGTTGAATTGTGTTCTGCAGACCATAAGGGCGGTTGGTAGCATATCAACCCAGGCTTTTGGATTGTTAGCAGACAACTTACTGAGGGTTTCCACTAGAGAGCCGTTTATTTGTTCTACGTGTCCATTTGCTTGTGGGTGATATGGGCTAGCTGTGACGTGCTTTATCCCATTTTTGGCAAGATAAATATTGGTGTCAATAGCTTTAAGTTCAGTGCCTCCATCTGTGATTAAGAGGTCAGGCTTTCCAAACTTAGCTATGATTTCTTTGCCAATGAATTGTCTCACGTCATTGCCTTTGTGCTCTTTTGTGGCTTGTGCTATGGGCTGTCTGGTTGCATAGTCAATGGCTGTGATGATGTACTTCTTGCCCTTGCTTTTGACAGGCATAGGTCCCACAATATCTAACGGCTATACCTTGAAGGGCTGTGTGATGGATACAGGTACTACTAACTTGGGTGGAGCTTTGGTTTGGGTGTCTTTTCACTGACCTTGCATTTTTCCAGTACTTCTCTGATATCATCTAGCATATTGGGCCACCAGTAGCGGGTCTTGAGATATTTATGCAATTTTCTGCTACGGGTGTATCATAAGTCTCTGTGATAACAGAGGATTGTGTCAATCTTTTGTGATGACGGGACGTAGGGTACAGTGTCACCTTTTGGAAGGATTCAGTGAAGGGTACCATATACGTTTTTGAACAGATGTTTGTTATTGAGGACTTTCTCTTGGATGTCCATTGGTGTGCCAGGTGGGAACCCTTCCTGTAGATTCCCCATGATTGACATGGGACAGTCAGGTTTGCCATCAGTGTGGATGATGTGTTTATTGTATAGCCTTGATAGGGCGTCTGCAGTAAGCATCTCTCTGCCTGGCTTGTATTCAATTTGCATGGGGTATCTCTGTATGAGACTCATCCATTCAGCTTGTCTTCTTGACAGGTGTTGTTGTGTTTTATAGAATACTAACAACTTGTGGTTGGTGAGTACCTTAAACGTCTGGGCTCCTTCTAGATAACATTGCCATTTCACAAGGCAGTGTATGATGGCAACCAGTTCCTTGTTGTGTATAGGGTATCTTTGTTTGGTGTCTGATAGCTTCCTTGATTCATATGCCACGGGGAGGAAGTCTTTCTGGGCTGTTTGGATACAGAAGACTCCTCCTATGGCATAATCAGAGGCGTTGGTTTCCAGCTCATAGATGCCCCTGCAGTTTGGGTATTGTAAGATGGGGGTGGTGACCATGTGTTCCTTAGTTGGCAGAAATGTTGATCCTGTAAAGGTGTCTAGACAAACTTGGTTGTTTTCCAGTGATGACTGATAGGGGAGCTGTTAGGGTACCCCAGTCAGGGATGAACCTGCATACATAGGCTATTATTCCAAGGAAAGTGCAGAGTTTGCTCTTGTTCCTTGGGGCTGGCATCTCTTTTATAGCATGTATCTTATCTGGGTCCGGTTTAATATCATCATTGCTGATGATATGGCCAAGGAATGGAGGTTCAGTTGAGAAGAACTTGCATTTGGATGGCTTGGCAATCAATTGGTTTTCTTTAAGGGTATGGAGAACTGAGCAGACGTCTTCCCAGTGTTGTTGCAGGTTGAAACTGTAAATGATGATGTTGTCCAGGTAGATGATTGCTCTTTTCCCAATGTGTTCCTTGAATACTATGTTCATGAAGGTTACAAAGGTGCTGGGAGCGTTTGTTATGCCAAAATTGAGGACAACACATTCAAAGGACCTGTATTTAGTTCAAAATACAGTCTTTGGATTGTCTTCAGGTTTTACGCAAATTTGGTGATATCCTGCTGTCAGATCAATTTTTGTGAAGATTTGGGACCCCCCCAGGGCATCAAAAAGGTCATCAATTAGGGGCAGGGGATACCTGTTCTTTATATGACCTTGTTGAGGGCCCTGTAGTCTGTGACCAGGCAGAGGCCTCCATCTTTCTTCACTACAAAGAAGACAGCAGCACCAAAGGTTGACTTTGAAGGTCTGATGAGGCATTTATCAAATGCTTTGTCAAGGTAAGCTTTCAGGGCGTTGTCTTCTTGGGGTGTGAGGCAGTAGATGGGTCATGCTTTAGGCACTCTACCTTTCAGGTCAATCTCATGTTGTATACCCCAGTCAGGGGGCAGCCCAGGTAGTGATTCTTGGAATACAGAGGGAAATTCATTGACCAGCTGGTCCCTAATTGGGTTCTGTTTGTGTTGGATTTCTGTGTTTTTGAAGTAAATGACTTCATATGTACATGTGCTCCAATTGATTTTGCTGATGTCAGTTTCTTTCTCTGTTTCCATGATCTTTACAAATATGTGGTCCCTCATGAGGGTGTCAAGATGTGTTGGGTACACATGATGGTGGACTTCTCCTCTCTGGACAGTGAGGGTGGCACTGTCCTAGTCTATGTGAGGCTTTGTCTTTTGCATCCAATCTAATCCAATTATGACATTGTATTTGGGGATTGGAATAATGGGACCACTAATTGTTGTTTGGACGTCTCCAATTTGGGCCCATAAAGGTCTGGTCTTGTGGGTAACTGGTGTGCTGTGGTTGTCTGCCATGATGACTCTCTTGATGTTACTTCAAATGGTAGGTAACTTCATGAGGTCTGCAAAACTCTTGTTAATAAGCAATAGGTTGGCTCCAGTGTTGAATAGTGCTGTGCCCTAGTATCTGGAAAAACACAAAGGATAGGTAAGGAGTTTATTTCCAGATTGGGAAGCAAACAGTAGAGGATTGCTGGAGGGAACCTGGATCATGGTGATTGAGTCCACGTCCTGTTCTCTGTACAAGTCTTGTGAAGAGGGGGAGGGCGGCTTGCCTAAGCACTTCCCTGAGCTTTTTTTCCTTGCTGGTATCTTTGGTGCTAGCCTGGTTGGCTTGTGCAGTGTGATTCTTGTGTCAAGGTTGGGTACTGGTGGCTTGGTTGTTTTGTTTATTGGGACAAGGCTCTCTCTTAACAGCCGGGTTTTCCTTGCGTTTGTTGGAGGCGTGTATATATTCAGACTTCTGAGCTGCGTGTTTTCCTTCTAAGAATACATCCTTGAGGTTTTTGCAGCAGGTCATGTCAAACTGGCGTCTAATATGGGTAGGGAGGCCATTGTAGAAGTCCAGGCGTGGCCCAGGTTCATCAAAGTTGATGGTGTTGGGTGCACGGTCACGTAGTCCTTTGTATGCAGCAATGTATTCCTCAATGATTCCTGTCATTTTGAAGGTTCAGAGTTTGGTCATAATCACCACGTCTGAATCATTTGTGGAGAATTTATCAAGGAATGTGGCTTTGAACATTTCCCAGTTTTCCTTCTGGTCCAGATGTTGAGCCAGCCATTTGGTAATAAAACGTGAGGCAGTCCCTGTGACACAGAGGGAAATTTTGCTAACCCAAAGTCTTTGGGGGGTACTCCACTTGTTTAAAATTGCTCTTGGTGCTTTTGATCCAAAGCAAGGCGTTCTCACGGCATAGTCCTGCAAAGGCGCCAATCTCAGCAGTACATAAACACTGAAACACTATATTGGGTATCTCAGGTTGTGTAGGTGCTATTGTGGCTGGCGTGGTAGGAAACAGTTTGAGGGTTTTAAGAGTGTTGTACTGGTCAATGAGTACAAGGAGATTATTGTAGATGACAAGGCCTGGGGGGACGTCTTGTCTTACTTTGTAATCTCTCCAACTGTTAGGGAGTGACATTGCTTAGGTTCTTTTCTTGGGAGGGATTTTTCCTTTGAGTTGGGTAGGTATAGATAACCTACATGTGCTACCACTGTCAAGTTTATACTTCTGGGGAGTATAATAAACAAAATAAAGGGGGAAATTAAGAAGAGAATGATACTTTATTGAATATTAATATAGGTTAATATATAGTATCATGATAAGCCACATGTTGTCCATGTACGTCATGGAGGTCATGAGGCTTATCTGAGTAATGTTCCTCTTGAGTCACGAGGCTTAATCAAGTTGTGTTCCATTTAGGACCTGGATTGAGAGATCCCTTTCATAGATGGTTAACTGATAATAGTGCCACTGGTTTATTGACTGGGCAGTGAACCACTCAGTGAGCTGCTTGGTGATTTACTCGGGGCGTTAATTCCCCAAGAGGGAGTAATTGAAGATGTTGCGACATAAGGTATGTTTTTATTGCATTTTTGGTTTTCTGGGGTCATTTTTTATACCATAGCTGTATAGATTAATTTTTTATAAAAAAGTCTCCAGTATATCAAGTATCATCAATTAAAAAGTGTTGAATCTCAGTAGTTGAGTAGGCAATGAGCTGAATTCTAACTTTACTTAATAGTCAATCACCAGGGAGTCAATTTAACCACAGTTGCCACCTCCCTCATGCACATCTATTTGAGTTTTCAAGCCCACATATGTGACCAAAAAAGAATTTGAGCAATTGAAGCAATCATCTCTTTCTGCTTCTTCCCATTCAACAATCCCTGTCTCTCCAACTCCCCCATCAAGACCAAGCCACCAGCCTTCCAACCCTGACCCCCAAGCCATCACCTAATCCCTCACCAATACATCTGATGCTGTCCCTTTTACAGGTACAGATGATGGCAACATACATTATGCCCATTCTCTCCCCTACTTTTCCCTTAATGAGTAAAATAAAACCTTTCTTTTTGACAACTTAATAAAATTGATACTATTTCTTTCAGTTAATAATTAATAATATATAGTTTTTACATTATTGATGCTCCCCATATTTTAAAAAATGTTGTATATTTGATGTGGAAATGCACAAATATTTTCATTGTAAATGATAAATTAAGTACCATTAAATGTAAATATTACATTAAAATATTGAAAATAACTGTTAACTCTTGTTATGTAGATATTATGAGCATATCCCAATGAACTTTTTTAATAAAACTCATTGTTAACATGGTATTTTTCATTTTGATTTTATAACTGTGCTGTGTCTATATTGGGATATCATTAACACTTATAACAAATATTGATATAGATTGTATTTTACAGCTTGTATATTTACCCATTGATAATGATTATTTAAAATTAAAGCCCGATTTTGTTATTAATAATAATACACTGGACTAATCAATCATTGTTAATGACCATTAATTGGCTGATTTTTTTGCTGTGGCAATTGTGCATTTTCTGATATTTATGTGCTTGTATCTGATTTGTTGGTTTACTAACCTATCACACAGGTAATATGAAGTCAGGTTGCCACTGTCAGGAAGCCAGGCGTAGGTAGAGGCATTGGGTGACTTGGGATAGGGTACCACTGCGCCAGTGGGTAATGCCCACCATAGGATGGGTGCCAGCTGATAATGTAAGATAGGGACCACCCAAGTAAGGACCAGGGGCCAGAGTTGGGCACTATGGAGTCCACCAAGCCTGTCAGAGTAATGTAGAGTACTCAAAATAGCTGGGTGGAGGTGTTTTTGGCAGCAGCAGGTTCCATTGGGCGGTCAGGTTGTGGGGTCAGAGGTGGAGTCATAGAAACCAGGTAGGTGAGCAGATAATTGTACTTGTCTTTGAACAATCTTGGCGGCCTCACATGTCACTTTCCTTCACAGCCTATAGTTTTAGTCTCTCTAGTCCTTGTCAAGGGGTTGTTAATTAGTATGTTCTCCAAGTTAAACTTGTAGTAGTCAGGGTTTGGGGGTATTTATTGAAATGCACTGGTCTGAAGGGTGCTCCAGGGGGACAGTATAGCACCGGTAATGGGCCAGCAGGTTGATCACTAGAGCAGGTGGGTGCCTTGTTGTATACTTGACTAGAGTTGAGGTGGAATATCACTAAAATTAAATAGGGTAAAATTTGCTGGAACCAGAGGTTCATAAATTTTTATTATTAAAAATGATAATATAGTCATCCCCATACCGTTGGGGTTCTTATGCCATGTGATTTTGCTTCTTTTCTTTTTGCAGACTTCAGGCCCGTGGACAAATCACTGGTAGGGCGTGGATCTTGGCTTAGGGTTTTAAAGGTGGTAGATCCTGGTTGGACCAGCTCTGGTGAATAAAAGTGATGATGCTTTGTTCTGCTGCTTCTGTTCACTACATTACCTGAGTCAGCCAATTTTGTTGCCAATTCTGGACAGGGGACTGATGGCAGGTGGTGCTCACTGGCAGGGCCAGTATTAGGCCTTGTCTTAACCTCCTTTAGGCAAGCCACATTTTCTGCATAGGTCTAGGTCCTCAGTGGCACAAGGTTGGCAGCAATTTGGTGACCATTTAGGGAATCTCTCTTAACAAGATGATGGGTTGTAAGTAATTCAACAACTTGAGTCTGTGACTCAACAGGTTGGTGGGTCTCCTTCAATCCTGATTGACACAAGTCATCTTCAGGGGAACAGGGTTTGATCCCAGGCTTTTCAGTACAAGTATTGAAATATCAGTCTTGAATCTGGCAGACTGACAGGTCTCTGTCTATCCTGGTTGGCGCAAGTCATCTCAAGAGGGTCAGGGTTTGATTCCAGGGGTTTCAATACAAGTATTGAAATGTCATTTTTGACAGCCACACCAAGACAGGATGTTGTTGGTATGACAACCTTGTTTCCTATTGCCCGTGTAATAGGTTGGGAACCAAAAAATCAGATACAAGCACATAAATATCAGAAAATACACAATTGCTACAGCAAAAAATCAGCCAATTAATGATCATTAACAGTGATTGATTAACCCAGTGTACTATTATTAATAAAAATTCTGGCTTTAATTAACCATAATCATCATCAATGGGTAAGTATACAAGTTGTAAATATCAGGATTGACAATTCTTTCCACCTGGGAACCAAGGCCCAAGAGTGGGATTTGAACCCTGTGTCAAAACCGCAGGCTTGACCCGCCAGCAAGGTTCCAACCAAGCGGTTTTGTGACCTGAAATCCAATTACCTGGTCACTTGAAGCCAGACCAGGAAGTCAACTCAAGTTATCAAATCTAACAACATGGACAGATGATGATCCTTTATGATGGATACCTCCTTTTGGCGCTTGACTCATTACCAGGATCAAGCCACCCTCTTCTTCCATCCAAGCTGTGATCAACAATCATGTTCCTGTTATCCTTGATTCACCATGACTATATAATCACTATTTAATAATAAAGGTTATTATCTAGCTTTTAAATATTTTCCCCCTTGTAACTCTGCTAAAACAGCACAGTTACAACATTGGTAGCACAGATAGGTTCTCCATTTTACCTTATCTTGAAAAATTCTGCCTGTTGCCCGCACATGCTGCAGCCAACAAGTCCTTGACAGAATTATGTCTGGCCTCCTGCCTGACTGGACTCCATACACTCCTGGTACCAAGATATCTGGTGGCTTTGTCCTGTACCAAAACACGGTGATTCCACTACCTGCCTTCAATGCCATATCTGCACAAGGCTTCTTTCAGGCTCCCTCCTTGATTCTGCAACCAGCCAACAAAGCCTCCATGTCTGTCTACATAGCTCAAAGGCTATGGAGCGCCACCTTGGAACCTTTTGCTGGGGCCAACAACAATAACGCTGCCGCATGGATCCAGTCTTCCCAGAGCAAGCTAGCTCAAATGGAATGCCCACAGCGGGTTTGGATTGCAGAAATTTCCATTTGCCTGACCCATAATGCTGGCACCTGGTGCAACAAGTGGCACAAGGAACACACTGACAAGAACTGGGATATCTTTAAGCAAGACTTCCTGGCAAGATTTGTGCTCAAGGATACCGCGCTCAGTATAATACACCAAGTAAAGAACCTAACCCAGACAGGCACTGTGAAAGAACTCACTCACGCCTACAAGGAACTCCAACTTTTTGCACCATCCAACATGGCCTTTGACACCCCAGCCACACACTTTATGTACTACAACGCCCTCAAGTTGCATGTGATGAGGCATGTAAACCTGGACCAGGTGACCAACCTGCAAAGCTTGTACTGTGAAGCGGAGAAAACGGAGCAAACCTCCAATGCACTTCACAAGGCACAAACTGGGAAACAAGAAAGACCCAAGGACTCCCATCCAGGCAGGCGCTCCACTCAATCACCCCCTGGGGGTAACAGGTCTAATGCCAACCACAAACCCACGGGTTTGAATGGACATGGAAATGGAAACAATGGTCAGTTGAACTGTACCCATTTCCATGTCACCGCCACGCAAGGCAACCAAGACAAGGATAAAGCCCAGGGAGAGCACTAAGCAAGCCAAGCTCTCCTCATACAACTCCTGACTCGCCCAATTATGAGTACCAACCCAAGAGCGTGGATCAATGCCCAATGATCCAAGTGTCCTTGGAGGACCTGGTACTGTACACCATTGCCAGACATCCTAATAAACTGATGTCCTACCCTTTCTGCTTTTGCAGTTACACAGGCTCAGCACTCCTGGATTCAGGCGCAGATCAAACCCTAGTCAACAGCAGCTTTGTAGATAAGTTCAAGCTGGCCATTAATCCTTTGCAGATTAAGAACATGGTCCTGGCTGAAAAACACCACATTTCTGTGACAATGGAAACTGCCCCCTTCTCTGTCATGCTTGAGAGCCTACAATCCACCATCCAATGTCCCGTCATTGACTTCCCCAAGTTTGAAATTATGCTGGGACTAGAATGGTTACAAAAGAACAATCCTCACGTAGACTGGCAACCTCAGTGTTGACCATCAAGCGTGAAGGTGTCAACCACCAGATCTACCCTGACTCTGTGGACTAACTCCTATGCAACCATGTCTTTGTACGCATCACAGAGACCCTGGACAAAAAGAAAAACCTGAAGGCAATTGACTAGGGCTCCTGCCAGTAAAAGATCATACACTTCAAAGATCACCAGGATACCTCCATGCCTCAGGACCGCAAAATTGTAGTCTACCATCCAGAAATCTTCAAAGAAGTACTATCCGGGCTGCCCCCTGAGAAAAACATCCAACACTCCATCCAACCCAAAGGGGCTGTACCCAAGGCGCGCCCTATTTACAGGCTGACTCCAAATGAAGATGACGCCTTATGCGCCTACCTCAAGGAGGCATTGGAAAAAGGACTTATCTGCCCCTCACAGTCTCCCTTTGCGGCCGCCATATTCTTTGTGGCCAAGAAGGATGGTACCTTACATCTAGTCACAGACTACCAAGCCCTAAACAAAGTTACCATCAAGAATTTTTATCCACTACCACTGATTGATGACCTCTTTGATGCCTTGGAAAAGCCACAGTCTTCTCCAAGATTGATCCAACAGCAGGCTACAACCAGATTTGCATCAAGGAGGAAGACATCCCCAAAACAGCCTTCCACACTAAGTACGGCTCCTACAAATGTGTGGTGCTCAACTTTGGCATGACAAATGCCCCATCCACCTTTGTAACTTTCATGAACTAAGTATTTGCGCCCCACATAAGCAAACACGCACTAATGTACCTAGACAACATTATTGTCTACAGCCCCTTAGTGGAATAATACCACAAAGACCTCAAGGAAGTCTTTGCTACCTTGGCACAACACAAACTGTTAGCCAAGCCCTCCAAGTGCCAGCTCTTCTGCAAGCAACTACCCTTCCTGGGGCACATAGTCTTAAAGGACAGCATCAAACCCAACAGTCAAAAGATGCAGGCCATCTGCAAGATGCCACCACCCATGAACAAGTCAGAACTCTGCACCTTCTTGGGAATGGTGGCCTATGTACACTGCTTCATACCTTACTATGGCGTGTTGACTGCTCCCTTATCTGCCATAACAGGCGCCAAATCCAAGTTTGTGTGGACCCCCAATATGACCTCTGTTTTAAACGCCTCAAGGAGAAACTCACAACAGATCATCCTGCAATACCCCAAATGTGACAGGGAATACCAAATGGAACCCCTCCTCAGATGCATCCATTGGGGGAGTACTACAAAACAAAAATAATGACAGTGACTTCCTGCCTGTAGCTTACAAATTGCAAAAGTTGACAGATGGTGAGTGTCAATCCCCTATCCACAACAAAGAACTGTTGGCTATTGTGCACTGTCTAGTCAAATGGCGCTATTACCTAGAACGGCAGGAAGAATTCACAGCATTAATCAATCACAAGTTGCTCATCTATTTTAAAACTCAAGCAAATCTGTTGTGCCGCCAAGCCTGTTGGATGGAGCTATTGGAGATATTTAATATGCTCATCCAGTACAAACCTGGGGCCAAGCTTGCCATGGCAAACGCTCTTTCCTGTCTGTATGTCTGTGCCTCAAGAGGAGAGAATGGGCTCAACCCAGATTGACCTCTCTTAGTACTAAAAACAAAATATGAAGGTTCCCCCCTGGTACAACCAACATAACAAAAGAAACAGTTATCAAAAATAAACACCTGTTTGCAATGTATATGGAACCCTACACAAAAAAATGTCTGACGGCATGACCATTCCCTATATCCCCACACATCAGCAAGTAGACACCATCCTACGCTATCACAGAGACCTTATACATACCAAGAGCCAAAACCTATACAAGTTCCTTAAACATAAGGCCTGGTGGCCAACTTTATATTGCAATGTCCAAGAAGTTCTAGACCAGTGTGAGGTATGCGGAAAATTTGCCAAAAGCAAAACCCTGCCAAATTCAGTACTTCCCATCCGCACACAACTACCTTTCAAAGTATGGGCTCTTGACATTGTTGGCCCCATGCCAGGAAAACACAATGATAAGAAATACATCATCACTGCCATTGACTTTGCTACAAGATGGCCAAAAGCCCAAGTAGTAAAGGCACACACTGGCAAAGATGTACATCAATTTATTGGCAAGGAGATAATAAGCAAGTTCAGAAAGCCAGAACTTCTAATAACCAATGGAGGGAAAGAATTAACCTCTGAAATCACCAATGTATACCTTGCAAAAAATGGGGGTCAAACACAATGTAAAAACACCATACCACCCACAGGCTTTAGACGTGTAGAGCGGCTAAATGGCAGCCTTGTACAAGCCTTAGCCAAACTCACAGCCAGGAGACCTGAAGACTGGTATAAGCAGCTACCAACTGCATTACTTGTGTGTCAAACCCAAGTGAACAGATCCACCAAAAAAAGCCCATTTGAACTGGTATACGGCACACAGTCAAATATCATTCAAGCATTGACAGGACCTAAACTGGAAATTCCAAGTGAAGTCCCCTCACGCTCAGAACCTCAAGTTGTAGAAGCTAACAGTAAACAAACAGCAAAGGAGAATGAACATCTACAAAAAACCTTTGTCCCCATCTGCAACAGACATGAAGTTGGGGACAAAGTTTGGGTCATGAACTTTGACAAGAGCAAACTACAACCCAAGTAAGTAGGCCCAGCAATCAGTCTAAAGGTAAATGACAATAACACTTACCTTGTGCAAGGGCTTGGAAAACGTAAGCAAGACAAGACCCTACACCATGATTGCCTGCAACCCTGAAAAGCAAGACAGAAACAACAAGAAACTGCCCTTCCAGCCACAGAACAGCAATTAGTCCAATATGGTGCCCAGGCTTCTGACAACCTGCCCCCAGAGGAGGCCAACCTTCAGTTGGGGGGGGGGTGTCATAACGCAGGCTTGACCCACTAGCAAGGTTCCAACCAAGTGGGTTTGTGACCTGCAATCTGATTACCCAGTCACTCAAAGCCAGACCGGGAAGTCAACTCAAATTTCCAAATCCAACAACATGAACATATGATGATTCTTTATGGTGGATACCTTGTTTTGGCGCTTGACTCATTACCAGGATCAAGCTAACCCCTTCTTCAATCCAACCGTGTGATCAACAATCATGTTCCTGTTATCCTTGATTCACCATGACTATATAATCACTATCTCACAATAAATATTATTATCTAGCTTCTAAATATTTTTCCCCTTGTAACTCTGCTAAAACAGCACAGTTACAACACCTGAATCCCCACAGGCTTCTGGCCTTATAGACTAAGGGGCTGCCTGCCTGTGTTTTTCTGAGGTCAAGCCCCCATAAGCTGAAGCCAAGAATGATGGTCCAAATGGTAAAGCAAGCCAAACCAAAGGAATCAGTGCACCAAATGGAGGAGTAATCAAGGCGCCTAATGTAGGCAATGAAATTTCAACTAC
Source organism: Entomophthora muscae (assembly GCA_014839935.2). Lineage (NCBI taxonomy): Eukaryota > Fungi > Entomophthoromycota > Entomophthoromycetes > Entomophthorales > Entomophthoraceae > Entomophthora > Entomophthora muscae. The sequence continues at coordinate 1,700,296 of QTSX02004261.1, read as the reverse complement.
TAGCTTCACGAGCTTGAAGTCTACACTGGTGGCCAATCAAGAGCCATCACCAGAAGGAGGCACAGGTCCACAGCCTGACCCCATGACCACAACTCTAGAGCAAGATAATCAAGTAACCAATTTGAGATCTCTGACCAATGAAAGAACTCCCGGCCTGGGTGCTATTTTACCATCTTTGAACCAGAGCACCCAGAACCCTCAGGCCTGCCTTTCCCAATGCCCTGAAGAAATCCCCATGGAAAATATTAAGTTTGGGAGTGGGGTGCTATATAGACCAAAGGACCCTGCGCTCCAAAATTATCACCATTTTTGAATAAAGGTTATGTTATTTTGGCTTACACAGCTATTGCCTTATTTTGTATTTACCATCTATCAAATCATTACAAGATTCTTTGGCCCTCCTGCCTCTCTGCCTGCAGATTCCTGCTCTCCAGGTGCTCCTTTTGGTCTGTCTGCTTCACAGAATACCCTTTGAAACCTGAATATAAGGACTACACCCCAGAAAAGATACTTGAACTAGATCCTTTGACCCACATACAATCTTCAGTTAGATACAACTGTCAAGGCCCGTGGATATTCTCAACACCCAAATTGTTTAGAGGGAATTTCAACTAGTTTACTGCCTACAACCTCTGCATGAAACTGCCCATGACCCCCAAGCCTATGTCTGCCTCCTCACCTGACCTTCTAACTGACCACACTGGAAAGCTGTTTGGGATTGTGTACATCACCCTCACAGGGGTGATTGACACTATAATCCTGGCCACCAGCTCATGGTCCTGGGTGAGGAAGACCTTCTCCTAGCTTTTTAAGTTAGCTCCTCTCTTGTGGCAGGCTTTATCTGCAAAAAATCTGGCCCAAGTCACCCCTGAAAGCAACAGGCCAGCCACCCAAGACCGGATCTCTGACAGTAAAATACAATCTGTATCAATACTGTAAATTCAGAACCTAAAGGTAAAAGTGCAGTATTGTCAAAGTCTTTTAGCATGAACTCACCAACTTGATAGAGTAATTTTCATCCCAGAACAACTTACTTTTTTTATATAAAAGGATGAAAAATATTCCAGTAAGTTGGTGAGTTTATGCAAAAGAATTTGACATTCCTGCATTTTTCTCAACAGGTTCTGAATCTATAGTATTTTTAATAAGGGTTAATATCACCCTAATAAAGACACAGCTCAGTTATAAAATCAGGATAAAAATACCATGTTAACAATGAATTTCATTAAACAAAATGCATTGGGATATGCTCATAATTTGGAAATGATGTGGTTAGCAATAAGACCCAGTATAGTTAGCATAGAATAAAGTATTCACAATTCAATGTGAGATATTAATAAAATATTATTTTTTTAAATAAAAAGGTTACATACTGGAAAATAATCTACATGTACTAATTCAGATGGCTAGTTTAGTACAATTTTGGTATATTCTATGCTATGTGATACTTCTTCTTGTATAATTGCAAGTTATTTGTAGTACTTACAATAATTGTTAATAAAAAGTATTCAGTATCTATACTGTAAATTCAGAACCTAAACATAAAAATGCAGGATTGTCAAATCCTTGGTCCAAATTTTGAATCACTTTTGTGGGATGGCCTTGTTTAATTAAATTGAATTATTTGTATTTTATTTGAATATTTAAAAATGCGGGAACTCATAGACACTTTGCAAAGTTCAAGTCAGACTGCATATTTTCAATGGACAAAATGAATTAACTGGAATCAGATTTGAAGTGTTCAAATCCATCAACCATTTTCATTAAGTTTACTATATTTTTTGAATTTTCATGATTGTCAAATCCAAGAACCAAATTTCAAATCACTTTTGAATGCCACTAGTAAACTCAAATAAATTTTGTGGTATTTGGGATCAAAATTGAATATACAGTAAGAAACTAGGACAAAATAAGTCCAAATCATGAAGCTCCACTCTGGATAAAATCAAATGAAAAATTCAATCTCAATAACCATGTTTAGACGTGAAATTAAGTGAAATGTAAAATTGTCTAAACCAGAAATAAGGCAATATTTTGCACTCCAAATCACTAATATAGCAACCACAAAACATTATAATGATATATGAGCCACCCTCCTGATGACATAGAATTTTTCTAAAAGTTTTTTGGCCCCAGCATAGCTAGGGGCCAACAAAATTCTTTTTAAGAAAGGAAGAAGAGTGGGAAAGATAAACCATCAGTTTACTACAAAATGTGTTAATGTATTGCTATTAAGGATACTTGATTACAGTAGATTTTAGAAAACGCTAATAATAAAATAGAAGTATATATTACAATCTATTTTTATCAAGTTGTCTTTTCCTTGGTGTGTTTATAGTTCATTTGCTGTTGATAATGTACTTTCATTTAAGTGGATAGTTTCACCTCCAGTTGCCTTGGCAATAGGAAATCAAGTTGCCTCCGCAACCACAGCTGGCTTCAGGGAGGCAACTTAATTTCTCATTGCCAAGGAAACTGGAGGTGAAACTATCTAATCAAATGAAAGTACATTATCAACAGCAAATGAACTATAAACACACCAAGGAAAAGACAACTTGATAAAATAGATTGTAATATATAATTCTATTTTATTATTAGTGTTTTCTAAAATCTACTGTTATCAAGCATCTAAATTTTAGTTGTCCTAAAAAGAAATAGGGTGATTTTTGAGAATTCCTATGATTCCTAAAAGAATTAGCCCAAATCCACTCTAGATACTTTAACTTCCTGTTTGAGGTGCCCATAAATTATATTTATTTCAAATTCACCACAATTATGATTTGAAACTTGGTTCTTGGATTTGACAATCCCGCAATTTCAGATTTGTTAATTTTTACATGTTGTCTATGATTTGTTAGACTTACAGGAAATACCAAATCATACATTATAATCCTGCATTTCTGCTTAATTTATCCTGCATTTTCTTGTTGTGTTTTGTCTTTAGTTAGCCAAGTTATCTGCTCAAGGGGTTCAAACTTGCCAATTTAAATAAATCAAAAAAGTCAAATTAATGGTTGATTTTATTAAATATTTTATTTTTCACTCAGCTGAGTTGCCCACAAATGTGGTTTGAAATTTGGACCAAGGATTTGACAATCCCATGTTTTTACATTTAGGTTCTTAGTTTACATTAACCTTATTATGCGTTGATGGTAGTGATATAAAAACCTATATTTGTGATGTAATTCAAACCACATGTCCAATATTACTTAATTTTTACACAAATTAGAAGCACACTTACAGAAAGTTGCTGAAATTAAAAGGAACATTAGGAAAATAGTAACAAGTCAATTGGGGAGCAAAGGAAGGACAATAGTCTAAGGAAATGAAGTTGCAAAAAATAACTTTGGAACAATTATTCAAGATCAACATAAAGAAAATTTACTCAATCTTCAGGGAACAGTTTTATCAAGTTTGAATTTTAAAGATGCAATTTATAAAAATTTTGAGTTCTGGCAAAGTGCCATTGGAAATAATTGTATGATTGAATTGGTAGAAGGAAAAAACCATCAAAGGAAATTAACAGAAACAAGAGAAATGAAAATGAAGGAATTCAAAATAATGAAAACATTGAAATAGAAACAGAAATGAACAAAGGAAATGAAGAATAAAGATCAAGAAGCAGAAACACTTCAAGAATGAACAAAACTTTATCAAGTGAAGGAACCCAAAGGGAATAAGGAATTGTAATACAGCAAAGGAAATCAAAGCAAGTAAGATCATTGAAGAGCATCCAACACTCATGAAGTTTGCCAAAGGGGTGCCTGTAGCTGAAGGGGCCGCAGGGGAAAGAGTTATTAAGCCTATGTATCTTTTGCTTACCTTTTTAGTTATATCAATGAATGATGATGAATCTGTTGAAGTGATGGCCTATACGCCAAGTGGTGTATATGAGAGTTATCAACCATTGATAACCCCCATCATTCATAGAAGCCCCACAGAAGTTCAAAGAATAATTCAAATGAATATGAACAAATATGCAAACAAGGAAGCTTTATAAAGAGAATACCAAGCACCTGCAGGGTGTTCAACTTGGGTTAGGAAAGCTTATAAAATAGGAGCAAATATAAATTTTCATCAAATAAATGAATTTTCAAATGAATTGTGATGAATATATTTATGAATGTATTGAAAGATTTCAATTTACCAGCATGAACTCATATGAATTAAACTTGAAAAAAGTCAATTTCAAATACCAAATGAATATATAAAAGTAGCAGTCTTTAATGTATTGATCAAATCAATATCTAATCAAATAGGAGATGCAATACTGGTCAAAAAATGAAAACTTTATTATTATCATTTATGGAAGCATGGGGGGTCAATCCTAGCAAAGCCCCAGATAGATTTCAATTCAAATTTTCAAATACTTCCTATATAAATAGATTAATATCTATATATAATTTTCTGCATGTTTTCAGAGCTTTACACATCCCATAAAATCCACTTGGACATCTACCTTGGAATGAGCATTCACTGTATTTTGAAATCAAGTGCTAAGAGGTTAGAAGACATCCCCCTTCAAATGGATGCCTGCCAGCTGGCATTAGACAAGATGAAGACACTGCAGGGATATAAGACTGTGAAACACATCCTCTATGACTGTTTCACAATAGCTTTTCTCTACAGTTATTAAGCACCTCCAGAAAAAACCTCCTCATAAACTCCCTTTCACAATTACCTTTTATACACCGTGCTGCCACCACTGGAGTGCATAGCGCCACCCCATTAGCAATTGGTGCAAGAATCATCCACCATGTACAGAATAGTACATGGTCACAAGTATAAGCAATAGCAGAAAATACAATTTTAGGGTTTAATTACCCAGAATAACACCATCCTCCTTGCATATTTGCTTTCCCTTAATAAAAATTCTTCTCTTGCAATTTATTTTTAGTTTTATATTTTAAATTAGTACAGTATTTTTTTAGCCTGTTGAGATAAACATATATTAGTCAGTTTAGAATGCATGGATTTAGTCACAAAGTAAATTTCAACTTGATAGATCTAAATAGAAGATAATTTCACATAAGATGTGCTCTATTTGGCAAAAAATGTCCAGTCATACAACAACCTATTCAAATTGGGGACAAATGCTTAAAAATTCAACAACAAGTGTATCAAACACTAGAACACATGAGTTTCAGTCACAGAACACATCTACTATGTTTACTATGTTTTTTGTGAACACATGAAACTCAGTCACAAAATTTACAAACTTGATTCAACAATAAGCCCTAATAGCAACTGAAACAGACAATGTAAATATCAAATATCAAAACACATGAATGAATCTATAATACTGTTGCCAACTTGCCCTAATTAAGAATGTAATCTAGAATAAAAAAAGGAAATAAATATTCTTAGTATCTGTTTTGGGATTATAATCAATAAAATATCAATTTTATCCAAACATACAAGTAACAGTGCACATTTACAACAAAAAATAATTAATATAGAAATCTAAAACCTGATTTGAAATAAACAGTAGTGACTACAAGATTTCATGCTACTATATATGGAGAGATAAAATTTAAAATAAATAAGTTATATATAAACTGCTTTAATTTTATTTTATTCTATTTTTATAAAAAATAGACCCATCCCAATAACAGAGCCAATCAGAATGGGTGTACATCTAGTGTCTTTGTGCTTGGCTCGGACCAGACACGCCTCAGTTATTGTACCCAGTTTAACTTAATGAAATAAGCCTGTTGAAAATAGGAGATCTCTTTGTTTGCAAATTGGCACACCAAATTGTGGTCAATCTAGCACCAGACCACTGGGTTCTCTGGTGCTAGATTAACCACAAGTTGGTGTGCCAATTTGCAAACAAAGACATATCCTATTTTCAACAGGCTTATATCATTAAGTGTTACTTTTACTTGAAAAACTCATACTAATAAAAAGCAATAAAAATTCTATTAAAACAGAAAATCAAAAACTTATTTCTAGGAAATCAATTTTATTAAAATAAGTGCTCCTTTTTGAGACATTCTCTCAAACATAAATGTCCAAATTTAGAAGTGTGTGCATTGAAAATAATGCTATAGTTCCCTGGATAGATTTTGGTGGATTTGTTCATGAAATCCCAATTTTTCTATTTTGAGTCCCAAAAATAATCAATGTTTTCAAAAAATGAGTTGTTTTGTGTTTGAGTTCATCACTTTTGTGACTGAACCTCATGTGTTCCCTGTTTGTATCATATTTGCCACACACTCATTATCAAATTTGATGTAGAATGCTTCAGCAAGTTACTGGATTGTGTGCGTTATAAATTTGAGTTCCATGTGTTTGCTATCTCATTTTCAAAATTTGATATTTGACTTTATTTTTGTTGTGTGATTGACTGTTTTTTGTTTTCTGGCCCTAGATAAATGGAAGCTTTACTGAGTAAATTGACCTTCAACTTGTTCCAGTTGAAATTTGTTTTGACTTAACCTATGTGTTCTAAACTGATTAATATACATTTATCTCAACAGGTTTGAAAACTACTGTATAGTAGTATAAAAATAATTAGATAATAATAAAAACAATATTCACATAAACACAAACACTCTTTATTTTAATTATATATTTTAAAGTTGTTTATTTAGTTGATTACACAAACTCCTGGTTCAGAATTTAGCTGTTTAAATGATTGTGAACTTGATTTAATCAATGTGTACTGACTACCTTATTATGTTTCAAATATTGGCTTGTGTGGAATCTGAATTTTTTCTTTTTGAATATGATTTGCTGAATATCTTGAGCCATTCTTAACACACACCATAGGTAATAATCAATGAAAAATAGATGAACATCATTGGTGTTTGTATCAAGTTACTATGGCGGTACTAAATCAAGATAGATTGGTTGATGGCTCATGGGTTCAGATTTGTGGTTTTTAAAATTAATAGCCATCATGCCAAAAAGTTTCACCTTTACGTGAATATAAATAATCTAATTATATCTTATTTAATTTATTTATTTGTTAGCTCTACAGTCAATAAAATACTTGGTACATTATAATAAAACTTGTCTCCCTTTTTGTTATATTTATATCTAACTCAGATCTGAAGTATTTAATATATGTAATACATACTAAATTCAAGTCATTATAACATGAAATAATATTTTTTAAGCCCAATTAAAAACAAAATAAATAAAAATAAAAAAATTATAGCCTGGAACACTATTTTATCTGATTGGCTGGGAAGCAAGGGCTTTAGGGAGGAAGGACTCAGAGTGCTTTTAAAAAGCTGCCACCACATTGAGTGACATCAAGAATTGACTGATTTTGAGAATATTGAAGAGATCTTTGGTGTCCTGTGGGAGTCCTTTCTTCACCTTATTATTGATCCAACTAAACATCTCCTTAATTGGATTCAGAAATGGGGAATAGTGAATAGGGCGGGAGGAAGAGGAGTCTCATTGGAAAGTCAGCAAGGCGGTGGCAAGAGGTGCGGCTTGTTTTTATCAATGGGGTGGAACTTAGACACAATCAAATCCACTTTGTGGAGCACAAAATTATTGAGTAAAAAATGTTGGTTGTGGCACAATAATTAATCCAAAGATACTTCTTAACAGTTCAGAGAAAATCAAGAAATGTCCTGCTGTTGTGGGAACCCTTGTTAATCTGATACTAGTCTAAACCACAGGGACCAAGAAGTGCTATCATTCAATAGGCCTGGGAACAGACAGTTGTACAACATGCTACACCATTCTTGGACCTCTTCTCAACCCACACATGCCTAGAACTGAGTGAGAAGAAAAATGACAATTTGTCAATATATAAGAACAGGGCATTCCCAGTCTCTTTTAGGGCCAGATGGGTCTTGGCATAAATGCAGCAATCCTCAATTGTCTTCTTGCTGTTTCTGTTGTACAGAGAAATCCCCAGTAATTTCCATAAGAAGCCAAGATTGATCATAGTTTTGTAGACAAGTGTTTTAGAAACATAAAGCCCAAACTCTGTGACCAGCATTGATTGGACAGCAAGTGGATCCAGGTGACAATTCTTGGTCACCCACTGCTTGATTGCATCAACATGCACAGGCTGTAGGAGTTTTGGCTACCGTTTTGCCTTTGGGATTTTGGAAATTTGACTGGTGTCACTTTATTTGGTGTTGAGGCTGCCAACATATCTGTCTATGGCACCAAATTGGGACACAATATCACAAACTGTCATCCCTTGGTTTAGGCAGTTGAGGTGAGCTTCACAATCATTATTTGACAACTGACACCTGCCCTTGATAGGTACCACAGCATCCAAGCTATTGGGCTCAACACACAGGTTGGGGCCCTTTGTTTAAAAGGTGGGATCATTCTTGCTCATGGTGACGCCATCAATTTTTAAATGCACAACAGGCACAGATGGCTCCTCAGTTATGGCCAATGGCTCATAGGAGGTGTCAAAGATGCAGGGGCAGGAAGTGGCAACTCTTGGATCAAGAGTATGGTGCCGTGTTACAGCAGGGTAAAAAGTTGAGGTGTATGTACCCTTGTTGTTCCCAACAGCCTTGGTATGGGAGACTTTGGTGATAGGCCTTGAGAGTGGCTTCTGTCTGGGATTCAAGCTATTGTTTTTGGCTTGTGACGCAGGAGGTGGTTGGCTGGCGCTGACGCCTTGGGAGGCCTGTATATTGGCATTGATATCCTTGAGTTGTGTTCTAAGTCTATTCTTGGACCCTCTGGGGCGCCCTTGTGGATGGGCTGCCTTGCAGGCTGGTGCAGGAGCTGGTTGAAAATGGGATAGGTTGTCCATAAAAGTAAAATAAAAATATATATTAGATTAAATACAGTAGTTTTAAAAGCTATGGCAACAAGCAAAAATACTTCAGATTTAAACAAACTGATTTCAGATTTAAACAAAATCCAAGTCACGCAAGATTCAGGATTCAATTAGTTTAAATATTTTTGGTTAATACATGAACTGTCAAACCAAAAACAAAATTTCACTAACCCATTATACAAAATTAAAGCAAACATCAAGCGGTGTAGTTCAAACCACAAACAAAATGAACTGACACAACAAGTGAAATGGATGGATGCTATTCCAGAGTATATTATAATCCAAGCAGGATTCATATGAGGCACCAACAGAAGGACCAAAATGAAACAGAATTTGAGCAATCTAGAAGCAAGATTCCACAAGCACAAAACAAAATGAAGTCACACAAGATGTGTAGTATGAGCAGCCTAAAATAGAAAAACAACAGTATAACAGCCAATCAACAGCTATCCAATTTAGGAACATAGGCATTTTATCCATTTTCAATGCTCCAGATTTGTATGAAAAGGTTTTGAGAACCTTCTAAATATGGACTTGGGATTACAATAAAAATAAATCATTAAATTTTAAAATTTCTACTTTTAGTGGTTTTATCCTAGGTTTTTTTACAATATGGTTTTTACTAGCAACATCTTCAACAGCACAAGCAGCCAAACCAGCAGCAGCCAGACCAGCTTCAATGGAGGCATGGCTCAGAACGTGGAGGCACCCGTTTACACCCAAGCCTTTGAGGCAGGTAACAAGGAAGCTGATCTGTTACTGTCCCCTGACCCATATGGCTTTGACTTGTTTGAGAGTCACTTAGCGTCTAGCTCTGCTCTTTCTCCCACACCCACCCCTGCACAAGCTGCCCATCAACCAACCAATCAGGATGGCAATCTTGATTTAGAACAACTTCCTGCCACCGCCCAGCCTGCCCTTCCCCTCAGCCAATCAGGCTTCAGCTCCCTGCCGCCCAGCGCCCCAAATGCAGAATAATCACTGCCCAAATTCTTCAGGAAATTGTGGCACTCAACCTGCAGGGTCTGTCCTGGGATCAGATAGCCAGCCAATTACAATTCACCCGGGCTACTGTCATGTGGGAATTCAACAACCTGATGAATAAGGGAAATCTGATTGGGACAGCCAAGAAGCCAAAGAAGGCCACAGAGTCCCAGATTAATGAGGCATACCCAATAATGCTTGACCTCCTCCAGCGGGACCCCAAGCTTCCCTTGACCCAGGCCCAGAAGCAACTTGCGCACCATGGCATTTGGGTGTCTGAGCGCATGGTGCAGCTCTGGATGCACAGAAAGGTGGCTTCAATTAGGGTTCTTAAAAATTTTACCGGCAATCAATGGGATGGCGCTGAGGATTCCCCATATGACACTGCAATTGAATCAACCCTGGTAAGATGCTTGACAAGTCTAACAGATGACATCATGTTTGTTTTGTACTATAAGTTATCAATTGCATTTGACAATTTTGGTGAGCAAGGAAAAGCCGCCACCAAAAATGGAAGGAAGAAGGTCAAGAAGGGGACATTTATTGGTGCATTTCTGGCTGTTTCAGCCAAGGGTTTTGTCTACTATTGAACAAACCCTGATTTCATCAATGGGTACTCATACAGCCACACCCTCAGTGGATTGCTTGACTCCTGGGATGGCTCAAATTCCAAATACCGGGTTTTCTTGAGCCACCAGATGGAGGGAAGCTCCACCGCCCTCAAGGCCATCCAGGAACACGGGCACCAGGCCTCTGTGTACCCAGCTGGTCACGCCAACGTCCATCTGGCAGATGTTGTGTTCTTTAATATTGAAGATACACTCCAGGAGCGCCACCCTCAGGCTTTCAACAACCTCTATTTTGGGGTCCTTGATCACAATTTTCTCTTTGGTCACCAAATGGTGGCTGACTTGTTTGCACAAATGGTTTTCCATGTGAACATGGGCAACCAATCACGCAAGGATAAGCACCTCCCACCCCGCGCCACAGCCACCTACCAGCCCATCCAGCCAATGACTGATGAGGAGTACAATGAGCGGTATATGGCGGCCATCACGCAAAATCCTCCTGCCTCCACCCCCGCCACCAACACCCCCCACCCACAAACCCAACCCATCCAATCCCAGACCCCCCAGGCCAGCACTGCCTCTACGTCTTCCTTCCCGCACCATTCTGCCTACTAGGCATCACTCTTCCCTGCCTCAATAAACTCCCTGGTTCCAAAAAAATTCTATTTCTATTATCTTTATTTTGAATTTCAATTGTTCGTGTTCTCTTTGTTTATAGTTGGCTATATTCTTTATGTTCAGCTTATTTCTATAAAATCATATATTTACTATGTCGTGTATCTAGATCCTGAACACAGTTATTTTTAGCACTTAAACACATCCCCTTATGAAAATATTAACAACAATTTGGTGATCAACTGAATTTGAATTAGAAAATTATAGGTTAATTGTATTTAGATAAAGTTGTTACTGATCCAAATTCAAAACCTTAATGATAAAATTTAAGCCAATCAGGAGCCAAGTGATAAAGTGATTGTTGTGACATAAAGGGTCATTCAATAATTCTTTGATGCATGTGCGCTAATTAATATGATTGGCTGGATGTTTTGCCATTGTAAGCCATTGCTGCTGTGGCAATGGTGTACAATGACAAAACATCCAGCCAATCATATTAATTAGCGCACATGCACCAAAGAATTATTGAATGACCCTTTATGTCACAACAATCACTTTATCACTTGGCTCCTGATTGGCTTAAATTTTATCATTAAGGTTTTGAATTTGGATCAGTAACAACTTTATCTAAAAACAGTTAACACTATAATTTTCTAATTCAAATTTAGTTGATCACCAAATTGTTGTTAATATTTTCACAAGGGGCTATGTAAAGCGCCAAAAATAATATGGTAATCAAGGAAACAATGCCAACACAAAGCAAATAACACATATTGAGATGAGCATAAAACATATACACAATGGGTAAAAAGATGGGATAATGTAGTAAATGGGAAAACAAAAAGGAATAAACAAAGAGGCAACAGTATCAAAATAATACAGAATTTATTGGGGCAAAAGCTATAAAAACATATGGAAAGGTTAGTAAAAAATCAATGAGAGAATTGGAAAAGCTTCTGAAGGACCTTGACTTGGCAATTGCCAAAATAAAGGACATTGACCGCAAGGTCAAAGCCAAAGTGAAGTCTGCCGTCCTCACTGGGGACAAAATTGACAAGGTGTCTGCAAAGGCACTAATGTCAAAAATGCCAGACACCCCAGAGAAGACAATTGAGCGCTTACTAAATATCCAAAAAAACTGTGGTCAAGGGTCTCCAGTTCAAGGCATACAATCTTTCTGCGCCATCTGTCTGGGTTGATGACCTGGAGATGTATGCCCACCTCAAACCGGCCAAGTGTGCCAGGGCAGAGGATACCAAATTGCCTGCGCAATTGATTGCGCCAAGAATGGCTAAGCCAGCTGAAGCCGCTGGAAAGGAAGAAACCCAAGAAGGTAACCTAAAAAATTATAATTAATAAAAATTCTTAAATACTTACCTTTTTTTAGAAGATGTTGATGGTGAACTCCGCTGGGTCCTGGTCCCTTTTGTCCCCCCCACCTTCTATGCCAACTATGCTAATCATGTGGCAAGGTAGCTTTTCCTGTCCCCCCTGTCTTGCAAGAGCTTGAAGACAGGATCCATGGTACATTCCCAATGTCCAGGGAGGCATTGGCTGGGCTTTTGCATGGTGAGGGGGCATCTGAGTGGGCAGTTACTGCCTACAAGGATGCCTAACTGGTCTGCCTGGACCCGGTTAACCTCAGTGGAGTTTACTGTGTAAACTCCATTGAGCTTGTTTGGGACGTCCTGGCAACGCTCCCATTCAAGAATATACCGGAGATGGGCCAGGCTCATGCGGCTGCTTGCTTCTGCTTCCCGTTGGAGCATACCATCTCTTACCTGTTGGAGAACTTTGGGCGTGCAGTGTCAAAATTGGCTGTTGCAGAAGCAACAGCCGTAAAGAAGACAAAAATCTCCCTGGCAGACTTCAGGCTGGCCTGGAGTGCCAACAAGACGGGGGTCCCTGCAGCTATGGAGCTGACCTTCATCAAAACCAAGCACAAGAAGAAGATTAGCGCTGTATACAACAAATTGTGTGAGTTCACAGAAGCCTTTGCTGGGCAAAGGCTTCATCTGGTTGTTTACCTGGGGTTCCTATTCTACTTTGGGATGGGCAGGTCTGTAGAGGACCTAGACAGGGTCCTTCTTGGGGTTGACAAGGCCAGGCTCTCACTGGACGGGAAGAAGGTCCCCCCTGGGTATGACTTGGTGGATCACGTCATACAGGACGCCCTGGTCCTGGCTGGCATCTTTGGGTTTGCAGCCCCGCCAGAAAAGCTGCTCCTCCATTCCCACCTCACCATCCTTCCTTTTACCAGCAGGCGCAAATACTTTAATACGGGTGTATCCACTGTCCACAGTGTGGCGGTGGAGGTTGTGTGCCACCTCCATTGCGGGGTGGGTACATACTGCCAAACCCATTATAGGTGCACTTAATTTTATCTCTATATCAATAAATATATTTATACTCTACTATATTTTTATATTAAAAAATAATTTTTCAAATAATATTTTAGCAAACAAGATTTGCAAAATATATTGCGGAAATGGGTTTCATAAAAGTATTAAATAATATGGTAATAAAATAAATTTCAACTTTACAATTTATGTTTAATTTTTATAAGACTATTTTATATTTATTTGACAAAAGTGATATAAATATATTTGCGTAATCCAGTATCAAGCGTTTGGGATAACCTCAGATGACATATTAAATAATATATAATAAAATAAATAAATTACTTACATCTATTGATGGATCTTCTGAATGTGATTGTGGGCGTGGAACCATCTAAATATAAAATGATAATCAATAAATCTTGAATAGTAAATTAGAGAATATAAAAAAAGTTGGACACACTAAGCCTTTAATTGATTGGCTGTTTGGCTAGGCACGCAGGGATGAACAAATCAGCGTGGCCATAGAATTTGGCCACAGTCTCAGCTGGGAGGGTGTGGATCCCGGCCTGCAGCAAATTAAAGAGGTCCTTGGTCCCAGTTGGGGTTCCTTGCTTGACAACTTGCTTGAGCCACCCAAAGACTTCCTTGGTGGGATTTAGGAAGGGAAAATAAGCTGGGAGGAAGAGAAGGCGTAAATTTGCCGTGGCCAATTGCTGGGGGCCCACTGCAATGCTTGTGTCAATTATTGGGAATTCCTTGAGAATGTCAGCCACCTTGTGGAGACCAATGTTGTCCAATACAATTACGTTGGTGAAGCCTGGGCTTGTGCGCCTCAGGTGCTCCTGGACCAATTGGAGGAATGACAAGAAGGTACAGCTGTTGTGAGAACCCAATATCATTTGATAAAGCTCAACCCCCTTTGGACCAAGGAGAGCCACCATTGAGTATGCTGTGGCGCAGACTGCAGCACGCCAAGCCATCCCGTCATTGGAGCCTTTGGGGACATACCCATACTCATTGCGCATTGACAAGGCAAATGCTGATTTGTCAATATAATAGAATTTCACTGTCCCCTTGGCTTTGAGGGCAGTGTACGCCTCAGCGTAATTTTTCCGGGTCTTAATATTGGCTGGGCTGTTCCTATTGTAGGGGGATACCCCAAGCTTTTTCCAGGAAAAGCGCATTCCCTTGACCAAATGATAATAGAAGGAAATTGAGGCCTCAACCCCAAAAGCAGACTTGACCATGGCCTGTATATTTGCCAGTTCAAGATGGCAATCTTGGGTTATCCACTGGTGGATTGCCCATTTGTGCTCCTTGGTGAGCATGGAAGAAACACACAAGGATTTATTCTACGGCAAGGACTTGGCCAGTATCAATGAACTTGTTGAAGGTCTTTGAGGCGTACTTGGGATCCACCCCAACAAGAGCCGCAGCCGCCTTGTAATCACCAGATTCCCGCATGAGCCAGAGAAGGATGATGCACTTAATGTCAGGAATGCGCTTGTGAGCGGGCTTTTTAGTGGTGGGGATTGGCTCGTTGGTGTTGGGCACAACACAGGGCATGGGCACCTTGGTGTAAAATGCAGCAACTTTCTTTAGTACTAACTGTCCCTCATTGGTTTGGTAGAACTCAGGCTCCTTGTCCTCCTCCTGATTGCCATCACTGACGTAGGGCTTGTAGCTAGTATCAAGTACAGGCTTCACCTTCTCCAGCATGGCTGACGGGACCAACTCTTGCCGGTACACAACGTCAAACACATACAAAGTAAGTTCTACCTCCTTGTCTCTAACTTTCTTGGTGAAGGTAACCTTGGTGGGCTTCTGGGTCAGCTTTGGGACCTGAGGGTTTATGCTCTGCACCCTAGCAGCTTGTGCTCCTTGAACCGGCTGTGTCAGTGCAGCATCACTATGGAACTCTCCTCTCCCGCCTCCCTCCTGAGTAGGCACTTGTGTTGCACTAAGTCTATTCTTTGACCCGCAGGGGCAACCGCAACTGCGGCGCACAACAGGTGCAATGGTAGTCTATTGCTGTGTTCCTTCCATTTTGAGAATTTAATAAAATATTAAATAAAACTTAATTAAGTTACTCCTTATTTTTAATTTTGCTTTTATCTGTTTATGGATATTCAATTAATATTTTTTCCCACCCAATATCCCAATTATAGATTTTTTATTTCTTAGTTAGTTGTTTTTGGTTTTACCACACCCATTTTAGAATACCCAAAATAATTTCCACCCATTTTCCCATATTTTACGCCAAATTAAGCACCCAACACAATATTTTTAAAAATTTTGTTTCAGATCTCGTGTCTTATTTTAGATACCTTGGTATCATTCTTGATTACAACCCATTGCACAAACTGATTGAGTGATTTTGTTTACATAGTGAGTTGCTATTGTGTTTTGTTTTTGGATTGAGTTTTGACACACCACGCTTGGGTGTATTTCGTCACCAATTCACATAGTAAACATATGTACACCAAAAGTCAACTCACACCATTTTGTTTGTGAATCAATGTATTTTGGATTGTATTTTGAATGGTTTTGCTTTGCATGTGAGCCTTTTGTTGCTGTGTTGACCCATTTCGCCCATTAACGCCAATAAACCCTGTTAACAGAGTGTATATTTTAACCTGAGAGTTGGATTTTGTTTAAATCTGAAATCATTTCATTTAAATCTGAAGTATTTTTGCTTGTCGCCATAGCTTTTAAAACTACTGTATGTGTTTTATTTAGATTGTAGGTTTAATTTTGGGCTGTTGTTTTCTCTTGATTTATCCTTGAATAGTAACATAATTTCTATATCTATTATTTGAAGTGTATGATATTGTATCCTTTCCAGTTTTGGATTATTTTACATTTTAGTTAAGTTTTACGTCTAAAGATGGTTATTGGGTTTCTTTTCTTATTTGATTTTAGTCATAGTGGAGCTTTTCAATTTGGGGTAGTGTTTCCTAGTGTGCTTAACATGTATTCAAAGTTGATTTCAGTTCCTGCAATTTATTATTTGAGTTAACTAGTGAATTCATTTGTGATTTGAAATTTGATTAGTTGCAACCAAGATTCCCCTCTTGCCTGCCAATGTATCTTGCAATACACAGGGGGCACTTGATGAGTTGCCCCATGACGTATTTAACAGCATGGATCAATATGATGGCAATGTCAAATTGCGGGCACTATCTTCTAATTAGGAGTGCTACCAATTTGACATCGCTGATCCCCACACAAGTTATTCCTCAGCTTTAAACCTTACATGGAACCCACCACCATGCCACCCCCTGGTGGCCTTGTGGCTCTCCCCATATAGTATATTAGTCATGATATCAACTAATAAACCTTATCTTATCCTTCTCATTCTTGTCCTTTCTATTGGACTGTTGTCTTCCCCAATCAAATACTGAACTACTATTAGTTCAGTTGCAACATATGGATAGCATGTGGCTTGCTATGATACCACAGCATTCTTCTTTCACAACAAATAAATTATCATTCTCTTCTTAATTTCCCCCTTTATTTTGTTTCATATACTTCTGAGGTGTATATACTTGACACTTGCTAGAAATTTATACTAAAACGTTTGACTTAAAAGGTTTATCTCAGCCTCAAGGTACAATCATTTAATCATATCTGCCAACTAGCTTAACTCAAAAGTTTATTTAAGCTTAACATTTTTTCAAAGGTGCAGCCCTATGTTTCTGTAACATTCATTCAAACTCATGCCTCACTAGAGAAATCAATTCACTTATAAATGTTGATTTCAAGGGTCAGTGGTTGCAAGCAAATCAAGGGTGAAATTAGTCTAGAGAAGAGGCAAGTCATTTACTTAAACTAGGGTACCTACAAAGCCTGAATATGCTGACAAATATACTCTACTATTTTAGCTCAGATGCAGCGAGTATAGCTCAGAGTTTTTCTCAAACATGAGTGGCAAAAGTCGAGATAGATTGGCCCCAAGAATGAAGCGAATTCAAAATCCAGATATATTTAACTCCATGCTTTATGTATCATGACTTTGCACACGGCACATCACAACAAGGCTTAGGCGTTGTGGCAGGCCTAGAGCGATTGGATTTCCGAACCTTTTTGCCATGGTTGACTGTCCAAGGCCCAAGCGAATCGTTGGCGTAAAAATCCATGGGGTAGGTTTCTTTATAATCAATACTTTCAATAGCCACGGCTAACTCATATGGAGTTAGAAGAGGCCTTGTGAAAGCATATCCCCAGTCAATAGAGAGCCTCGGGCAAGCCACTTGAATCCACCTTCAAAGTTAGCCAAGGTTATAAGCTAGTGATTTACGCATCGATTTCCTTAAATTCACTCAGCTTGCTGGGAAAAATTTCCGACATGAGCACAGTTGTGTAAGTGAGACCACGATCTTCAAGTTTTTTCTGTAGCGTCTAAAGTAATACAAATGGTTATGTCCCGAATTAAAGGATGTCATTGTTTGGAAACCGTAAAAGCCTTGTGAATGAGTAATGAAATAACACATACCTTTAGAATAACTGGACTTCCTTGTCGTCCAAGAGTACCTAAAATCAATCCGAAATGCTTGGCACTCTTTGCTGTTTGAATAGCATGCTTCCGCACAGAGTGCATCTCTTGATGATCGTAATGTTCTCTTGTAAACTTCTTGGAATAAGGGTCGTATCTATATGCAGCAAGCTCTGGATTGGCTATCATAGCCGCCTCAAGATGAAAGCGACCGTCGCCAAGATATCTATTGAAACTTAGTCTGAATACGAGGAGCTGATTACATGAGGGCATCTTGCTCTTTAAGTTGAGGTGCTGTACAACCTAAAATCTCTCCAGGACTCAAGGGCTTGCTTTGGGGGACAAGTACAGTATATTCTGTTGACAAAATTTGGGTTGCCGTCTTAACAGAGTGATTAATAAAAAGCTAGAACTAGAAAAACCTGGATAGCTGTGCCGAATTGAATTGTTCCCACTAGGGCTATTTTTGTTCCCGCCGAGAAATTGAATTTGACGGTTTCTATGAAATGCTGTACATCTATTCCTATGTCAACAAAGACATACATTGTTTTTATAGTCGTTATGTCTACTGGCACTTGAAAAGTTCAGAATCTTTTCTACAATAGATTTACCTAGGCAACTATGCCCATAATGTACAAGAAAGTCACATCCTAGAGCTTTAGCTGTATAGTCATCGACACAACAAGCGCCATAGGTAACATCTCCCATGATCAAGGTTGTGACCTCACAAAATCTTGCATGGTTAGATCTATCATCAGCATAAATTACCTCTCCAAAATATCCGAGATCGTACAAGAAAACATCAATATACCCTCAGGAAATTGTAGGGCAACTTTTGAACTATTATTACTTAAAAATTTGGTATTCGAGGTTACCCTTCTTAGCATTAGCCCGTTTGATCTGCCAGATCGTTTTATGAATTTCAAAATTATAGTTTGAAGGGAGCTTTTCCAGGAGTTAGAATTACATTGAAGCTAAATCACCTGTTTCATGGCCAAATTAAGAAGCTCATTATTTAAAATTTCATCAGGGATCTTATTGACAAGCCGTCTACTTGGGGTCTTAGTAGATAGTTCTTTGAAGCTAATTAGAAAAGCACTTTAAGAAAGCTGTACCCTTTTTTGTAACTAATGCAAGTTCAACTTTAGAATCATCTTTTGTAGTATCAAGCTGTGCAGATTTAATTTGCTGGGCAATATCTTCGACATCCATATTTATAATTTAATATTCTTTCACTAGTATGCTAGGGGTCAAATAATACTGAGAATGTTTTAAGCTCTTGTCCAGCTATTTAAAGTGTAGCTGAATTGGAAGAGAATTTAGCTGCTTGGAGCTTCCAAGTCTAATAGCTCAGCACTTTAGTGAATCTGCATAAGATTGGATCACAGCTAGCCAAATATGAAAGTTTTAAGTCCAGTTTTCATTGACCATCGTTTTTAAAAATGAGACTGCTAAAAAAACGAGATACCCACTTCAAATCTAACACCGTTTTTTCTAGGAACAGAAATCTGACATTATGGCATCCTTTACAGAATCTTTAATAAGTTTTGATTTGAAATGCAGAAAATGATATCATATTGTCATATTTCTGCTCCTAGAAAAAACGATGTCGGAATTAAAGTGGGTACCAAAAACGAGACTGGAACTTAGACAAAATGTTTAACATCCAAATTCTGCTGAGGTAGTTTAAAAATCAATGATCATCAAGATCCACACAAAGAGATATGTAAAGGAAAGCAATAAACTCCCATCAAAGAAAATCAGCATTCAATTATGCCCCATTCTCAGTAAGATAGAGTAGGTTATACTCTAACAATACATAACACCAAAAGATTAAAGTCTGAAATTTCAAACTGTGGGCCCACTAATTTCCCATTAAATTAATTAAACTAAGATGGGTCAATACAACTAAACTTTATTATCCTACAATGAGAATGAGTTTCCAGTATAAAACAATCAGAATTTACTACATGGTTCATGACATTATAGTATTATTATAAAATTTGTTGTAAGTATAGAGGGCTAGTTCATATCAGGAT
The DNA here is from genome assembly GCA_014839935.2 of Entomophthora muscae. NCBI lineage: Eukaryota > Fungi > Entomophthoromycota > Entomophthoromycetes > Entomophthorales > Entomophthoraceae > Entomophthora > Entomophthora muscae. Next base: position 1,680,479 of record QTSX02004261.1, on the reverse strand, counting down.
ACCATGATTCCTTGGTGGTTCTGTCAGCATGAGTGGTGGTGACAGGCAAAGGTATGGCCCACCAGATAAAGGCCTAACTTAACCAGGTAGGATAGCACCTTACCTGTTACAGACCAGGGATCAGAAGTTGGTAAGGTGAAATCAAGACATTATGTGAGTGCAAGATATAGCACTCCCAGAAGCTAATTTCCTTGACCAGGAGAGACAGCCTCAGCAGAATAGGGTGCAGTTGGCTTTAGTGTGTGTAGAAGTTCCATGGAAACTAAGTAGGCAACAGGGTTGTTGTATTTACCTTGGAAGATAAGTGGGTTGAGGGTGACTACTTGGCTGTCCCTTATGAGATTGTAAGGTTCTTTGAGCTTTCAGGATGTACATACCAAATAAAGTCTTTGAGTATCCACTGCTTGTGGTTAGGATTCAGAGGGTATTATGTAAAGTGAACAAGACCATAGGGTACTCCAAGTGAGTGAAAGTAGTCTGGCACCCTTCTTCAGTGTCTTGGATAGAATTGATGTCTGTCCCAAGTGTAGGCTGGGTTGTAGGTATTTGAAAGTGTATAAGAATAAGGATGAAGTAAAGTAAAACAATTGAGAACCAAAAGCTCATAGCAATTTCTTTATTTATCTAATATGGCAATAATCATGTCTTTTGAGAGTGAGAGTTTGTAACAGATCCAGGACCATCTCATCTGACTTACCATAATTGTTTTTGTTAAGACTCTTATTGCTGGACCCCTCTTGCAACAAAGCTTTGGCAAGCTTTGTTTCCAGAGAGGCAATTTTCTGGTTTAACGCCTTATTATCCTCACTCCATCTTGTCATGATTTCCACACTCTTTTCCTCACAAAGTTTGAGACCTTCAATTTCTCTGTCAGCTGCATCTTTCATTTGATGAAAGATCTTGTTGAACCCTAATAATAGGTTCAGCAAAACTCACTCATAAACTCAATTTCTTTGAGTGGGTGTCCCTTCCTTAGCAAGTTATTCCAAATAGAGTTCTTCAAAAACAGACTTGACTTTGACCAATTACTCCTTTGGAAATGTCTTAACTATCTCTAGGTCCCCAAGGCATCATCTAGGGACCTTTTGGGAACCTCTTTACGGGCAGCAGCTGTCTCTACCCTTTGAACCACAAACTTGGCTTTTTCAAATAATAATTGTGGAGGCATAAATAAAAAAGAAAGATGAAGGTAAATCATCAGCTTATGACTTGAACATATTTGTTAATGTTTATATATTTCACTTATATACCAGGCAGGGCATATTTTGCTGGAAATCCCTCTGGTTAAGAAATCAATCCTTGACTCCTATCACATGATTTATGACATAACAATGTCATCCAATCTGGATCTTTACCTAAAATATCCTCACATTTCTCAACCAGTACAACACGCCATTTTGAAAATGGCACTTTGATTTACACCATCTCAAATTTAATTTGAGATGGCGTTTTTTGTGTTAGTGATTTTGAATCACAAAAAAATAAAATAAACAATAAAATAGTTAAAATTTACATATAACTTTATAATTCAACATCTCAAATTTACGCCATCTTGATTCTGTCACTTTGAGTCAGATTAATTAAATCTTATTTTGCTAACTTTATTTACATATGAAATCACTTAGTGTGGGGCGTGTTTACGCCATCTCAACTTTATGCCATTTCAAATTACGCTATTTATCTTTAACTAAAATAAGCTTATACCCAAAGTAAATCAAAGCCTCTTGTATAGTGCCAGAAGATGTTCCTATAGTATTAATCTAAGACTGTAAAGTTATGCCTCCACCTTGGGCCTCTACTTCAATCCTCACCAAATGCTTGGGGGTCTCTGCCAACTTACGCCTGGATATTTCCCAAAGATTTACTGGAAAACCCCCAAGAAAGGTCCTCACACTATTAATTGCATAATTAGTTTGAAAATGCCCCCAACTAACCTACCCAAGAGACACCTCTGGTTAAATATCATGTGCAAGAGCAGCCAGGAGCAGTGGTAATTGCATTCAAGACAGGTTCCTCAATTTTTAGTTGAGTCAGTTTTCCCTTTGATTTTGTCCATTTGGATTTTTCCAGATCTTCCTGTCTCAAGAGATGCATCCATATTCCCTCATATCATTGTTCAATTAGTTTGTGATATTCAATCTACCACCCCAATCCTATCCCATCCCTTAAATGAATGCAAGAGTTGTGAAATACCTTGCTTTATCATTCTCTACTCTAATAAAGTTTGAAATTTGTTAGTCTAATCTGGCCATTTGCTTTTTTCTGTTGCTTTTGGTGTTCAGTTGATTCCTTCTCCCCCTTTGGCCTCCCATGAATTGTTGGCAACAACCTTTTGATTGTTGCTGAAAACCGCAATTTTTATTGTGGTTGAGAGCTTGATTTTATTTCCTCCTAACCTTCTCCCCAATTCTCATAAAGACACTTATAATAAGAACAACCTAAAAAGATACCACTATGATAGTCCTTCTAGTGATTGTCATTGCTGGGTAAAAAATACAGTTTTTTTATATGTAATTTATAACTTTATTATACATGGATACATTGATAAGGGTTTCCTTAATAAAATATTTTAATAGTGATTTTAATATGGAAGGGGGTGATTACACAATTTTGATTTACATCACTTCAAATTCTACCGAGTTTCATATCACCCAATTGATCTGATGCGCACAATGGACAGGGGAAAATAAGGGGAAATTACATATGATGCCAGGCTACACTATATCGATTTCCCTGCCGCAATTCTTGCTTTCCACTTTTCAAAAGTATAGTTTAACGTCTAAAACCACATAAGAAAACAATGTAAGAAATTCCCTGAAACTTTGCAAATATATATTTTTTGGCCTCCTCTAACCAACTGGGTACTTTTTAACCCCAGTTGTATAAGCTAGTTTTTGAAATAATCAAGTTTTACTCTTTGGCCCAGTTGAGGTAGCTCCACTGGAAATTTGTTAATTTAATATAAAAAATGGTCAAAAACGCAATGTTTTTGAGCTACAGCACCTCAATTACATCACTTCAAAAATGCCATTTTGACTGCAAGTTTTCAGTCAAAACTCAAAGTTTTGCATACTTGCGTTATTAATAAAAAAATATTTTTACAAAATTAAAAACACTTAAATTTTATTGTTATATATTTTAAGACTTTCTTTACAATTCTATGTAAAAATATTTACTACTTTTTTTATTAAAAACATTCTCATTTTTCTCTTTAAAAACAACCCCCAAATTGCTCATATTTTGATACTAATTCACTTTCAGGTGCCTCCCAAGTCCATCAACAAAGCTGCATCTAAGGCCACCAAGGCCTCCAAATCCAAGATCACTCCTCACAAGGCCAATAAGGCCAAAACTGCTAATAAAAAGCAGCCTGCTAAGGGTAAAGCTCCCCCAAGACACCCACTCCTTCCCCTGAACCTGCGGAAAAAAACCCAACCCCTCCCCACTCTCTTTTTGTTTACTCCCTTTCAGACCCCCAAGAGAAGTTGTTCAACTTCAACTACCACTCTGATCCCACCTCAGAGCTTGAAGAGGAAGCGGAACAGGAGCCTGAGCCTGGTTCTCCTGCAGATGAGCAAATTGAGCTCTGGGATCTTAACACCATCCACAATATATGCAATTGAAATGGTATTTCTGCTATTCCCACAACATACTCAGCTAGCTACCCCATCATGACTAAGAAATGGGGTGCCAGTTTTGTTTATAAGGGCTACAGCTTCAGCTGTGATGATAAAAAACCAATCTGCCAACATGACTATAAATGTGATAATGTTGGGTGCCCAGCAAGGGTCACCACTTATGGGTTTACAAGATTAAAGGCCCTGACTACTGGGCATGACTGCACCAAGCCGTTTGATCCCTTATACCAACTAATCCGCTGGTTTCTTTGCCAGGTCATACCAACCACCAAAGACTAAACTGCCACTGAGGTTGTCAATGATACCCAACTTGCCACTATTGGTGATGCCTCAAAATTACAGAGATATTTCACTGATCAGAGATATGCTCTGAGCACTGAAGGCATCAGTGCTTCATCAATCAAGCAATTGATCCTTACAGAGGAACAAAAACTATCTTGTCATGAGGAGAGATTCCTTCTTCATGACAATGGCTAACATGCACCTGAGCGCATCATTTGCTTTGCCACCACACAGGATCTGTGTAACCTATTAAAATGTAAGACCTGGCTTGCAGATGGAACTTTCTCCATCTGCCCAAAGCTATTTAACCAGCTTTGGAACATCCATGGGCAGGTTGGAAATCTGGTTCTTCCCCTTGTCTTCTACTTCCTTCCCAACAAGAAGCAGGAAACTTATGTCTGTGCTCTTACAATTTTAAAGGCCAAGTTGAATGAGATCCTCCCAACTATTGAAGAGGAGCCAAAGAAAACAAGAGGGTGCAAGAAGAAGGCCCAGTCCCAGGAAGAGGAAGCCACCCCAACCAGGAAGCAGCCAGAAAGCCTTCCCTACCACAAATATCTGGTAGTGGATTTTGAACAGGCTCAGATAAATGCCTTCATAAGAGTTTTCAAGAGCTCACCGGAGGGATGCTACTTCCATTTCTGGTAAGCACTCTGCTGCCGCCTCCAAAAGTGCTCTGATATTCATGAGCAGGTCAACTCTGAAGGCACTAAAGAAGCCAAGGACATTTTCAATTGCTTTGCTTCCCTTGCCCTTGTGAGAAAGGAGGAGAAAAATGCCTTTTACAATGCCCTCCTCCGCCATCCTTATATCCTTACCAACCAGGCAGCCTTTGCATCTTTTATTGAGTATTTTAAAACTCAATGGGTTTGTATCTTTCAGGGAGTACGCTGCATCATAAAAGGCAGTGACTCAATCCAGTGAAAAAGCTATAAGCAGGTAAAAGACAGCCTCATCAAGACCACATCTTCCCTTGAAGGGTGGCATAGCCAGTTTGCTACAAGGGTCAGGGTTCATAAGCCCAAATTCAACAAGATATGGTGCATCTAAAAACCCAGCAGGCCATCTCTGCCCAGCTCTTCAAGACTGACATGAAGTCCAAGGGCAAACCCCCAATCAGACTAAGGCTTTAAAGAAATATACTTAAATCAGCAAGGTGGTCCTTGCATACTATCCTAAGGATAGAAAGCTTGAGCATCTCCAAGTTATCTCAGTTGCTCTTTCTACCAATGCTTGAGCCCTTTTTCAATAAAACCTCTCAATTTTCTCTCTTATTATCCTTCAGTTTTATTATTTTTTGACTTTTTTAGTATTTTGTACAATTCTATGCTTATTTTAAAGTATAGTTTATAGTTATAATAGATGAAAATAGTTTTTTTGGGTATATTTTAACTTTTGGGCTTTACACAACCTTGTTGCTGCTAATTGACCCCATTTTTTGTTTCAGATTTGAAATCCTGAGGCTTTTTAAGCCTATAAATGTTTTTTAAATTTTATGGGTTATTTTTGGAGTTAAAAAATCTAAAATTTTAAAAACCGTTTTTTCTTATTCAAAATGCTGTAAATTGAAATGGCGTTTTTACTATGAATTTGAGATAGTAAAAATTGAGATAGCATATTTTGAAAAAGGGGTTTTTGAGATGCCGTTTTTAAAATGGTGTGTTGTACCTCTCAACCTATGAGAATATATGCACAATACAAAGGAATCACATGATTCCTTTTGTTTCAATATATTGATTTGGCATAGAGCATTTCAAGCTCCTGGCACCAAATCCCTGTGGAGTTTTCATATTCCTGATCCAACCTATCATTGTTTCAACTGGGAACTAGCTGATCAACCTTAAATACCAGGACATCATTGTCCGCATTTGGTTGTTTTTTGTTAGTTGATTCCCTGTCAATTATATTAATCATCCTACACAGTTAATTAATTCAAGTCAAAGACACAAAGTATTTACTTGACACAGTAAAGTCTATTTTGGCACAATGATTAAATCTTCATTAATTATATATGCAGGTATAATTTCATCAACCTTCAGGGTTAATTAAATTGTTTGAAAGACACCTAGTCCCCAATATTGATTTAGCCAATCTTGCCTCAATTTTGCCAGTTAGTATGGCCTAGCTAGTAAACCTATATTATATTAATTTATTAAATATAGATAATAGTTTCCATCTAGGAATATTTACCTAAAGAATTCCAGACAAACTTATTCATATTTAATAAGCAACAAAAAACAGAAAAATTTGTATATCCTGGAGCATTTATTTGGCTAAACACTAAAAGTTACTGTCATACAGTCACAGGGTTTTTATACTGGTCATTTTCCATCTTTGGGTCCTCAAGCCTCTCTTTCAGGGTTATCTGTGTGACATTTTTGGTTCATTGGCTTTTTGTTCAGCTTGGTTAGATATTTGACAGATGCTATTTTTATCCCTATGAATAATTGCTTGGCTTATGTCTGGTTTATCTTGGACTTCAACCTTACTGATGGCTAGCTGTTCAGTTCCTAAGTCTATGAGAGTTGCATTAACTACCTAGCCTTTCTGGGCTTTCTGGAGTGACACATTGCCATAAAATATGACAATGGTTGCTGGATTCTACAATTAGTTAGTCAGTAATCCTCACTTGTAATACTATACCTTTGGCTGGTATAGTGTTAGTCTTAGTGTAGACAGAAGAATAAAAGATATAAATAAAAAAACTGGTATTTTATTTGATATTTATGCTTTATTATAGTATGAGGCAGTGGAATTGCCATCAAAGGAAAGGAGGCACAGACAGAAGGACTTGCCAAAAGGAGGAGAGTGGAAATGCACAGCAGAAAGAGCTGCGCAAGAAAATAACCAGTTTCATGTACCTTGCCTAATGGAGAAAAGTGGCAATTATTATGTTGTCCTATTAATAACTTTGAAAGTGAAGCTCACACTTGATGAACAATCCATATATTCTTTGAACACCTGTTTTTAGGCGTTTCAAACGTATTTAACTCTTGTAAAACCATGTTGCAATAAGGCAATCACGTGATTGTTTTATTGCTTAATCCCTAAGTGGACGTTTCTTTGTCTAATCCATTCAGGATCTGCAACACACATTATAAGTTGGAATGATGATATGCTCTCAATTCAGATATTTATTAGTGACAGTGATTTAATGGGCTCTGTTTTGCCATTTTATCAGGATTATGGGGTTTAAACTGCTAACATGTAAAATTAGTCTTAGAACCAAAGATTCTCTTTTCTTAAAATAACTTTTTTGGCTACAACATCACTAGATATTCCTTTTATTTTTTTATTATTTTTGATTTAAATAAACTTAATTAGGCTTTCTTTGGTTTCAAACTCTGATTGGAGCTTAAATAAGTTATTCTTTAAGTCCAAAGCATATATTTTTTGCTTGGATTTGAAATTCCAAAGGATTTTTGGGTTGGTTTTTTCTGCTTACCACTATATTTTTCTTCTTCTGGCTCCGCTTCTGTTGTTGCCAAGAGTTCCTGTTGTTTTTATGGTGTTGAGTATATACTTCTGGAAAGTACAATAACAAGATAAAGATTAAAATTAAGAAGTGAATGATACTTTATTAGATATGAGTTTAGAGTATTATATAGTATCATGAGAAGCCACATACCATCCATGTATGTCATAGCAGTTACAAGGCTTGTCCAAGTAGTGTTTTGCTTAGGACTCAAAAGGTTTGATCCCCATAATAGATGGGTAATTGATAAGAGTGCCACCAACTTAATTATTAGTTGGGGAATCACTCAGGGGATTACTTTCCCAAGAGGGAGTAATCAAAGATGTTGCAACATCTCTCCCTGGGGTGCTGGAAGGTGAAACCTTAGGGATTTTATTGAGAGTGTCAGGAATCTGGGCTTGGCATTTGTCAGGGATCCACTCCTGAGGAAGGAGGGAGCCTAAGTAAGGTAAAAGAGCAGTAGGATGAAGCCCCACCAAAGAGGATCCTACAGGAATTCCAACCATTATTTTATTCACCAAATAGCCCCACAATCTATGTGAACCAAAGAAAGGAGCAAAATGAGTCAACCCATAGTATACTGCATCATAATTCAAAACATACCAAGGCGCTCCAGGAAAGATCACAGGGGGAGGAAAAGGAGGAAGTGTTGCCTTATCACAAGTAGGCAGAATATGATGCTTGGTGTAAAGGTAGTCTCAAGCTGAAGTTTTGGTGGTGTCCTTGACCCGGATATTTGAGTCAAATTGGTGACATTCAGTGAAGGGAAACCAGAAGGAGAGGCAGAAGAGAAGCAGAAGGAATTTCTTCTTTAACTGCATCTGAATTCAATTTAAACTTAGAAACTACTAATTTAGCAAAGTAAAGAATATAGGGATCTAAATTCATTGATTCAGAAAATTGAAGTTGTTAGAGAACTGGGTAAATTCCTAGTGCTTCTCACTAAATACTTGAAAGTTTGTCTTGGTAATGTGGAATAATGTGTGGTGCAACTTGGGGTGAATGGGTTATTATTGATTTGCTTCCTGATTGTTCATGTTGTTTTGACTGCTGCCAGCAAGAATGCATAATGCAGCTTGCATCAGCCAAACCTGATAGTTAAAAAAGAAATAACAAGTTAGGAACTGTGAACTGGTGGTTTATCCAAGATGATGATATGATTGGTATCTTATCTGTATTATAATTTGAAGATCTAATGATGGCCTGATCTTCCTGGGTACCCATTTCCGCTGGTAAGATATTATTGGTGTGTTTTATCACTAACAGACTCTGATTGACTGAGAATTTACTTATGTGGATGGTTTTTGAATCCATTGACTGTATAGAATCTTGAGCCTTTACAGAACCCGTTCTTGAATTTGGAATGATTGGTAAGCTTTTGTTCTCACTATTAACTGGTTGATTATTCAATTTAGGTTTTTAGAGCAGGTCAAAGGTTCTGAGTTTGATTCCTGTAGTGGAGCACATTAATGGAAAGCAGTAGACCCAAGTTTGTGACCGGAAAAATATTTGTTAAGCATAATATTGTTACCAAACTGCATTTCCATAAATTTAAATGCCAATTCTAATAATTGAGAGGTCCAAGATAGAGAAAGTGTCTTGACCTCAAACAAATGATCTAATAACCAAGAGTTCTGTACTTTCCCCTCATCCTTGATTAATAGATTTATGCTGTAAGGGTTTTCAATCCTTACAGAATTAATCCAGTTTTGCATTGGGGACAGGCAGTCAAGAGTTGTGTTGTTCTATTATTGCTTTGCACAGGCAGAGCTGGTCATGATGCATACACTTGAGCTCTGTACAAGCGCCAATTCCTTTAGCAAGGTAAATATTGTTTGGTTTGACTTCCATGAAAATTCCTGGTCCTTGTAAACATGGGTCTAATTTGTGCATATCATGATTAAGAACCCAGATCTTGTCCCCAACTTGGAAGTGTTTATGATGTAATGGGATTGATTCCCTCTCAACCCTTTCTTTTTCATAGTCCTCTTGGTCTTTCCTGGTGTGATTTATGTCAGGTTTATTGTTTTCTGGCACTTTCTTAGGCAGAGGAAATCACGGTCCTGACTTGGTACTAACAACAACGGGTTTATGTCCATAGACACATTAATACAGGCTTTTGCCTGTATTGTGGTTAACTCATGCTCTGAACACCATAAGTGCTGTTGATAGCATGTTGGTCCAAAGTTTTGGATTGTTGTAAGACAGTTTAATAAGAGCTTCCACAAGGTAACCATTTATTCTTTTAACTCTTCAGTTTGCTTGTGGGTGATAAGGGCTGGCTATGGTATGTTTTATTCCGTTTTTGGTAAGATATATATTATGGTCAAGCTTTAAGTTCAATTACTCTATCTGTGATTAGGAGTTTGGTTTCCCTAAACTTAGCTATGATTTCTTTCCCAAAAAATTGTCTTAAATTGTTTCCTTTGTGTTATTTATGGCTTGTGCTACAGGCCACTTAGTTGCATAGTCAATAGCTGTGATAATGTACTTTTTGCCTTTTTATTATCAGGCATTGGTCTCAAAATATCCAGCAATCACACTTTAAAAGGCTGTGTGATTTATACTGGTATTACTGGCCTGGGGGTGCCTTAGAGAGGGCGTACTTTTCACACAGTTAACATTGGTCTAGCACTTCCAAGATGTTGTCTAGCATGTTGGGCCACCAGTAGTGTGCCTTGAGGTATTCATGTAGATTTCTGCTACAGGTTTGTCCCAGATCTCTGTGCTATCAAAGGAGGGTGTTAATCTTTTGTGTTGACAGGACATAGGATACTGTAAATTCAAAACCTAAATGTAAAAATGCGGGATTGTCAAATCCTTGGTCCAAATTTTGAATCCCTTTTGCGGGCAACTCAGCTGAGTGAAAATTAAAATATTTAATAAAATCAAGCATTTTATTTGACTTTTTTTGGTTTATTTAAATTGGCAAATTTCAAATCTCTTGAGCAGATGACTCAACTAACAAAAGACAAAACACAGCAAACAAATGCAGGATACATGAATCAGAAATGCGGGATTCTAATGTACAATTTGAGATTTCCTTTATTTCAAAAAAATCATAGACATCATGTAAAAATTAACAAATCTGAAATTGCAGGATTGTCAAATCCAAGAACTAAATTCCATATCAAAAATATGGTGAATTTAAAATAAATTTAATTTATGGGCATCTCAAAAGGATGTCAAAGGATATATAGTGGATTTGTGCTAATTCTTTTTTGAATCATAGGCATTCTCAAAAATCACCCTATTCCATTTTAGGACAGCTAAAATTTAGATTGTAATATTCACCAACTTAACATACTTAACAATAAAGTTGACTAAAATGCACACTTCTCTTTTTGAGTTTAATTTTTTAATAAAAATTTATTATGCCTTCTTCTAATAACAACCAAATAAATGAGTTGTTCCCTGGCTTTGACAAAATTATGCAGGGCTACACTGGGTCTTCCAATAGTGAAGCCTCTGTCTATGGTCACTCCCAACCTACAGGTCCCTCTGTAAGCACTACCCAGGAGTATGTTCTTTCTCCTGCGCCCTCAAGCATGGCCCTGCTTGCCCATCACACACAGGCAGCTGCTAACCCAGATTGTGTATCAACACTAGCATCCAGAATTGGCCAAGTGAGCCAAGTGGTCACCCAGGGAACCCAGAAACCAGAAACAGCCAATAAGATGACACTGTCAGGTTCCCAAGACAGACAGATCCCACCTCCAGCCAATCAGCCTGTGAGATGCAGAAAAAAATTGATCACCCCAGAAATTGTTCTCAAAATGGTTGAAAAGCAAGGGATGCTTATGTCCTTGGGGAAATTGCAGCTGTGATGGGTTTTGCAAAGTCCACTGTAGCTGCAACCCTGCAAGCCCAGGCCAATTGTGGCCCCCTCCCAAGAAGACCCCAACTGGTGCCTGTACTTCAACTGAAGATGAAAAAGTCCACCCTCTCATGATGGCCATAATGCAATGTGACCCACAGATGCCCCCTGGTCCAGGTTTGTCTCCAACTGAGACTCCATGGAATTTTCACAAATAAAAGAACAGTCAATTTTTGGATGCACAGAGTTGTTGTTGCTGCTAGAATCTTGTCCAATCAAGTTCTTATTGGTCCCAGTTTGGTGGATACCAACCCCTACAATTCAACCATAATTAATTTTATAAAAAGCAGGGCAATGAGAATGTACAATGACGTCATCTTATTATTGTATGCCAAGATTTCTGCAAGTATACACAATTATGGAGAAAAGCGTATCCAATCTGACGTTTACAAGTGTAAACCAATTTTGTATCAATTTGTTGGGGTTTTGTTGGCTGTTCCCCATTGGGTGTCAATCATTACTTGGCAATATCAAGCACTGCAGATGGGTATGCCTACCAGACAGAGCTTAAGGACATGCTGGAGGAGTGGGCTAACAAACAAACTGTGCACACAGTTGTACTGAGTGCAGAGATGGAGCAGCAGGAATGGGCAACCAAGGAAATTAGGGCTGCAGGGAATACCTGTTGGTACTATCCCACCAACCACACTGACTTTCATCTTGCAGATGTATGTCTTTACAACTTTGGTTTGGCTCTCAGGCGCTCAAAGTCTGCCACCTACAATGAACTGTGCTCCCAAATTGAGAAGGGGTACAAGATTTTCCCTTCTGTATTTGTCCAGGACTTATCAGATCTCATCATATTCTATGAAAGTGATAGTGATAAGTCCAGAAAGGACTCCTGCTTCTCCCAGGCTTATTCATTTGTTTTGTCAAGCCTGCATATGTGACAGAAGATAAATTCAAGCAATTGAAGCAATCAGCTCTTGCCGCCCCTCCCAGTCAACAAACCCTGCCTCCCCAACCCCCCATCAAGATCAAGCCACCCACCTTCCAACCCTGACTCTCAAACCACCACCCATTCTCTTTTCACTACCTCTGATGCCATCCCTTTTACGGGCGCAGATAATGGTAATGTACATTCTGCCCATTCCCTCCCCTTCTTGTCCTTTGATGAGTAAAATAAAAATTTTCTTTATGAAAACTTATTAAAACTGATATTATTTCTTCCAATTCATAATTAAAAAATATTCCTTTTAAAATATTGTTATTCCCTATAATTAATACAATGTTGTACATTTGATGTGGTAACATATAATTATTTGCATGAATATTTTTCATTATCAATAATAAATTAAGCACCAAAAATGTAAATGTTATATTAAAAAATTGCAGATATACATTAAATCTTGATATTTAGATATTAAATGCATAACTCAATACATTCTGTATAATAAAATTCATTGTAATCTTGGCCTTTTTCATTGTAATGTATATACATGGACTGTGTTTATATTAGGATGCCATTAACGCTTAGTACAAATATTGATACATAGTGTATTTTACAGCTTGTATATTTACCTAATGATAAAAATTCTGTAAAATTTCTAGTTGGATTTTATGAATAATAATAATATAATGGGTTAATAAATTACTTTTAATACCATTAATTGGCTGATTTTCTTTGCTGTGGCAATTGTGCATTTTCCGATATTTACGCACTGGTGTCCAATTGGTTGGTTTTATATCCAATTGCACAGGCGTTAGAAAACGTGGTTGCCACCCCAACCACATTTGGTCTTGGGGTGACAACCACGTTTTCTATTGCCTGAACAATTGGATGTGAAATCAACCAATTAGACACCAGTGCATAAATATCAGAAAATGCATAATTGTCATAGCAAAGAAAATCAACCAATTAATGGTCATAAATAGTAATTGATTGATCCATTATATTATTATTACTCACAAAATCCAACCAGAAAGTTCACAGAATTTTTATCAACAGGCAAATATACAAGCATTAAAATACACTATGTATCAATATTTTTACTAAGTGTTAATGGCACCCTAATATAAACACAGTCTATTTATATAAATTACAATGAAAAAGGCTTTGTTTACAATGAATTTTATTATAAAGAATGCATTAAGTTATGCATTTAATATCTAAATATCAAGATTTACTCATACCTGCAATATTCTGATATAACATTTAAATTTTTGGTGCTTAATTTATTATTGATAATGAAAAATATTCAGGCGTTGATGGTAGTACTATAAAAACAGGTTTATTGATGTACTACCATCAATATGTCAAATATCTTTAACTTGATAAATAAATTAGAAGCACACTTGCAAAAGGTTGTTGAAATAGAAAAAAATATCAGGGAACTAGTGTTGGGAAAGCTGGGCAACAGAGGTCAGCCACTAATCCAGTCAAAAGAAGATGCTCTGAATAAATTGGGAAATATTATAGATGAAAATAACAAAGAAGCATTTCTCAATCTACAGGGAACCATTATATCAAGTCTGAAGTTCAATGATGCAGCCTACAATTTGTGAGAGTTATGACAAGGGGCCAAAGAAAACAATAATAAAATCAAATTAATTTAAGGAACTGAAATTTCAAAGGAAATCAACACAAATGAAGAGGAAACTTATAAAATGGAAACAGATGAAAATGAAGCACAGTCAAGAAGCAGAAGAGCCACAAGAAACAATGAAAATTCATCAAATGAACATCAAGAGGAAGCTCAAGTAGCACAAAAAATAAGGAAGATCAAGACCAGGAACTCAAATGGAGAGCAGCCAACACTCATGAAGTTTGCTGAGGTGGCGCCTGTGGCTGAGGGGGCTTCAGGGGGAAACAATAAGTAAGTTTTTATGTTTTTCTTATATTTACTTTAGTTATAACTTGAAATGAGGACAAGGTTGTTGAAGTGGTGGCCTTTACGCCTAGTTGGTTTTACGGGGGTTACCAATCACTGGAAGCCCCTGTAATTCAAATAAATTAAAATGAAATAAATAAAATAATTCAAATGAGCATGAATCAATATGGAAATAGGGAAGCAAAAATCAAGGAATATTTACCACCCGCAGGGTGCTTGTTGTGGATTAGGGAAGCATATGAAATAGGAGCAAATATCAATTTTGAAGAAATAAATGAAATTTGAGGGGATGTCAAATTAAACTTCAATGAATATATCTATGAAAGCATTCAACGTTTCCCATTTTCAAACATCAACAAATATAAAAAAACTTAATAAAAACCAACTTTCAAATAGGAGATGAATCAAAAAACTGAAATTTTCAACAAAGTGTTCAAGGCATTATCAAATAAAGTCATGAAAACAATCCTTGTGAATAAGTTCAAGCCTTTATTAATTTTGTTTGCTGAGGCATGGGGGCAGATACAAGCCGGGCGCCCCCCAGAACCTTCTTCAAGTTCAGTCAATCGTCCTATATCAACAGATTAATTCAAGTATATAAAAAATTTATGCATGTTTTCAGAAAAATATATCTCTCAAAGGATTCATGTTGCAATATACCTAGGAATCCTATTACATTGCATATCAAAAACAAATGTTAAAAAGTTGGAGGACATGCCAATTCAACTAGACATATGCCAATTAGCACTAGACCAACAGAAGACACAGGTATAGGAAAGTTGAGCACATCCTGTACAACTTCTTTGCACTGGCATTGCTTTTTGGTTATTATGCGCCCTGAAAAGAACCTATTAATTGATTTGCTTACCTGATTGCCTCTTATTAAGAGTTCAGCAACCACTGGGGTGCTGAACGCCACCCCTCTAGCAATTGCATCCAGAGTTGTCCACCACATACAGAAGAGTATGAGGATCCAATTAGAAGCATTGGCTAAAAATTTAATTTTAGGGTATAATTCCCCGGAATAATTGCATTCCCCTTTGCAATTTGCATCCCCTAATAAATCATCTTCCTTTGCAACTTACTGTAAATTCAGAACCTGAACATAAAAATGCGGTATTGTCAAATCCTTGGTCCAAATTTCAAATCACTTTTGCGGGCAACTCAGCTGAGTGAGAATTAAAATATTTAATAAAATCAACCATTTAATTTGACTTTTTTTGATTTATTTAAATTGGCAAATTTCAAATCTCTTGAGCAGATAACTCAACTAACAAAAGACAAAACATAACAAACAAATGTGGGATACATGAATCAGAAATGCAGGATTCTAATGTACAATTTGAGATTTCCTTTATTTCAAAAAAATCATAGACATCATGTAAAAATTAACAAATCTGAAATTGCAGGATTGTCAAATCCAAGAACCAAGTTTCAAATCATAATTGCAAGGAATTTGAAATAAATATAATTTATGGGGGTCTCAAAAAGGATGTCAAATGTCAAATGTCAAAACCGCAGGCTTGACCTCCAGCAAGGTTCCAAACAAGCAGGTTTGTGACCCGCAATCCAATTACCCGGCCACTTGAAGCCATACTAGGAAGTCAACTCAAATTGCCAAATCCAACAACATGAACAAATGCTGATCCCCTACAGTGTATACCTTGTTTTGGCGCTTGACTCATTACCAGGATCAAGCCACCCCCTTCTTCCATCCAACTGTGTGATCAACAATAATGTTCCTGCTATCCATTGATTCACCATGACTATATAATCACTATCTCACAATAAAGATTATTATCTAGCTTCTAAATATTCCCCCCTTGTAACTCTGCTAAAACAGCACAGTTACAACATTGTAGCACAGGTAGGTTCTCTATCCTACCTTATTTTGAAAAAATCCACCTGTTGCCCGCACTTGCCGCGGCCAACAAATCCTTGACATAATTATGTCTGGCCTCCTGCCTGACTGAACCTTGTATACCCCTGGTACCAAGATACACAATGGCTTTGTCCTGTACCAGAACACAGTGATTCCACTACCCGCCTTCAACACCATGTCTGCATGAGGGCTCTTTCAGGCTCCCTCCTCTATTCTGCAACCAACTGACAAAAACACCATGCCTGCCTACATAGCTCAAAGGCTACAGAGTGCTGCCTTGAAACCTTTTGCCAGGGCCAACAACAATAATGCTGCCGCATGAATCCAGTCCACCCAGAGCAAGCTGGCTCAGATGGAATTCCCACAGTGGTTTTGGATTGCAGAAATTTCCATCTGCCTGACCCATAACACTGGCACCTGGTATGACAAGTGGCACAAGGAACACACTGACAAGAACTGGGATACCTTCAAGCAAGACTTCTTGGCAAGATTTGTGCTTAAGGATACAGTACTCATGATAATACGCCAATTAAAGAACCTTACCCAGACAGGCACTGTGTTGGAGCTCACCCGCGCCTACAAGGAACTCTGACTTTGAGCACCATATTACATGGCCTTCAACACCCCAGCTAAAAACCTCATGTACTATGACGCCCTTAAGTTGCATGTAATGAGACATGCAAACCTGGACCATATGACCAACCTGCAAAGCCTGTATTGCAAAGCAGAGAAAGCGGAACAAACATCTAACACCCTTCATAAGGCACAAACTGGAAAATGAGAAAGACCCAAGGATTCCCATCCAGGCAGGTGTTCCACTCGGCCACTCCCTGGAGGCAACAGGAATAACACCAACCATAAACCCACAGGTTCAAATGGACATGGAAGTGGGAACAATGGCCAGTCAAATTTTACCCATTTCTGTGTCACCACCACACAGGGCAATTAAGATGAGGGAAAAGCCTGGGGAGAGCACTAAGCAAGCCAAGCTCTCCCCACGCAACTCCTGACTTTCCCAATGATGAGTACCAACCCAAGGACGTGGATCAATGCCCAATGATCCAAGTGCCCTCAGAGGACCTGTTACTGTACACCATTGCCAGACATCCCAATAAACTGATGTCATATCCTTTCCATTTTTGCAGTTACACAGGCTCAGCACTCCTGGATTTGGGTGCAGATTGAACCCTAGTCAACAGTAGCTTTGTGAACAAGTTCAAGCTGGCCACTAATCCTTTGTGTATTAAAAATGTGGTCCTGGCTGATGAACACCACATTGCTTTGAAAAGGGAAACCACCCCCCTTCTCCGTCATACTTGAGAACCTACACTCCACCATCCAAGGTCCCGTCATTGACTTCCCCAATTTTGACATTGTACTGGGGTTAGATTGGTTATGAAAGAACAATCCTCATGTAGACTGGGCAACCTCAGTGTTGACCATTAAGTGTGAAGGTGTCAACCACCAGATCTACCCTGACTCAGTGGACCAACTCCTACGCAACCATGTCTTTGTGTGCATCACAGAGACCCTGGAAAAAAATGATAACCTGAAGGCAATTGACTGGGACTCCTGCCAGTACAAGATCATACACTTCAAGGACCACCAGGATACCTTCACGCCTCAGGACCAGGAAATTGTAGCTGCCATCCAGAAATCTTCAAAAAAGCGCTACCTGGGCTGCCCCCTGAGAAAAACATCCAACACTCCATCCAACTCAAAGGGGCTATACCCAAGGCGCGCCTTATTTAAAGGCTGACCCCAAATGAAGATGATGCCCTACGTGCCTACCTCAAGGAAGCGTTGGAGAAAGGACTTATCTGCCCCTCACAGTCTCCCTTTGGGGCCACCATATTCTTTGTAGCCAAGAAGGACAGCACCTTATGTCTGGTCAAAGACTACCAAGCCCTAAAAAAGTTATCATCAAGAATTGTTATCCACTACCACTTATTGAAAATCTCTTTGACGCCTTGGGAGGAGCCACAGTCTTCTCAAAGATTGATCTGACTGCAGGCTACAACCAGATTTGAATCAAGGAGGAAGACATCCCCCAAACAGCCTTTTGCACTAAATATGGCTCATACAAATGTGTGGTGCTCAACTTTGGCATGACAAACGCCCTGTCCACCTTTGTGACCTTCATGAATAAGGTATTTGTGCCACACATAGGCAAGCATGCCCTAGTCTACCTGGACAACATCATTGTCTACAGTCCCTCAGGAACAGCACCACAAATACCTAGAGGCAGTCTTTGCTACCTTGGCACAACACAAACTGTTGGCCAAACCCTCCAAGTGCCAGTTCTTTTGCAAGAAACTACCCTTCCTGGGACACGTAGTCTCAAAGGACAGCATCAAACCCAACAGTCAGAAGATACAGGCCATATGCAAAATGCTGCTGCCCAAGGATAAGTTGGAACTCTGCACATTTTCTTGGGGATGGTGGCCTATGTACACCGCTTCATACCTGACTGTGGTATTTTGACTGCCCCCTTATCTGCCATAACAGGCGCCAAATCCAGGTTTGTGTGGACCTCCCTAATGTGACCTCTGTTTTAGACGCCTCAAGGAGAAACTCACAACAGCTCCCATCCTGCAATACCCCAAACGTGACAGAGAATACCAAATGGAAACCAAAGCCTCAGATGCATCTATTGGGGGAGTACTACAAATCAAAAATAATGACAGTGACTTCCTGCCCGTAGCTCATGAATTGCAAAAATTGACAGATGGCTAGTGTCAATACCCTATCCACAACAAGGAACTGTTGGCTATTGTGCACTGTCTAGTCAAATGGCGCTGTTACCTAGAGTAACAGGAAGAATTCACAGCATTAACCAACCACAAGTTGCTCATATATTTCAAAACTCAAGCAAATCTGTCTTGCCGCCAAGCCTGCTGGATAGAGCTCTTGAAGAGATTCAACATGCTCATATATTACAACCCTTGGGCCGAGCTTGCCATGGCAGACACCATATCCTGCCTATATATCTGTGCCTTGAGAGGGGAAAATGGGCTTGACCCTGACTGGCCTCTCTTAGTACTACTAAAAAAGACGAGGGTTTCCCCCTGACACAACCGACATAACAAAGGAAACAGTTATCAAAAACAAACACCTATTTGCTGACGTATATGGGACCTTGCACAGAAAAATTTCTGACAGCATGGCCATTCCCTACATCCCCACGCACTAGCAAGTAGACACCATCCTACGCTATCACAGAGACCTTGGACATACCAAGAGCCAAAACCTATATGAGTTCCTTAAGCACAATGCCTGGTGGCCAACCTTATATTGCAACGTTTAAGAAGTCTTAGACCAATGTGAGGTATGCAAAAAGTTTGCCAAGAGCAAAACCCCTCCAAAGTCAGTACTTCCCATCCGCACACAACTATCCATCAAGGTATGGGCTCTTGACATTGTTGGCCCCATGTCAGGGAAACACAATAATAAGAAATACATCATCACCGCCATTGACTTTGCTACAAGAAGGCCAGTAGCCCAAGCAGTAAGGGCGCACACTGGCAATGATGTACTACAATTTATTGGCAAAGAGATAATCAGCAAGTTCAGAAAGCCAGAACTCCTGGTAACCAATGTAGGGAAAGAATTTACCTCCAAAACCACCAATGTATACCTTGCAAAAAATTGGGTCAAACACACTGTAACAACGCCATACCACCCACAGGCCAATGGATGTGTAGAGCGGCTTAATGGCAGCCTTGTGAAAGCCTTAGCCAAGCTCACTGCCGGGAGACCTGAAGAGTGGTACAAGCAGCTACCAACTGCACTACTTGTGTGCCAAACCCAAGTGAACAGATCCACTGGAAAAAGCCCTTTTGAGTTGGTATACAGCACACAGCCAAATATCAGTCAAGCATTGATAGGACCCAAACTGGAAATTCCAAGTAAAGTCCCCCTTGCTCAGACCCTCAAGTTATAGAGGCCAACAGCAAACAAGCAGAAAATGAAAATGAATGACTACAAAAAACTTTTGTCCCCATCTGAGATAGACATGAAGTTGGGGACAAAGTTTGGATCATGAACATTGATAAAAGCAAACTACAATCCAAGAAAGATGGGCCAGCAATCATCCTAAAGGTAAACAATAATTACAATTACCTTGTGTAAGAACTCAGGAAGCACAATCAAGACAAGACCCTACACCATGATTGCCTGAGACCCTGCAAGGCGAGACAAAAACAACGAGAAACCGCCCTGCCCGCCACAGAACAACAATTGGTCCAGTACGGCGCCTGGCTCCTGACAACCTCCCTGATGGCCTACCCCCAGAGGAGGCCAACCTTCAGTTGGGGGTGTCAAAACCACAGGCTCAACCTGCCAGCAAGGTTCCAAACAAGCAGGTTTGTGACCTGCAATCCAATTACCTGGCCACTCAAAACCAGACTAGGAAGTCAACTCAAATTACCAAATCCAACAACATGAACAGCTGATGATCCCCTACATAGATACCTTGTTTTGGTGCTTGACTCATTACCAGGATCAAGCCACCCCCTTCTTCCATCCAACTGTGTGATCAACAATCATATTCCAGTTATCCTTGATTCACAATGACTATATAATCACTATCTCACAATAAAGATTATTATCTAGCTTCTAAATAATTTTCCCCTTGTAACTCTGCTAAAACAGCACAGTTATGACACAAAGGATCTAGAGTTGATTTGTGCTGATTCTTTTAGGAATCACAAGCATTCCTAAAAATCACCCTATTCCATTTTAGAACGGCTAAAATTTAGATCATAATTTTCTTAAAATTAACATATATAACAATAGAATTGACTAAAATATACATTCTTCTTCTTGAGTTTAAAATTATAATAAAAATTTTTATGTCTTCTTCTAACACCAACTAAGTCAACAAGCTGTTCCCTGGCCATGAAGAAATTCCGCAGGGCTACACTGGGTCTTCTAATAGTGAAGCCTCCCTCTATGGCCACTCCCAACCCGCAGGCCCCTCCACAAGCACCACCCAGGAGTGTGTTCTTTCTCCTGCGTCCTCAAGCATGGCCCTGTTTGCCCATCAGGAACAGGCAGCTGCTAACCCAAATCATATAGCAATACTAGCATCCATAATTGACCAAGTGAGCCATGGGGCCACCAATGGAAGCCAGAATCCAGAAACAGCCAATCAGAAGGCACTGTCTAGTTCTCAAAGCAGACACACCCTCCTCCAGCTAATTAGCCTGCAAGGCGCAGAAGAAAATTAATCACTCCAGAGATTGTTCTTGAAATGGTTGAAAAGCAAGGGATGCTTATGTCCCTCAGGGAAATTGCAGCCGCAATGGGGTTTGCAAAGTCCACTGTAGCTGCAACCCTGCAAGCCCACGCCAACTGTGGCCCCCCTACCAAGAAGACCTCAACTGGTGCCCGTACTTTGACCAAAGATGACACAGCCCATCCCCTTATGATGGCCATTATGGAACATGACCTGTGGATGCCCCTGGTCCAGGTACATCTCCAGCTGGGACTCCACAGCATCTTCACCAATAAAAGAATGGTGAATTTGTGGATGCACAGAGTTGTGGTTGCCGCCAGAATCCTATCCAATCAGGTTCTTGGCAGCCCCAGTTTGGTGGATACTGACCCCTACAATTCAACTGTTATTAATTTTATCAAAGGAAGGGCAATGAGGGCCTTTAATAACGTAATCTTCCTGTTGTATGCTAAGATATCTGCAAGTATCCAAGACTTTGGAGAGAAGCGTATCCAGTCTGATGTGTACAAGCGCGGCCCAATCTTGTATCATTTTGTCAGGGTTTTATTGTCAGTTTCCCCATTGGGCGTCAAATATTACTTGGCAATATTGAAGACCGCAGACGGGTATGCCTACCAGACGGAGCTCAAGGCCATGCTGGAGGAGTGGGCCATACAAAACGCTGTGCACACAGTTGTACTTAGTGCTGAGATGGAGCAGCAGGAATGGGCAACCCAAGAAATCAGGGCTATGGGGGATACCTGTTGGTCCTACCCCACCAACCACGCCAACATACATCTTGCAGATTTATGTCTCTACAATTTTGGTTCCACCCTCAGGCGCTTAAAGCCTGCCACCTACAACAAACTATGCACCTGAATTGATAAGGTTATGAGCTTTTCCCTTCTGTGTCCACCCAGGACTTATTTGACCTCATCATCTTCTATGAAAGTGATAGTGATAAGTTCAGAAAGGACTCTTGCCTTCCCCCTTGCCCATCCATCTGTTTTGTCAAGCCCACATACGTGACAGAAGAAGAATTTGAGCAATTGAAGCAAACCACTCTTGCTGCCCCTTCCCAGTCAACAAACCCTGCCTCCCCAACCCCTCATCAAGCCACCTGCCTTCCAACCCTGACTCCCAAGCCACTACCAATCCCCCCCCACTATCTCTGATGCCGCCCCTTTCACAGGTGCAGATGAAGGCAATGTTCATTCTGCCCATTCCCTCCCCTTCCCATCCTTTGATCAGTAAAATAAATCTTTTTTTATGACAACTTATTAAAATTGATATCTTTCTTTCAATTCATAATTAATAATATTTTCTTTTTACATTATCAACATTTCCCATAATTAATACAATGTTGTACATTTTACAAATAGCTTAAAATTATTAGCATACATATTTTTCATCATCATTAATAAATTAAAGACAATAAACGTAAATATTTCATTAGAATATAGCAATTAGACATCAACTCTTGATATTTAGAAATTATGTGCATAACTCAATGCATTTTGATTAATAAAATTCATTGTAATCTTGGCCTTTTCCATTATAAATTATTGAAACAGATTGTGTTTATATTAGAGAGCCATTAACACTTAGTACAAATATTGATACATAGTGCATTTTACAGCCTGTATATTTACCTATTGGTAATAATTCTATAGAGTTTTTAGTTGTATTTTGCTAGGTAATGACAATGAACAGTAATTTAGTAACACATTACATTATTATTACCTTGCAAAATCCAACTAAAAAGGTTATAGAATTATTACCAATAGGTAAATATACAGGCTGTAAAATGCACTATGTATCAATATTTGTACTAAGTGCTAATGGCTCTCTAATGTAAACACAGTCAATTTATTTTAAATTATAATAAAAAGCCTTGTTTACACTGGATTTTATTAAACAAAATGCATTGAGTTATGCACATAAGATCAAAATATCAGGATTTGACATCTAATTGCTATATTCTAATGCAATATTTACGTTTATTGTCTTTAATTCATTAATGATGATGTAAAATATGTATGTGTTGAAGGTAGTACTATAAAAATCAGTTTTTTGATGGAATTCAAACATAATGTCAAATATTTACACACTTATCAACAAATTAGATTCAGCCCTCCAAAAGGTTGTCAAGCTTGAATACAACATCAGGGAAATTGTGGTAAATCAACTGTTAAATGAGGGAAGAGCCTTGGTCCAGCAAAAGGAAATTTCAAAAAATAGCCTGGGAACAATAGTTAATGAAGAACATAAGGAAATAATTTTAAATCTTCAAAAGAAAATACTCAAGCGGTTAGATTTCAAAAGTGAAAGTTACAACTTGTGGGAATTTTTGAAAACCAATAGAAATAATACTCAAAAAATCAAACTAATTGAAGGAAATGAAATTTCAAAGGAAATCAACACAAATGAAGAGGAAACCAACCAAATAGAAACAGAAAAAAAAAACTCAGTCAAGAAGCAGGAGCACTTCAAGAAATACAGAAATTTTATCAAATGAAAACCAAGAAGAAACACAAGTTGCA
Source organism: Entomophthora muscae (assembly GCA_014839935.2). Taxonomy (NCBI): domain Eukaryota; kingdom Fungi; phylum Entomophthoromycota; class Entomophthoromycetes; order Entomophthorales; family Entomophthoraceae; genus Entomophthora; species Entomophthora muscae. The sequence continues at coordinate 1,656,733 of QTSX02004261.1, read as the reverse complement.
AGAAATATAAGAAAAATTAAGCCTAGAAAAATTAATGAAGAGTAGCCAACGCTCATGAAATTAGCTGAGGTGGCGCCTGTGGCTGAGGGGCCACAGGGGAAACAATTAGTAAGTATTTTTATATTTTATTTATATTTATTTTAGTGATCACCAGGAATGGGGATGAGGTTGCAGAAGTGGCAGCTTTTACGCCGAGTTGGTCCTATGGGGGTTGCCAGTCACTGGTAGCCCCTGTAAAACAAATAAATAAAAACCAAATAAATAAAATAATTCAGCAGAATATGAATAATTTTTCAAGTATTGAAGCTAAAGATAGGGAATATTTACCACCTGTGGGGTGCTTGCCGTGGTTAAGGGAAGCATATGAAATAGGATCAAATATCAACTTCAAAGAAAAGAATGAAATTTGTGGGGATGTCAAGTTAAATTTTGATGAATATATCTATGAAAGCATTCAACAATTCCCATTTGCAAACATCAACAAATATGAAAACACTTAATAAAAACTGACTTTCAAATAGGAACTGAATATTTAAAAACTGAAATTTTTAATGAAGTATTCAAGGCATTGTCAAACAAAGTTGGGGACGCAGTCCTTGTGAACACATTTAAACCTTTATTAATATTGCTTGCCAAGGCATGGGGGGCTGATACAAGTCAGGCGCCCCCCCAGAACCCTTTTCAAATTCAATCAAACATCCTATATCAATAGGTTAGTTCAAGTCTTCAAAAAATTGTGCATGTTCTTGGAAAAATATACCTTGCAAAGAATTCACATTGCAGTATACCTGGGAACCTCCTTCACTGCATATTAAAAACCAATGTCAAAAAGTTGGAGGATGTACGTATTCAAATGGACATATGCCAGTTAGCACTCAAATGCCAGAAGACACTGCGGGGGTATAGGACAGTCAAACACACCCTGTATGACTCCTTTGCATTGGCAACGTTGTACAGGTATTATGTGCCCCCTGAAAAAAACCTATTAATTGATTCACTCACCCGCCTTCCTTTTATCAAACGTTCAACAACCACCGGGGTACAGGGTGCCACCCCTCTAGCAATCACATCCAGGGTTGTCCACCACATACAGAAGAGTACATGGATCCAATTAGACGCTCTAGTCAAAAATTTAATTTTGGGGTAAAATTCCCCGGAATAATTGCATTCCCTTTGCAATTAGCATCCCCTCAATAAATATTTTTCCCTTGCAAAATAAATTTTATTTTTTTAAAACTTTTATATTTTAATACTAAAATTTTAATATTGAAATATATAATATTAAAAATTTTATAGTAAAATGTTAATTTTAAATATTGAAATATTAAAATTTTAGTATCTAAAAATTGATATTAAAATTTTAATAATACATATTTCAATATTAAAATTTTTAATATATAATATTTCAATATTGAATATATCACAATTAAATAAAAATAGTTAAATTTTGAATATTTCAACTTTAATAGATAACTTTTAAGATTTATAATTATAGTTTTACTTTTAATATTTTAAGATTCTTTTAAATTTTAGTAGGTAAATTATAATATTAATATATCTAAATATATTACAAGACATTAGTTAAAGTTGCAACCACATCAAATAATAAAAATAAGTTATTAATGTTTTTATTTACTAGCTCGTTGAGTACGGGTTCATTTATTACATATACAAACAACAAGAATTGAATTTATCTGCATCATGCAGCCCGCTCCACTTATATTCTAAACAAGTGATTGTTTAGAACTCAAATTACCTTTCCCTTGTAATGTGATTTGATAAATATATTTGATATGCTTGACCCGCATCCTAAGTACTAATTAGTAAGCAATACATAAAAATTATTGGCTTCTGTGCTGTGTGGCTATAGTGGCACTGATTTAATAAGAATCAGATGATGACCTGCAAGGTCCAATTTGTGGCTTAACAAAGCCAAAGTACTGACAAGGATTCACAATTATTTAAATAAAATTAATCTATTTCCATCTTTTTTAATTTATTTATTTATTTATTAGCGCAACAGTCAATATAATATTCAGTGTATTATAATAAAAATATATTCCTAATACCTAGTATAATTAATTTTACTTACCTTTTCTACATACTCTTATATGTCTATAATACAATCAAACGTCACGTCATTATATATAAATAATAATTTTTGAGTCCTACTAAAAACAAAATAAATAAAAATAAAAACAAATAAAACCTGGAGCGCCCATTTATCTGATTGGCTTGAAGGCCAGGGCTTTGGGGAGGAAGGATTCTGAGTGCTTGTAAAAAGCCGCCACCACATTGTATGGCATTGCAAATTGACTTACCTTAAGAATATTAAATAGATCCTCAGTGTCCTGAGGAAGGCCTTGTTTCACCTTATTCTTGATCCAAGCAAACACCTCCTCAATTGGGTTCAGAAATGGAGAATATGGGGGGAGGAATAGGAGTCTCATTGGGCAGTCAGCCAGGCAGTGGTTTGCCAAATGTCTATTTTTATTGATTGGCAGGAACTCAGACACAACCAGATCCACTTTGTGGAGCCCAACATTATCCAGCACAACAATGTTGGTTGTACTGTGGTAGTTGATCCAGAGATACTTGTAAAGTTACGCCTCCCCCTTAGGCCTCCACTTCAATTCCTTTCAAGTGCTTGGGAATTTCTACTAAATTATGTTTGAATATTTATCTGAAAGGTTACTGAAAAAGCCCAAGAAAGGCCATCAATTTAATATTTTAGAGTTATTCTGAAGATGCCCCCGCCTAACCCACCCAAGAGACACCTCTGGTTAAATATCATGTACAAGAGAGGTCAGGAGCAGTGGTAATTGCATCCAAAGCATATTCCTGATGTTAGTTGGTTCAGTTTTTCTTTCAACTACATCCATTCAAAATTTGTCAAGATCTTCCTGCCTCAAGAAATGCATTTGTATCCGCTCATATCATTGGTCAATTGGTTTGTGATATTCAATCTACCACCCTAATCCTATCACATCCCTTAAATGAATGCAAGTGTTATAAAAGACCTTGCTTCATCATTCTCTACTCTAATAAAGTTTGAAATTTGTTATTTTAATTTGGCCTTCTGGTTTTGCCTGTTGCTTTTGGTGTTCAGTTGATTCCTTCTCCCCTTTGGCCTCCCAGGAATTGTTGGCAGCAATATTTTGGTTGTTGCTGAAACCGCAATTTTATTGTGGTTGAGAGCTTGGTTTTATATCCTCTTAACCTGCTCCCCAATTCTCACAATACTCCTTGACAACTCGGAGAAAATCAAGAAAAGTCCCGCTATTGTGGGAACCCTTGATCATTTGGTATTGGTCCAACCCGCAAGGACCATAAAAGTGCAACCATTGAATAGGTCTGGGAACAGATAGCTGCACAATGGGCTATGCCGTCCTTGGACCCCTTCTCAACCCACCCATGCCTAGACCTGAGTGAGGAGGAAAACAACAATTTGTTGATGTAGAAAAACTGGACATTCCCAGTCTCCTTTAGTGCCAGATATGTCTTGGCATAAATGTGTCAATTCTTGATGGTCTTCTCATTGTTTCTGTTGTACAGCAAAACTCCCAGTACTTTCCAGGAGAAGCCCAAATCAACCATTGTTTTATAAACAAGGGTTTTCAAAACAGAAAGCCTGAACTCTGTGGCAAGCATTGATTGGACAGCAAGTGAGTCCAGGTGGCAATCTTTGGCTACCCACTGTTTTATTGCGTCAATATGCTCCAGGCTGCAAGAGTTTTGGCTGCCGCTTAGCCTTGGTGGATTTGGCAATTTTCCTGGTGTTGCCATACTTGGTGTTGATGTTGGCAATGTATCTGGTTGTGACACCAAGTTGGGATGCAATATCCCAAACCGCCTGTGATGCTCAAGGGTTGGAGAGATGGTTTGAAAGTAGCTGAGCAACTAGAAACACAACAGGACTATTATCTTCTTACTCAACAGAACCTCTATTTTTGGGCTCTGCAAGTAGTCTAAGATGTGTAAGTCAATTGTTGTGTATGTGTATATTTTCTTGTTTATTAGGGACCCCAGGGGGTCTTTTTATACTTGATGAGGAGGAGGGAAAAGAAAGGGTGAGTCATGCTGACTAGGGTCTAGACTGTCAGTCAATGAGCTTATTCTTGGAGGACTGAAACATACTGGGGAATATTCAGAAGGAAATGGGTTGGATTGGGCGGGAAATGAACATTTGGGCATGTGATCTGAGGTCAGGTGGTTGCAGCACATAGTAGGGCCGTCTCTGGGGAATAGAGGGTAGACTAAGGTTTCAGACTACTCTCTTTCAGGGTTTCCACTTTGGCAAAAAGAGGGGCAGAAGATCACTATACCAATTTATATAGTGGGCACAAGCAATGGGTTGATAATTGATGCATCTGCGGCTAGCTGCAGATGCGTCAATGGGTCATTAATTGTCATATGTAAACCTCTTTTTGATGGGTTGCCAATTGGAGCATCTGCGGCTAGCTGCAGATGCTCCAATTGGTCACTAATTGCCATAGAAAAACCCATTCCAATGGGTTGCTCTCCAATGCATCTGTGGCTAGCCACAGGTGCGTCAATTGGCCTGTAATTGGAGACAACGCTATTTAATTTGGAGGGTTACCTTCCAATGATAATAACAAAAAAGGGTAGCAGTTCCCCTTATATTTGTCCAAATAAGAAGGCATTCCAAATAAGGCACTACTAGGGAGTGGCACCCAGCACCACACCGCCATTCCCCCGTTCAAGCAGTTGAGGAGAGCTCACGCTCACTATCCGTCAACCAACGCCGGCTCTTGGCAGGTACCACAGCATCCTGACTAGCAGGCTCAACACAGGGGACAGGGACCTTTGTATAGAAGGTGGGATCACGCTTGCTTGCAGTGGTGCCGTCAATGGTTGAATACACAATAGGCGCAGATGGCTCAACAGTGGTGGCCAATGGCTTGTAGGTAGTGTCAAAGATGTGGGGGCAGGAAGTAGCAACTCTTGGATCAAGAGTGCGGGGCCAGGTGACAACTGGGTATACAGTGGAGGTGTATGTAACCTCATTATTCCCGATGACTTTTGTGTAAGAGACTTTGGTTGCAGGCCTTGAGAGCAGCTTCTGTCTGGGATTAAGGCTGTGTGATCTGGCTTGGGATGCGGGAGGTGGTTGACTGGCGCTGACGCCTTGGGAGGCCTGTGTATTGGCATGACTCCCTTTAATTTGTGTTCTGGGTCTGTTCTTGGACCCTCTGAGACGCCCTTGTGGACAGGCTGCCCCGCAGGCTGGTGCAGGAGCTGGTTGGGAATGCAACTGACGGTCCATAAAAATAAAATAAAATATATATATTAGATTAAATATAAGTTTTATTTAGATTTTAGGTTTAATTTTGGGCTGTTGTTTTCTCTTGATTTATCCTTGAATAGTAACATAATTTCTATATCTGTAACTTGAAGTGTATAATATTTTATCCTTTCCAGTTTTGGATGATTTTAAAGTTTAATCACTTTTCATGTCAAACATGGTTATTGAGATTGAATTTTTCATTTGATTTTAGTTGTGGTGGAGCTTCTTGATTTGGGTTGGTGTTTCCTAGTGTGCTTATTTTACATTTAATTTGGATTCCAGTTCCTGCAATTATTATTTGAGTTTACTAGTGGCATTCAAAAGTGATTTGAAATTTGGTTCATGGATTTGACAATCCTTCAATTTCAAAAAACATAGTAAACTTAATGAAAATGACTGATGGATTTGAACACTTCAAATCTGATTCCAGTTAATTCATTTTGTTGATTGGAAATATGCTGTTTGACTTGAACTTTTCAAAGTGTCTATGAGTTCCTGCATTTTCAAATATTCAAATAAATACTCAAAGAATTCAAATTAATTAAAAAAAGGCCATCCTGCAAAAGTGATTTGAAATTTGGACCAAGGATTTGACAATCCTGTATTTTTATGTTTAGGTTCTGAATTTACAGTACAGTATTGCCACTTGGTAGTATGCAGTGTAGAGAACCATATATTTTTTTGAACAGATGTTTGTTCTTGGGGACCTTATCTTGGATGGCCATTGGTATACCAGGTGGGAACCCCTCTTGAAGATTCCCATTATCAACATGGGCCAATCAGGGTCTCCATCAGTAATAGGAGGTGTTTACAGTATAGTCTTGACAGGGCATCTGCAGTAAGCATTTCCTTGCCTGATTTGTATTCAAATAACATGGGTTACCTTTGGATGAGTTTCTTCTATTCAGTTTTTTGTCTTTATAGGTGTTGATTTATCTTAAAGGATATCAATTCCTTGTGATCAGTTAGCACTAAGAACATCTGTGCACATTTCAGATACCACTTCCACTTAGTTAGACAGTGGAAAATGACTATCGGTTCCTTGTCATGTATTGGGTATCTTTGCTCACTGTCAGAAAGATTTTTGACTCATATGCCACAGGGAGGAAGTCATTTTCTGCTGTTTGGATACAGAGTACTCCTCCTATGGCGTAGGCAGATGCGTCAGTCTCTAGCTCATAGATTCCCTTGCAATTTGGGTATTGGAGGATAGGGGCAGTGACCATATGGGTTTTTAGTTGGCGGAAGTTTTGGTCTCTCAGTGGCGTCCAGACAAACTTGGTTGTTTTGCCCATAATGGCAGACAGGGGGGGCTTTTAGGGCACCCCAGTCAGGGATAAACCTTCTTACAAGGCCACCAATCCAAGGAATGTGCAGATTTTGCTCTTATTTCTTGGGGCTGGAATTTCAGTTATGGTGTGTATCTTGTCTGGATCTGGTTTGATTCTGTCCTTGCTGAACTTGTGACTGAGGAATGGAAGTTCAGCCAAGAAGAATTCACACTTTGATGGTTTGGAAATCAATTGGCTTTCTTCAAGGGTGTGGAGGACCATTTGGACGTCTTCACAGTGTTGTTTCAGGTTGGGACTGTAAATGATGATGTTGTCCAGTTAGATAATTGCTTTTTTTCTGATGTGTTCCTTGAAAACTTTTTTCATGAAAGTCATAAAGGTACTGGGAGCATTTGTCATGCCAAAGTTTAGAACAATGCATTCAAAGGATCTGTATTTATTTCTAAATGCAGTCTTTGGAATGTCCTCAGGTTTCACACAGATTTATTGATAGCCTGCTGTGACGGTCCACATGTTTGATGGTTTGCAGGCGGGGCTTATGACTGGTCTGAGCTGTTGGAGACTGAAATGAGCTGGCTGAAGGATCATAAGATGATGAAGAACTTGTGGTCTGGAGAAATGAGCCAAGATTTTGCCAAATTTATTTGCCAAGGTGGTAAAATGTGGAAATTTTTGCCTTGGTTTAGTAGTAAAATAAAGAATAAATGTGGATAGAAGTGTGGGTAAGATATTTATTTATTAAGTTCCTAGGATAGATGAAGGTGTGTTGCTATGAGAGCTGGATACAAAGTTGTTTTGGTGGGACGTTTTCCTTGGATTTTACAAGATTTGTAAATATATAGGGAAAATGTTGAAGAGGTCCAGAAAGAACAGCTTAAATAGTATTCTACTATTTAAATTGGTTCAGGTTGAATGCATGAAAGACTGGTGCCAGAATGATGGACTGGTTAACGCTTTGGTGCGTGAAGAGTTGTTGATTTGAGCAGTTTGAGCTGTGAAAATTATTTTCCTAGTTGGATCCCAGTGGAACTTCAGAAATAGTCTATTTCTGCGCTCTGCATTCATTGGTTGAGTTCTGGCAGGTTTCCTGATGAAAATGATTGGTTGGAAGCCAAAAGCTTAAAGTGTAAGCAAGGAAATAGTGAATTAATACTTTAAGCTTTTGAGAAAGTAAGTATGTAAGCTTAAGTTATTATAGGGAAAGTGAGCAGCAATGGTTTAAGCTTCTGAAGAAAGCCATTTTGAAGGCGGAACCGTTGGGAAAAGGACACTATAAAAAGGTGGCTGGCTGGAAAGTTACAGGGTTGTTTTCAAGGTCTTTCCAGGTCTTTGACAGGATCTTTCTGAGGCCTTTTGAGTTTCTGCCAATAGGTTTTTGGAAGCCTTTTGATCACCAGAAGGAGCTTGATTGGACTGATACAAGTGGAATACCAAGGCCACTAAAGATATACAAGGAGATGAAGCCCAAGATAACGGAGCAGGAGCCCAAGAATAAGGAGCTGGATTCTAAGCACGGCACAGAAGTCTAATTCTAAGGCGCCAGAGTCCAAGTTTAAGGAGCAGGAGTCCAAGTCTAAGGAGCAGAAGTCCAAGACTAAGGTGCAGGAGTCCAAGACCAAGTGCAAGGAGTCCAAGATATTGTTGGAGAACTCAAAGTATTGGCAAATCCATATTTTTTCCTTGACCCCCCTGGCCATATACCAGAAGGTTTCTAAGGGGATCTTCCTTCTGAGAGTAAATAAAAGCCCATTTTGACCCCTATACATATTTCTGAGATACATTTTCCCTTAATAGAGATGACAATCCCTTCCATCTGGTACCTGGCTATAATCCAGAACACACTTTGGGGACTGGTGGACAGGAACCCCATACCTGCTGTTAAGTCAATTTTTGTGAAGAATTGGGACCCCCAGGGCATCAAAAAGGTCGTCAATTAGGGGCAGGGGATACCTGTCCTTAATTGTGACCTTATTGAGTGCTCTGTAGTTTGTGACCAGGCAGAGTCCTCCATCTTTCTTTGCTAAAAAAAGACAACCACATCAAAAGAAGATTTGGATAGTTGGATGAGTCCTTTTTCAAGGGCTTTGTCCAGATAGGCTTTTAGTGCATTGTCTTCTTGTGGTGTTAGGCAATAGATGAGGTGTGCTTTTGGCACACTTCCTTTGAGATCAATTTTGTGTTGAATGCCCCAGTCAGGCGGCAGTTCTGGCAACTTTTCTTGGAAAACAGAAGGGAATTATTAGATTAGCTGTTGTTGAATTGGGTCTTGATTGTGTGAGGTTTCTATATTTTTTAAAGTGCATAATCTCATATGTGCAGATATTCCAATCAATTTTTCTAGGATCCTTTTCATCTTCTGTTTCTGTAATCTTTACAAACACATGGTCTCTCATGAGTGTGTCAAGATGGCTTGGATATATGTTATGGTGCACCTCTTCTTGCTGTATGGTGAGGGTAGCACTATCCCAGTCAATTTGAGGTTTAGTCTTCCTCATCAAATCTAGACTAAGTACCACATCATATTTGGGGATTGGGATGATTGGGCCACCAAGGGTAGTCTGTATGTCTCATATTTGTTCCTGGAAATGTTTTTTCTCTCTGGCAACTGGTGTGCTCCTGATGTTGGCTATGATAGCTCTCTTGACGCTAATTTGAACCGTGGGTAGTTTCATGAGGTTGCCAAATATTTGTCAATGAGAGATTGGTCTTCTCCAGTGTATAAATAGTGCTGTGCCCTGTTATTTGCAAAAGCAGAAAGGATAAGTGAGGTGTTTATTTCCTGTTTTGGCAGCAAACAGTATAGGATTGCTGGAGGGTACTTTAATTATGATAATTGATTCCACATCTTGGTCCCTGTACAAGTCTTGCAAAGTGGGGGAGGGCAGCTCACCTAAGCACTCCCCTGAGCTTTTTCCTCTTTGGTTGCATTATCAGTGCTCATCTGGTACACTTGAGTTTTAAAATTTATGCCTCAAGGGTGAGGATTATTAGCTTGGTTTATTGGTTGAGTTGAGAATCCTTCTTTGCTGAGAGACTCTCCTTTTTTGTTGGTTACATGCAGGTTGTCAGATTTCTGTGCAGCTCATTTTCCTTCCAAGAATACTTCTTGAAGGTTCTTGCAACATCTCATATCAAACTGACCTCTGATGTATAGGAAGGTCATTGTAAAAGTCTAGTTATGGTCCAGCCTCATCAAAGTTGATGGTGTCAGGAGCTTGATCATGTATGTCTTCATATTCTGCAATGTACTCCTCAGTGGTTTCTGTCCTTTTAAAAGTTCTGAGTTCTTTCATGATCACAACATCAGAGTCATTTATAGTGAATTTTTCCAGGAAGGCGTTCTTGAATATGTCCCAGTCTTTGTTGTGACCAGGGCGTTGGTCAAAAAATTTACTTACAACATGAGAGGAAGCCCCAGTAATGCTTAAATTAATTTCACTTGTTCAGAGTTTTTGGGGTAGCCCACTTATGTAAACTTGTTTTAGGTGCTTTGAATCCAGAGGTTGGCATTTTTGCAGTGTAGTCCTGAGAATGTTCCAAATTCTGCTGAGTGTAGGCGTTGAAATACAATGTTGGGTATTTTAATTGTGTCTGTCAGAGATTGGAGGTGGGTTCAGGACTCCTTGAGTACTGAGAAAATTGTACTGTTTGGTTGGTACAAGGATACTGCTGTAGACAAAAAATCCCACTGGAACGTCCTGTCCTTCTTTGTATTTTCTCCTGCCTGTGGGGATGCCATCTGCTGGGTTCTTTTCTTTGGAGGAATTTTTCCTTTAAGTTGTGTAGGTGTGGATAACCTACCTGTGCTATCTCTGTCAAGTATATAATTTGGGAAGTATAATAAACAAGTTAAAGGGGGAAATTAAGAAGAGAATGATACTTTATTAGATGGGTTTAAAGTACTATATAGTATCATGAGAAGCCACATACTGCCTATATATGTCAGGCAACTGCCAGAATTAACTCATTCCGCAAGTTGACTTACTATATTTCAACAATCATAATTAAAAATACTTTAATGTCAACAGCATTGAAAAGTCAGAATTAAGTTTTAACTCATGCAGACTACTAAATGTTGACACTTTTTTTATTAAGCAGAAACCTGTTTCCTGAACATTTTACTTAATAAAAATTAAGCTCCAAGATACTTTTTAGGGTAATGTGACAACATAGATTTTAAAAAGTCCATAAAAAATTATACATGGCAATTAAAAAAATTCATAAAAATACACTTCAAAAATAATTCACTATGAAATTAGCTATCTTTACTATAATAAATTTTTCCCACTTATGAAAACAAAATAAAACCCAATACACAAAAAGATACTACATAAATTTTCAAGCATTATAGAAAAAATAACAATCAGAAACAGTAATATAAAGTTTTTTCTATATTGAAAACTACAAAAAACATATAAATTACTAGTAAAATACCAATATAGGCCATGTAATACAGTCTAAAGCATCAAACTATCAATAGAAAATTGATGATTTTATAAAAACAGTATCATAAATTATTAATGAGTTATTTAAAATAGCTATTTATTTAAAAATATTATACTTATCATATAAGAACTATATAAAAAATTAGGCAATACTCAATAAATTTAATTGAAAGCTAGACCGTGATCACCTGGTTGCCATTAAGAACTGTGGCAATCTTCTTGATGTATTCCCCAATATCTGAAAGCTTATATTTGGCCTTGACAACTTCCTTGATATTCTCTTGATACTGTTTCTCTTTGGTGGTTCTCTTATTCTTGGATGGGTGGTTCTCAATATCTCTGATAGATGCAGCAGTCTTCCCCTGTTGGACTTTGAGGTGCTTGTAGAAGGTGTTATATCTGGGCTTGATTCCAAAGGAGGACTTGATATGCTTATGCCAGTCCTCCAAAGATGAATTAGTTTTCATCTCATCCTTAAGAACTGCCTGGAAGCAGTTCCAGTTGGCTTTGGCTCTGGGCTTGCTCTGGCGCTTAGTGACCTTACATCCAATCCATTGTGGTTCATAATATTCAATGAAAGGGTAGAAGGCACCATCATGTTTCTTGGAATATGGATCCTGGCATAGGAGCTCAAAGGCTTGTCCAGTATGCTCTGGCTTTACAAAGGCTAGTGCTATAAACTTCTGAGTTAAGAACTTGCACTTTCCTGATGTATCTAGACGGTGGAGCTTGCTGAGCTCAGGTAGACCCTTTAATTGCCTGTTGACAGCCTGTTGATAATGGAAAAAACACCCCTGGACCTCTCCATCAAAGATGTTTACAAAAGTGTTATACTGGGCAGCTTCATAGTCCATGATTATAGTTGAGGGGCCAAGTGCTTTATCATGAGCTTCATGTTATGCAGCAAGGGTGGCTTCATCCTTTTCATTATCATCTGTATTGGCTCTAGTGTTATGGCCAGGGAGACTCTTTTTACTATTGGGTAGGGCTTTGATGCCCTCCTGAAGAATTTTAAAGGCCCTTGTGTAGATCTCTTCTGCTGCCCCAGGAAGCAGAAAGTAGGCAAATGGGAGCACCTTGCCTTCAATAAGGGAATGTACAACCCATAGTTGGTAAAAAAAAGGCAGGGGCATATTGCAAAGGTACTGTCACATAACCAGGTTTCTGAATCCCTTAACTGCTCCAGGTTCTGTTGTGTAGCATAGCATATAATTCTTGCCTCAGATTTAGGCCCATCCTCATGTAAAAGGAATACCTCATCATCATTGAACATCTTCAGCTCATCTGTCAAGACTAACTCTCCTTGGACCATGGCAGATTTCTTATGGGGGAATAGATCACAGCGTGTGTCACATATGTACTTCACTAACTGGTTGCGGTCAGGGATGAGCTTCAGGTTCTCATTACTTAGGTGTGTGGTGGCCTTAAATGCCAGATCAGAAGCCTTGACGTCTTTGGAGACTGAAACCATTTGGTAGAGTTACCACTTTAGAAGCTTTTTAATAAGGTTGATTGGAGCATTGCATGTGTGCTTTCCTTTTTCACTAGTGACTTTATCCCATCCTTCTGTGTTGATCCTGGCAGCGCAGCTTCTATCTTCACACACATAATGCTTGCTTATTCCTTCTCTCTTTTGATTGTTGAAATTAAAAACATAGCCATCACAGACTAAACTTGCACCTCCTTTGACAGACATTAGAGGGAAACCCTGAGGGAACTTCTTTGGGAGCTTAACTCTTCTTTGATGTTACATATATTTTGAAACTTTAGGGGATCCCATGGGCCAATTGGTGCTTGATGATAGTCAGACAGATAATCATCAGGATCTTCTTTATTGATACTTGATGAGGAGGATGGAGGTGCAGATTTTTTGGGTGGTGGAGGGGAATTATCTGGAGTTGGATTCTTGCGCTTCTTGGACTGGGATGAGCTTGATTCCTTGGGAATTGATTCCTTTGAGCTTGATTCATCTGGGCTTGACTGGGGTTCTGGACTCCTTGGTATCTTCTTTCTTCCTTGCTTGTTTAGTGGAACCTCATCTCCTTCTGATTGGTACCAGCTTGGAAAAGAGGAGGGGGAAGGGCAGGGCTCTTTTCTTTCAGGGTCTGGGGTCTTCTCCTTTGTCTTCTGTTTCTTTGAGAGCTCTTTGGCTGGTTTTTTGTTGGGGTTGGGACTTTGGGCCTTTCCAGAAGCTTTGGGAACTTTCTTGGTTGACTTGGGGTTCTTTTGTGGCTTCTTGGAAGATTTGTCCTACAATAATTAGAGTATAGTTCATAAATTAAGAATAATCAGTTGAAACATGAATAAAATTAAATAACAATTGCTTTTTTTATTTTTTTTATGAATTAAATAGTTTATAGAAGTATGAAAAGTAATTTTAGAGCTAGTTTATTAGTAAAGAATAGAAAAAAACCATGTTTAAATAAAAAGTTGACATTCTGGTAGTCACAATAGTCAAAAATATTTAATTTGGTTTGTCAGCATAAAAAAACGCTTTAATATTGATGTCAACATACTGACAGTCAGCATTAAAGTAGAAAAACACTATGTAAATCCCTTATAAAGCTTGGTTAATATTTTCTGGAGTTTGTTTTTTAAGGCCAAAATTGATTATTTTTAAATTTAAAAAATTTAAAGATTTGCATATGTAACTTATGAAAACTAAATAATAGGGATTGTAGAGGGAAGTCTAAAGTACAGCCCTGGGTACTTTGACCTGAATTACCATACCATTGTATGTGTGCTTTTTGTTAAGTGGTAGTGTTTTACTAATAAACAAGTGAAGGTGTTAACATTCAGGCAGTCAGTGTTCTTTTATAGTAACTCTCCTATTAAATCTTGCTTAAATTATGACACTTTGTTTGCTTAGCTGAACCCCTTTGTTGCAATTTAGGTGACACGTCAATTTGACAAAAAGTCAACATTATAAATACATATATAATTTCTAGTTTTAACATATGCATTTTGGCTTAAGTGGACTTCCAGAAATAAGCTATAGTTTATCCAGTGAGTTTAAAATAACAGTAAATATCTAAATAATACAAATAACACTCTGAAAGTTGGCATATGTCTTTGTTCAATGCTTATCTTAATATATATTTAATGAAAACAGTAGTATAAAATATAAAATATAGTTATCTTTAGAATATTGTGTATTTTATTAAGAAATTTATGGATTCTTATTTGGGGTTGACATCCAGATATTACTTACTGTAGTTGACCTTAATGTAAAAGTACAAAGAAACTTACATTTTCATAGTAAATTATATTAGTTTTTTGGCTTAAAATTAAGCCTTTGTTTAAATGGTGTCAACATTATGCCTGTTCCTTTTTAATTTTGCAATTCTGACTTAATAATTCACTATGAAAAATTAGCTTAGTTTTGGAAATGCCCAATTCTGGTAGATAAATACTAAAATAATGTTGACTTACTGAATGTCAACAAATTGTTGACATTCAGTAAGTTGACTTGCAGAATGAGTTACTTCTGGCGGTTGTCGTATGTCATAGTAGTCATGAGGTTTATCCAAGTGGTGTTCTGCTTAGGACTCAAAAGGTTTGATCTCTGTAATAGATGGGTGACTGATAAGAGTGCCCCTGACTTATTGATTAGTCAGGGAATCACTTAGGAAATCACTTCCCCAAGAGAGAGTAATAGAAGATGTTGCAACACTGGTGTCAAAACTGCAGGGTTGACCCCCTGGCAAGGTTCTGCCCAAGAGAATCTGTAACTCACAACCCAACTTCCCTATGACCTGTAGCCAAATGTAGAAGTCAACTTGAATTACTAAATCTAGCAACATGACCAAATGATGATCCCTTATGGTGGACAGCTCAAATCAGCGCTTGACTCACTAAAAGGATCAAGCCACCCCCTCAACCATCCAACTGATTGATCATTACAATCTTGTTCCTCTTAATATGACTCACTTAAACTATATATGTCATATCTCTCAATAAAGATAGTTATCTAATTTCGGATCATTTCCCATGTGTAACCCTGCTAATACAGTACAGTTACAACACTGGACAATTTCATCAATTAGTGCACATTTTCTATTGAATTAGCCTCTATTTCTATCAAAAAAGTTGAATTTTTTATGTGACCGAACCCAACTGTTCTGAGCTGAACAATTTTTATTTATCCAACAGGTTGTAAAATACTATATACAGCATTTACAAAATTAAACAAATTTGAAATATCCAACCATAAATCCAACACTATATTTGAAAAGTTTTTAAAGCCCTTAATGACTTTTTAAATGAAAGAAATTATATTTAAAAATAAGAACTCATTTTAAAATATATGATAATATATTTGCTTAATAAAATAAACAGATCTATTTATAATTTTGCAACTTATGAGCATAATTATTTATCAGCAGTTTAAGTTAGGCAATATTGTATATTATGATTTAATTATATTCTGGTTCCAAAACTTTGATTTGAGCTGACTGGAATGAATTCTGAATATTTGTAGCCAATTGGAATTCACCACAGCAGCTCATGAGAAGAAATGGAACCAAATATTTCGTTAAATTTGTATGATCGAGTCGGAACACTAGTTTGAACTAATAATTTAGATAGATTGCCAATTCTTTTGAATAAGCAATATTTTTGTTCATGAAATGGAGCTAGTATTATTGGAAACTTTGCCTGGATTTTCTTATCCTCATCACCTCTGTAAGTCTAGTTAATCTCATCCATAACAGTATGACTATTGTTATTAACTATTATTCGATTCATCAGTTTCTCATAAGCCTTATATTTTTGAAGGTCACTTTTACAGTAAAAAGTTTTTAATTATTCGTGGGTACTTATTATAAGAAAATTCCCTGAATTTTATGAAACCCCGTATGCCCAGGTTTCATTCATATTCAACCATCTATCCTATTTTAACTATCACCATTAGTTTTCGGGATGCAACTGATGTATAAGTTTTTAAATGGTCTAGTTAAAGGCGACCAAAGTTTAATTTTATCTTCACTATTTTTAAACATTCTATGCTTTTCTATTTGGAACTCTTTGGGCACTTTAGATAAAACAATCCTTTTCTATCGAATTAAATTTATATTTGCCTGAAATTTATCTGGTTACCTTTTTGACTAAATTGGTTTACTAACTTACCCCTGATAGCTTTTCACTATGGCTGCTTCTAAACGCATTCAAAAATCAAAGGTAATTTTGTTATTAAGTTTAATATTTATTATTTTCTCTACTTACATGTATTCATTTATAATTTAACCCTTTTTTTAGGATTCCTCAAAATCTGAACCTGAAAACAAGGTAACTCAGTCACTTTATTTGAGAAATATCTTAGCTTGACTACAAGATCAAATGCTTATGTTTATTAGAAAGCCAAGAAGATTGTTGAGTCGGAAGGTGAGGAGATTTCCGAAAAAGAAGACTCTGATGAAGAATATAAAGAGTCTAACTCTGATGTTCCAAGTCATGAGCCTTCAGATGATGAAGACCAACATGGACTTGTAAAAAATGATGCAGGAGAATACTTTATGGATGTAATATAACTGCTTTATCCAAATGCTTATTCAAATTCAGCTTCCAGGAAAGACCACAAAGCGGCTTACTGTTCGCTCCTTCAAAGGAAAATCGTATGTTGATTTTAGAGAGTTCTATGAGAAGGATGGAAAGCATCTCCCAGGAAAGAAAGGTATCATATTCTTACTAGAATTCAAAATACTTATTTTTAGGTATCTCTTTATCTGCTGAACAATGGGAGGCTGTCAAGAAAAGTATCGAGGATGTTGATAAATGTATCAAGCTTTTGTAAGCCTTTTCTAGCAACGACAGTAAAGGTATCCAAAAATATATTAGTCCCATCCAAATGTTCCTTTGTCAATTTTTTGGTCTAAATTTGCTTCTTGACCCAAAAAAACTCGTTTTCAGAAGTACTGTTTAGGCTAGTATGATAAAGGTTATTGAGTGTAGTTTTATTTTACTTTAAGGATAAAACTTATCATAAAATTATTGTAAAAAAGCTCATTGCTACTATACCTGATACATTTTCTAGGCAATTAATCTTTAAAAATATACTTTTTTTCCACTAAATATATTTTTCCTAAGCCTCCCATTTATCTAAAATCAATAATGCAATTATAAAAACTGCAAAAGTACTATTTTCCTCACAATAGTAGCAAGGTGTTGCCAAGGAAAGCACGATTAAAACAACCAACATTTTCATTTAAAGTATCTAATATATATCTAGTGTATAAGAAGTTCAGAGATAGAGCTAGAGGCCATTTCAAAATAGAAGAGGTAAAAGGATCAGATATGTTAAGGGCACATAGAGGATAATGTAGATGGTTCATCAAAATAGGATATTACTCCTTTAGACCAATACTTTGAAATATTCCCCATTCAAAAGCTACCCTCTGAGGGAGTATCATGGTAGGCTACTCCATCTTGAAATACACCATCTCAAATTAAATTCAAGATAGTGTTTTTTACATCGGTGCTTTTGAATCACTTTAAATAAAATAATTAATAAAATAGCTAAAATTCACTTATAATTTTAGATTGTGGTATCTCAAAAATATGATATCTTGATTTTTTATTTCAAGCCAAATGAATTAAACCTTATTTTGCTAGCTTTATTTACATGTGAAATCACTTAGTGTGGGATATGTTTACACCATCTCGGATTTACACCATTTATCACAAACCAAAATAAGCCTATACCAGCACTAAATTAAAGCCTGTTGTATGATGTCAGAAGATGTTCTTATAGTATTAATCCAAGATACTTATAATAGGAACAACCTAAAACAACACCACTAAGGTAGTCATATTATTGATTATCATTGCTGGGTAAAAAGGCCACTTTTGCTATATGTAATTTACAACTTGTCTATACAGGGATACACTGAAAGTGTTCTTCTCAATAAACCTTTTTATTGGTGGGTTTAATGTGTACAGTGTTAGTTACACCATTTTGATTTACATTATTTCCAATTCCACTGGGTTTCATATTGCCCAATTGATTTGATGTGCACAAAGGATAAGAGAAAATAAGGGGAGATTACATATGACATCACAGTAGAATATATTGATTCCCCAATCTCAATTCTTGCTTTCCACTTTTCAAAAGTATAATTGCCGCTAAAAACCACTTTAATAAAAATGTAAGAAAGCTTATGAAAACTTGTATATATGTATTTTGTGGTCTCTTTGGAATGGCTGGGTATCTTTTAACCCCAGCTGTATAAGCTAGTTTTTGAGATATTTAAGATTTACTCTTTGGCCAGTTGAGGTAGCTTCATTATGAATTTCTTATTTTAAAATAACAATGTGTAAAAGCTATATTTTTTGAGCTACAGCATCTTGAATACGCCATTTTGACTGCAAGTTTTCATGCAAAACTGTCAGGATTGACAAATTTCTTCCCCTGGAAACCCGGGCCCAAGGGCAGGATTCAAACCCTGGCCCTGATTCCCTGTGGGCTGTCAGCCCTGAGGACCAACAGGCTGGCTGCCCGTGTTTTTCTAGAACTGAACCCCCCAAGCTGAGGCCAAGGATGATTTCCCAAAGGATGAAGCCAGCCAAACCAAAAAAAATTATCACACTAAATAGAGGAGCAATTAAGACACCTAATGGAGGCAACAAAATTCCTACCATCTGCTTCATGGGCTTGAAGACTGTGAGAATTGAGGAGCAGGTTAGTCGGAAATAAAACCAAGCTCTCAACCACAATGAAAATTGTGGTTTCAGCAACAACTGAAAGGTTGTTGTCAACAATTCCTGGGAGGCCACAGGGGGGGAGGAATCAACTGAACACCAAAAGCAACAGAAAAAACCAAATGACTGGATTAGACTAACAAATTTCAAACTTAATTATATAGAGAATGATGAAGCAAGGTCTTTTACAACTCTTGCATTCATTTAAGGGATGTGATAGGATTAGGATGGTAGATTGAATGTTACAAACTAATTGAACAATGATATGAGGGAATATGGATGCATCTCTTGAGGCAGGAAGATCTTGAAAAATCCAAATGGACAAAATCAAAGGGAAAACTGACTCAACTAAAAATTGAGGAACCTGTCTTGAATGCAATTACCACTGCTCCTGGCTGCTCTTGCACATGATATTTAACCAGAGGTGTCTCTTGGGTAGGTTAGTTGGGGGCATTTTCAAACTAATTCTGCAATTAATAGTGTGAGGACCTTTCTTGGGCTTTTTAAGTAACCTTCAAGATAAATAATCAAAAATAATTTGGTAGAAATTCTCAAGCATTTGGCAGGAATTAAAGTGGAGGCCTAAGGGGAGGCATAACTTTACAAAGACCACTTCAGTGGCCAATCAAGATGTGTCACCTGAAGTAAGCGCAGGCTCATGGCCTGACCTCATGAGCACAACCCAAGAACAAGAGAATCAGGCAACCAATTTGGGGATGGTGTGTTTGGCTCCTGGGGACAACATCTATGAGGACACGGCAAGAAATCTTTATAACAAAAGATTTGAGGTTCAAAGCTAGCTTTGGGTTAGCCTTCAGGGCAAAATTAAGGACACATAACTTAATTTCTTAAAATGAGATGTGAAAGTTCTTTTGGAAGAAAAGACAGGAAAAAGCTTGAAGATTATTAAAGCCAACACAAATGTGGATAAACTTGTCTTTATTAGGAGAAATGATTCTACTTAAATAGTAGACAAGGGACGGTGATCACTCATTAGAAAGACAGAGTGGCTGAGGGGGTCACGTTGGGATGAGTTCATACCAGGATCATTCACAGACAGGTACAATAATCTGGAATGGGTAGATATTGGACCAGACCCATTTACAGAAGGCAAGGAATATCCAAAATTGAAAGCAAACCCAGCCAAATCTTTGCAGCTATCAATATTCAAAGGCCATATCAAAATAGCATTAATTGCGTGATTTCCAACAGGTGATTTAAACTAATGAGAGAACACTCAGCCAAGGTGTCATTTTACTGCTTCTGAACCCAGGCATCCTGGCCACCCAGCCCCACATTTCCCAATATCTTGATGAAACCCCCATGTAAAATACTAAGTTTGGAGGCAGGGTGTTATATAGACCTGTAGACTCTGTGCTCCAACCTTATTGTCATTTTTGAATAAAGGTTATGTCATATTGGCTTCCACAGCTATTGCCTTATTTTTTTTTCATATAGCAATTCAGTGTAAGACCTTCCGGCTCTAATGTCCTCCCACCTGCAGATTTCTGTCCACCAGGTGTTCCCTTTGGTCTTGTTCATTTCACAGAGTATCCATTAAATCCTGAGTATAAAAAATATACCCCCAAAAAGGTTCTTGAACTATATCCCTTGGCCTACATAAAATCAGCAGTTAGAAACAACTGACAAGGTCCCTGGCATCTAACCAAGCCCAAACTGTTTAGAGGCAAGTTCAACTTCTTGCCTTCATATCAGCTCAATATGAAGCCCCCCACAACCCCCAAGTCAATGTCTGCCTCCTTGACCAACCTCTCAACTGATCACACAAGCAAGTTGCTTGAGATTGTATACATCACCCTCACTAAGGTGATTGACACAATAATCCTGGTCGCTGGCCTTTGGTCCTGGGTGGAAAAGTCTATGTCCTACCTCATAAAGTTAGCCCCAATCTTGTGGTGGACCCTGCCTGCTGAACCTGCGTCTCATGTGTTCCCTGAAAACAACAGGACAGCCACCAAAGGTTGGATCCCTGACAAAAACTTAAAGGTTTGCATACTTGCATCACAAGGAAAAAATTTCCTTAAACATGATAAAAAGCTTGAAATTTTTTTGATATTACAATTTCAAGTTTCTTCTGAAGCTTTATGTAAAAATATTTATACTTTTATATAGAATGCTTTCTCATTTTTCTCTTTGAAGACTGACCCCAAATTAGCCATACTTTGATATCAATTCCTCCTTAGATGCCTCCCAAATCCAACCTTAAAGCTACGCCCAAGGCCTACAGGGGCAAGGCCAAAAATCAAGACTACCCTAAGAAGCAGTCTGCTAAGGCTAATGCAACTGTCAAGATCTCACACTATCACCTGAACCTGAGAAAAACAGTCCTACTCCTCCTCACTTTCTCTTTGTCTACTCCACATCTGATCTCCAGTAGAATCTCATTGATTTCAACCACCACTCCTTCCTCACTTTAGAGCCTGAACAGAAAACTGAGCTAGGTGCTCCTGTAGATGATCACATTGAGCTGTGATGTGAACACTATTTATAACATCTTCAGCTGTAATGATGCCTTTGCTGTGCCCACTCAATTCTCTGAGAGTTACCCCACAATGTCAAATCAGGGTGGTGCTGGTTTTGTTTATAAGAGGTGCAGCTTCAACTGCAACAATGAGAATAAGATAATATGTTAACATCACTTCAAATATGAAAACCTTGGCTGCCCAGAAAGTCTAAAAACTCATGGGGTTGCCAGATTTAAGGCCCTTACTGATGGCCATCACTGCAAGGAGTCATTTGATCCTATCTATCAACTGATTCTCTGGATCCTTTTCCAGACCATCCCCATCATCAGGGACCAAACCTCAACTGAGGTGGTTAATGATGTCATAATTAGTTTTAATGACTCACAACTTATCTCTTTAGGTGATCCTATTAAACTATAGAGATACTTCACTAATCAGAGGTACACTCTAAGCACAGAAAGCGTCAGTGCTACATCCATTGATCAATTGATCCTAGCCAAGGAGCATAAGCTATTCCATCATGAAGAGTGCTTCCTCCTACATGATGGCAGTGTTAATGCAAAGGACAGGATCATCTGTTTTGCAAACTCCCAGGATTTGCAAAAAAATTTCAAGTGCAAGACCTGGCTTGCAGATGGTACTTTTTTCACCTGCTCAAAGCTATTCAGCCAGCTTTGTAATATCCCTGAGCAGGTTGGTAATCTATTACTTCTCCTAGTTTTTTTACTTTCTTCCAAATAAAAAGCAGAACACCTATGTATGTGCTTTCACAATTCTAAGAACTGAACTGTATGAGATCATTCTCACATTAGAAGAGGAGCCCAAGGAGACAAGATAGTACAAGAAAAAGACCCCCTCCCAGGATGAAAAGAACATCATCCAACCAAAAAACAGCCTAATAGATTATCTTACCATATCTATCTGATAGTTGATTTTGAGCAGAATCAGGCAAATGCTTTCATACAATTCTTCCAAAGCTCTCCTCAGGAATGCTATTTTCACTTCTGGCAAGCAATCTACTGCCACCTCTAAAAGTGCTCAGATCTCAATATGTGTGACATAAATTGCAGGATAGTAATAATCTGTCTCTAAGCGGTGGGGAATTACTACCCAAATCCACATAGAGTTAATGATTAATCACCAACGCAGCTTCAGATACTGTTTTATAAAATTTCCAAATGAGATACTAGGATTAAGTAAAATAATTAATCCCAACCAGAGTAACCCAAGATAAATAGCCTGAGAAAACATCAGAGTGTCTTCAGAATAAAGTTTAGGACATTAAGATACAACAAGATTTTCAGCTTTGAAGACGGGTAGAACAACTCCGAGATTGGTAGGCATTGAATTAACATTGGGTGGTGTTGACAACAAAGTACCAACAGCTGGGGCCCATCTGCCAGTAATGATTTGGCTGAGAATCAGATTGTAGGGGATGTAAAACAACAACCCAACTACAGGATGAATTTCTTAAAATAAAATTAGACCAAGGGATAAGTGATTTTTATTGAGTAAATTTTGAGAGGACTCAACTCTTAGAGTTGAAACAGTAAAAATTATTCAATATATATCAAAAATTGACTAAGCAATACCACCTGGATCCTGGGCTCCTATTCCTTCCACACCGTCAAGTGAGTACTTAGTTCAGGTTGCAAAGAACCCTTGTGTGACCAACTTTTGATGATCATGCTGATAAATAAGCTCATATCAGGTGACTCTTAAATTACGTCAATTTATCAACATCAACTTACAGGGGGAAATCAGATTCAACTGGCAAACTGGGGCAGCTGTAACCCATTTTTGATCAATTTTTTGATTCAAGTCTTTTAAATCAGTCAGTTTTGTTAAAAGTTTTCCTGCTTTCCGAGCTTTCCTACTCGGCCAAATAATCTCTGGCATTATGAAACTTACTGTGACAATATGCATGTAAACACTGGAGTGTGCATGGGGGCCAAATAAGCCTTTAGATGCTTTGCTGCCTTGACTCTGGCTCTGCTTAGAAATGAGAAGGTTGATGCTATCTATGATGAACTTATCCACCATTTCTATATCACTTCCAACCAAATAGCCTTTGTTTTATTTATTGAGTAATTTGAGACTCAGTGGATTGAAGTATTTCAAAAAGCATGTTAGATAAGAAAAAGTGGAAGCACTACCAAGTAGAACTGCTTCAAGAAGGCCAAACACAGCCTTATCAATACCACCTCTTTTCTTAAAGGATTTCAAGCCAGTTTACAATCAGAACAGGGTTAAGAAGTAAAAATTCAATAACATTTTGATATATTTCAAGTCCCAGTAGGCTATTTCTGCCTGCCTCTTTAATACTGGCATGAAGAATAAAAACTAGTCCCCCAAACAAACAAAGGCTGTAAAGAAGTATCAGGAAATCTGTGAGGTAGTTCTTCCTAATATCTCAAGGATAGAGAGCTTGAATATCTTCAAGCCATGTCTGTGGCTTTTTCTACCAATTTTGATCTGTTTTTCAATAAAATTTTCTTCTCTTCCCTCTTTTTTAGTCTCAAATATTTTTATCTTTTCTCAAGGGTTTAGTTACTTTATATGTATAGTATATATTATAGCTTATAGGTATTATAGCTGAAAATGGGATCTTTTGAATGTCTTGATCCCAGAGCATTGTACAACCTTGTTACTACTGATTGGCTGCAACTTTTATTGCAGATTTGGATTTCTGAGGTCTTTTTCAGTCTACTAATGAGCTTTGAAGTATCATTTTATAACTTTTATATATTTTTTGAGCATCAAAAGTAAACACCTATTGAGGTATTGTTTGTGCTATTTGCAATAGCATAAGTTGTGATGCTTTATTTACTATTACTTTTGATATAGCATATTTTGAGAAGATATAATTTGAGATGCTGCTTTTGAGATGCCTTTCCTACCATTAATCACTTGTCTACTTTTTTAAAAAATTCAAAGTAAGATTTTTCGAGTTTTTTTTTAAAAAAAGCTATAGCATATATCTCAACGAGATTGATCTTGCTATCAGTGAAATCAATTTTTTAGATATATTGACTTGAGCTATATATCTGAGGGATAAATATTTTACACTAACTGAAAGAGAGGATCTATAGCTTTACCCTGATAGCTTAAGCATACTATTCTTTGTTAAATAAATGCTATTTAAAGTTGTAAAGAATTTTTGAAAGCTAGATCAGAATATGCAAACAAATTGGCAGCATATCTACTAAGATATGGCCCAAACGTCTAGATAAGACCTATTTTTAGATGAGTCCAACGTCTTCCTTAAAGTATAATAATGTATATCTCCCCCATCCCCCATTTATCTTGGCCGTGTTCCTTTTAACGTCGTCTTGAACCCCGAATAAAATCGTGTTTCCACCCTTAAAGTATAATAATGTGGCTTTCGGAAAATATTTAATTAATTATTAGCTCCATGATTTTAAATTTTAAACTTTTATGATGTAGGGCTTAGTTTGAAAAGAGAGTAGATATATAATAAACATAAATCACATTTAAACTCACTTTTTGAAATTCAATGTTAGCTTGTGACGAAAGCTTGAGGAGGGCTTGCTGCTGGGTAGAAGTACAAAAACTTTTAATAAATTGCAAGTAAGAAATTAATATTTCAAAAGTAAAAGCCATTGGTGCCTAATCCTCATCAATCAAATCTTTCACATCGTCATAACTAGGGATGCTTCAGCTCAACTCCGGCTGGTTTCCGGCTGGTAGCCGCTATAGTTAAACGAATTTAATGTATATTTTGAACATTTAAATAAATGTTTGATAGGATTTACCTAGAGCCAGAAACTGGCCGTGGCTGCCCAGGGCTTGGCCGAAGCAGCCTTAGTCATAACATTCTTGGCCCACCTTCATAAAGTTATATCGGTGTTTAGTATACTGAAGCCTTCTGCAATCTGACAAATGTAAGTTGTTTTTTAAACTTCTTTATTAAAGTTGATTAGATATTCAAGCTATCTTTTATAAAGCTACCTTATTTTCCATATTAAATTTTACATAGTTCGATGGCTTCTCAATCCGAAGAAATCACCTCACTGTTTAAGGAAGCACTTGATGCACTTTCTGAGCTAAAGTATTCAGTGGCCCTCGAATCTCTAGATAAAAGTACTATCAAAGCGATTTAAAATTAATTTAATTTCAGTTATTGAACTTTGCCCTAAGGATGTCGATGCATTCCGAACCAAAGCCATGATTTTAATCAAGGAAGAAAAATTCTTGAAGGGGTTTGAGATGCTTGAAAGGCTGGAAAAGATCTCCCCAAAAGAAAGCTCTCTTCCTTTTGCAAAGGCTTACTGCTTGTGCTCTTTAAACAGACTGCAGGAGGCTCACAAAGAGATAAACAAGGCCAAAGATGCCCAATCTTTTGCAGTGAAAAATTTAAAGGGCCAGATCGTTAGTTTATTTATCTTATCAGAATTTTGACATGAATCCACAGGCCTTCAAGATGGAGGATTTTCCCACATGTATCAATATATATTATGGCCTTGTTCAAGAGACTCCAGAGGTAAAACAAAAGTATGGCTTTTATTGATTTGCTAGACCCATCCTGAGTACCAGGAACTGCTTGCCAATTATCAGGCAGCGATCGGAGCCAGCCTCTTATCTGATAAGCCTATATCTTATAAGGTACTTTTTATCGCAATTCCTTTATAACTCTTAAGACTATAGACTCTTCTCTATTAACACATGAAATCCTATTTAACATGGCATGTATTGCGATAGCTGAAGACAACTTAGAAAAGGCGAACAAGCTTCTTCAGGATGCTACTTGTAATTATATATTATTTTCAGCAAGTACTTATGGCCAATTTAGCGCTATGCGTCCGGGTGCTAGAAGAGGAACTGTGTTCTAAAGAAGAGATTTATCAAGAGCTAGCGCCAATTAAGCTTCAACAAGCGTATATCAAACAGCTTCAAGGAGATATCTTAGGAAGTGGTCAGATCTACTCTGAACTCCTTAGTAACAAGTAAAGTACTGATTGATTTTCTCTGACATGTTTAGATTGGATAATCTTTCCTTGACCACTATTGCCACCAACAACATGCTCTCAACTCAAGACCTTGACGAGAAGGTGTTCGAAACGCTTCACACCCTTAAGCAACAGATTGCCAGTGATCCAAAAAGCAGTCACCGTCTTCTTAAAAAGCAAAATGCTCTTTTAGCCGGGAATGAAGTCGCACTATTCCTTTCCCTTAAACAAGTTAAGAATGTACTCGACGCAAACTAAAACGCTAGTTCCCACACAGCTTTTCCAAGGCCAAGAAAATGGAGAGCCTTCATCCTTCGGGCTACAGGAAGATCCATCCAGCGCTTGTTCACTTTCATAGCAAAAAGCCTAAGTTGGCTGTTACCGAACTTCAGGTTAGTACTAAGTTAGACGCTATTGACAACATACAGAAAAGGATTAAAGAAGATGCAGCCAGTATTCCACTCAATTTTGCTTTGGCACAGCTTTATATCCAAGATAACCGATATGATTTGGCTATCGATCAACTCGAAGCACTTCGTGACAACCTCAAAGGTGCTGAGAACAAAGTACTACCTGGGCTTATTGGAACACTTGCTTGGTTATATGAACAAACAGCAAATCTAGCAAAAGCGGAATCTCTTTTAGATTCCGCCACCAAAGAGGATTCTCCTTATCGGGAAATATACCAGAGCGTTTTCAAGCGAAAACAGGCCTATGCTCTTTTGGATAACAATCAACCAGAAGCAGCAGCAGCTCAGTTCCAAGCTCTCCTAAGTGCCAATTCTGAAGATTTAGAGTCTTTCAGGGGCCTTATCAAGGCATTCTCTTTATATGACCCTGCCACGGCCGAGCAATACCTGGAGTCTTATTCAAAACCTTCACTTGAATCAGCATCACTTGAAGCTAACTACTTAAAGAGTCTCAAGCAGCCTGCTCAGTTCACCAGGTTTGAATATATTTATAACATGCTTATCCGTTAGTACAAACTTAGCAAAGAAGGCCAAAGCTAAGAAGAACAATCGCCGCAATAAGCCTCCCAAGAAGATGAACGCTAATGGAAAGCCTGATGTCCAAAGGTGGTTACCTATGACTGAGCGCTCTTATTACAAAAACAAAAGTAATAAGCTTATGCGCGGGAATCAGGGAGCGAGCGTTGCTGAAGTCAAAGAGTAATCTATTGGTAACTTTCTCACTAACTGTCTTAGAGAGCCTGCTGTACCAAAGGCACCTGCTTCAAGCACAAAAGCCAAAGCTCCAAAATCCAAGAAGAAAAAGGGCGGCAAATAAGAGGCCTTTAAAGTTCACAGGTCCACAATTCTATTCGAGGGTTGTTTGATGGCTGCTTCATTTTCAGGGATTAAGTACTTAAATATCTCGTCTGTTTTAGACGCTTCTATTCTAAACCAAAAATATTTTTTATGCTTAAGCTACGCTGTTCTAGCAGCTAAACCTCAGAAGGACTTCAATATGAGGTTTCTTGAGATATCTAACGGGGAGTTTGAATTTAAGAGGGAATGGGAAATACTAATAAGTACTGGGTCATATCTAGTCAATTGTTTAAGCAGAAGAAGCACCTAGTAATGGCTTAATTTACTTAGCATCATTCTAAATTAGTACTGCATATATACTTCTTAGAAGTATATAAAATGAAATAAAGGGGGAAATTAAGAAGAGAATGATACTTTATTTGATAAGAAAGAAGAATTTTATGTGATATCATGCCAAGCTACATACTGTCCATATACGTCATAGCAGTCATGGGCTTATCCAAGTATTGTTCCTCATAGGACTCAAAAATGTCTGATCCTTGTACAACATTGGAATCTGGCAATAGTGCCACTTACTATTCAGCAGTCAAGCCATTTCTTAGGGGAATGATTTCCCAAGAGGAAGTAAACAAAGATAATTAACATCTCCTGGGACGCTGAAAAGCAGAGCATCAGGATTTTTTGAGGGTGTCTGGAAGGTGTGCTCAATACTGATCCATCTAGTGTCAGGAACAGGTGATGGGAATTTCTTTATGCATGGCTTGCATAGGCAGAGTTGGTTATGATGCATAAGCTTCAATGTTGTACAGGTGCCAACTCCTTTTATGAGGTAAGTAATGTTTGGCTAAACTTCCATGGCAGTACCCAGAACTCTTAGCCCTGGCTCCAAACTTGTGTTGGTCATGGTTGACCACCCAAATCTTGTCTCCTGGTTGAAATCTTTCAACTTGGAGAGGTATAGCCTCTCTCTCAGATCTCTGTCTTTCTTTGTCCTCTTGGTCTTGTCCTGCTTGCTGCACATTGGGATCATGGCCAGCCGGTATCTTTTTAGATATGGGGAGCCTTGGTCCCAGGGTACTGTTAATGATAGATAGCTTGTGTGCATATACTAACTTACAAGGCTATTACCTGTGTTTTAATTAACTCAGGTGCAAAAAGCTACAAGGGCTGTTGATAACATATCTGCCCAGAGTTGGGAGTTGTTAGCAGAGAGCTTGCTTAGTGCTTCTATGAGAGACCATTAAAACTTCCTACCCTATTGTTAGCCTGTGGATGACAAGGACTACTGATAGTATACTTGATGCCATTATTGGCTAGATAAACACTGGTACTGTTGGCTGTAAGCTCTGCCCCTTTGTCTGTGAATAGGAGGTCAGGTTTACCAAATTTGGCAATTGTTTCTTTCCTGATAAACTGTCTTACATTGTTGCCACTGTGTTCCTTGATAGCTTGGGCTACTGGTCCCCTGATAGCATAATTAATAGCTGTGATGATTTTTGTGTCCTTATTGTTGCCAGGCACGGGTTCACAATTTTCACTGCCCATACCTTGGGCAATTGGGTATAGAGACAGGTATTACTGACTTGGGTGGTGCCTTAGAGAAGACATATTTTTTCACATGTTTCACATTAATCAAGGTCTTGATGAGGAGTGGCAACTGGTAAGCTTAGAAGATGGATTTAGAGAAGAAGAGAGTATATTTTATTGGATAATACTTTAGACTTATATAGCTTGTGCTGTGGCAGGGACTTTTTCTGGATCAAATATAGGGGAGGTCATGTGTGAGTTGGGTTCAGATTGCTGGATACCTGGACAAGTCATGTGATATTGGTTTGTTGCCATTTTCAGAATGTTGAACTGAATATTGGATTGGCTCCAAACCAGGCAATGTCTGGATGTTATATGTGTTGGCAACAGCCAGAATACCAGTACATCCAGCTCCTCAACACACCCCTCTCTTAAGGGGTTACTCTGGTACATCAGGAGAGGGCTTTGTCTTGATAGCTGCCGCCTGATGTTCCTGGAGTTGTTTGCTAGTAGGTACTAGCCAAGTCAAGTGTTCCCCTTTGCTAGGGCGGAGGCAAGATTTGTGGTACTTTTTGATGATAAGGTTTTTGGCGCCTTGGAACATGACTAGGTAGGTGTTCCTTTATGGTCTGTAATTGATGATTCTTCCTGGTCCTCTGTGTGCTGAATCCAATTTCTTTCTGTTTCTGGCAAGGGCCCAGACATGGGTGTTGATTGGGAGTAGCTCTTTGGTGAAAGTCATCTTTTGTGCTTTAAGTCTCTTGCTTTCTGCTATCTTAGCTTTGAAATGTATGTGTTGTAGTTCTGGTACTTGTTCCACTGTGGAGGGTTTCCATGTGGGAATCTTCACATAGGGTTGGTTATTGCGGGTGGCTATCTCTGGTTTGTATCCATATATTAATTCAAACGGTAAGTAGCCTGTCTCTTGGTTAGTGCGTATCTGAGATACTAATAATGCATGTTTCACATATAGTGGCCATGTGTCTCTGGCTTTAATACCCATTATTTTCTCAAGGATTCTGATGAGGCTGCTGTTTAGCCGTTCAACTCTGCTGTTGGTTTGTGGCCTGTAAAGCAAGGTTGTGGAGTTTTTGATGTTCTTTGTCTTTAAGTTATCATTCACTATGTGTCCTGATAGTTCTGTGGCTCCATCAGTGATGATGTAGTCTGGGGTTCCATAGTCAGCTATGATTGCTTTATTGATAAAGTGTTTGATTGTTTCTGCTTTGTGATCCTTGGTTGCTATGACAACCCACATGTTTGGTGGTTTGCAGGCGGGGCTAATGTTGGCCAAGCAAAAGTTTGGTTGTTTGTTGCAGGTAGAAGCCCGGTAGGTAACATAGGACTACTAGGGGTAAGTAAGGTGAGCCTAGTAGGTAACATAGGACTACTAGGGTAATTAAGGCCTGGCTGGTAGGTAACAAAGGACTACCAGAGGCAGATGTTGCCTCCACCCAGAAGAAGATATTGGCTGCTTTGGGCTATAGTTCTTCACCTAGCAGGGAACTGTGGCTGCAGAAGAGTGAAGACTGAGATAGCAAGCAGGGAACTTTGTCTGTCTGGGGGGAGAAGGTTTTGGACCCCTGGCGGTTAACGTGGGCTTCCAGGGAGGGGAAGAGCTCTGAGGGCTCTACGTACCCTGATACACTTACAGGAGGTCTGTGAGCAAGCATTCTACCTAACGGACTGGTAGGGTGTCCTTGTTTATGCCCCCATGGGAGCTTTGGGGGAGAAGCCAAAGTGAGCATTGGAGGGTATAGATTTGCTTGGAGGTGTCACCAAAGCAGTTTGCTTGGGGAAGCAGCTGCAGAACTTGGTGTGATCAGGCCTCTGGGAAGTAGAGCTGATTACTCTGCAACTGAAAGCTCAGACTCAATCACCTGGGTAATTAAAGACAACACATAGACATTGATCTATGGTTGAATGGCCTAAGTGGAGTGCCACTTACAAGGGCCCAGTCAAACGCCAGTTCAATGTAGACTCATGCCTGGGTCTACAGGTTCTGATAACAGGGACTAAGATAAAGAACCAAGGTGGTTCACGGAATCAGCAGAGAAGACTAGTAAGAGGGACTGTTTGATCACAGTGAAGGCTAGTTGACAGACTGTTGATTCATATTGAATTGTGGGAACCTGGATGGTTTATTGTGCAGGTGGAACCAAGATGGTTCCTAGTAAGGATAATTTGAAGGGCTCAGAGATCATG
This sequence comes from Entomophthora muscae, assembly GCA_014839935.2. Lineage (NCBI taxonomy): Eukaryota > Fungi > Entomophthoromycota > Entomophthoromycetes > Entomophthorales > Entomophthoraceae > Entomophthora > Entomophthora muscae. The sequence goes on along the minus strand of QTSX02004261.1, from coordinate 1,625,537 downwards.
ATGCAGGAGTAGCTGGTCATGATAAAGGAGTAGCCAGAGGACTGATAAGCTGTTGAAAGACTGGAATGAGCTGTTTGTTGTCTAAGATGGACTGATTGCTGGTTAAGTTGAAGAGCTGGAATATGAGCTGGCTGAAGGATCAGAGGATGATGATGAAGAACTAGTGGTCCAGAGAAATGAGCCAAGATTTTGCCAAATTGATTTTCAAAAGTGGGAAGATGTGGAATGTTTTTCCTTGGTTTAGTATTAAAATCAAGAAGGAATATGGATAGAAGTGTGGGTAAGATATTTATTTATTAAGTTCCTAGGATAGATGAAGGTATGTTGCTATGAGAGCTGAATACAAAGTTATTTTGGTGGGATGTTTTCCTTGGATTTTACAATATTTGTAAGTATATGGGGAAAACGTTGAAGAGGTCTAGAAAGAACAATTTAGATAGCATTATACTATTTAAATGGGTTTAGGTTGAATTCAGGAAGAAATGTTGCCGGAATAATGGACTGGTTAACGCTTTGATGTGCAAAGAGTTGTCAATTTGAGCAGTTTGAACTGTGGAAATTATTTTCCTAGTTGAATCCTGGTGGAACTTCAGAAATGGTTGAGTTCTGGCAGGCTTACTGATGAAAATGATTGGTTGAAAGCCAAAAGCTTAAAGTATAAGCAAGGAAATAGTGAATTAATACTTTAAGCTTTTGAGAAAGTAAGTATGTAAGCTTAAGTTATTATAGGGAAAAGTGAGCGGCAATGGTTTAAGCTTCTGAAGAAAGCCATTTTGAAGGCAGAACCAATGGGAAAAGGACACTATAAGAAGGTGGCTGTCTGGAAAGTTACAGGGTCTTTTGAGGTCTTTTCCAAGTCTTTCCAGGTCTTTGACGGGATTTTTCTGAGGCCTTTTGAGTTTCTGCCAAGAGGTTTTTGAAAGCCTTTGATCACCAGCAGGAGCTTGATTGTACTTATGAAAGTGGAGTAACAAGGCCACTGGAGCTATAAAGGAAGCTGAAGCCCACAATAATGGAGCAGGAGCCCAAGAATAAGAAGCTGGATCCTAAGCGCGGCGCAGAAGTCTGATTCTAAGGCGCTGGAGTCCAAGTTTAAGGAGCAGGAGTCCAAGATATTGTTGGAGGACTCCAAGTATTGGCAAATCTATATTGTTTCCTTGACCCCCCAGGCCATATACCAGAAGGTTTCTAAGGGGATCTTCCTTCTGAGAGTAAATAAAAGCCCATTTTGACCCCTATACATATTTCTGAGATACATTTTCCCTTAATAGAGATGACAATCCCTTCCAGCCGGTTCCTGGCTACAATTCAGGACACACTTTGGGGACTGGTGGACAGGAACCCCACAGTTGCCCAGTAGATTGGCCAGCACGTTGCAAAGTCAATGGCTATAATTAAGAAGCGTTGTTTTGCTTTGGCTTCTGGGAAAAGTCCTACTACCTCCAGGCCCTAAACCTTAAATGGTTCTGGGTCAGGTACTGGGTTGACTGTAGGTTGAGGTGCTTTGGTGCTTGAGTATTTTTCACACACTGTGCACTTCTTTAGGACGTCAATGATGTCTTGTTTTAGGTTAGGCCATCATACTATTTCCTTTAGGGTGAGGTATAGGTTATTGGCCTTTGTGTGCCCCAATAGACAGTGGTGCCTGAGGATGGTATCAACCCTTTGTGCAAGGGGAATGTAGGGGATGTGTTTGTTCTTGATTATACAGTATACTGTACCATTTGACACATGGAAGTGCTTCTCATTTCTTACTAGTGTGTCATGAGTTAACTGGTGGGTTGAGGGATATTTTTCTTTGGCTTTATACTCAGTGTTGTATAGGTTTGGTCAATCTGGTTCCAGATGGTCAGGGTGATCTTCTCTAGGCTGGAATAGTCTAGAGAGAGCATCAGCTTTGACCATCTCTGTCACCCTTTTGTACTAGATGTCCAGGTTAAGCTGTTAAAGCAGGGACATCCATTTGGCTTGGCGCTGTGCGAGTGTGTTCTGATTTTTAAGTAGATTAAGGATTTATGATCAGTTAGTACTCAGACGTTTAAATGTCCTTCCAGATAACATCTACTTTTTTGCATGTGTGTTATATTGCTAGCAATTCTTTATCATGTATTGGGTACCTTTGCTCAGTTTTTGTTAGTTTTCTGCTTTTTTAACATACTGACAGGAAGTCTTGATGTCCTGGCTGGCAGATGTGTAGCACTGCACCAATGGCAGTGTTGCTGGCATCTGGTTCAAGCTCAAGCTCAAGCTCATATAACATGTTGTTATTTGGGTATTACAAGATTGACGCTTCAATCAGAGCTTGCTTTAATAGCTGAAAATTGTTTTCACATGCAGGTGTCAAGATTAATTTCTTTTTGGCATTACCATTGGTTAGGTCATTGATTGGTGCAGTTAGTTTTCTGCAGTCTTTGATGTATTACTTAGTTAACCTACCATCCCAAGAGAGCATCTAACTTGTTTAATGGAGGTGGAATGTTGTATGTTGTTTATGGCTTTGATTTTATCTGGGTCTGCTTTGATGCCACCATCAGAGACAATGTGGCCCAAGAACAAGAGTTATTTTTTCATAAATTGGTGCTTGCTAGGCTTTGCGTAGAGTTTGTTCTTTGCAAGTCAATTGAGTGTCTTTCAGACATGCATGAGGTGTTTTTCTTAGGTTTTTGAGAATAAGATACTATTGTAAAGGTAGAATGATGTATTTGAAAGACTTTTTAGTGCTTGGTTAATCATAGTGACAAACATTGCAGGGGTATTGGCCATCCCAAAGTTCATTAATCTACACTCAAAGGATCAGAATTGTGTACAGAACACAGTTTTTGGTATGTCCTTTTCTTTTATTTCTACTTGGTTGTAGCCTGAGATGAGGTCAATTTTGGATAAAAATATGGCTCTGGAGAGCCTTGCAAACAGATTCTCTATAAGTGGAAGGGGATATTGATTCTTCACTGTACTTGTATTGAGAGCTCTGTATCTGTTACTAGACAGAGTGAGCCTTCCTTTTTCTTTACAAAGAAAACTGCTGCCCCCCACGAGGATTCTGATGGGTGAATGAAACTTCTGACTAGTTTATCCTCAATATGTGTTTTGAGGGTTTTTCTCTCCATAAGAGAGAGTCTTTAAATGAGTGCAGGTTTGGGCATGGCCTTGCATAGATTAACACCATGTTTGACCTCCTGTTCAGGGATTAGGTCTGTTAGCTCTTCCTTGAAAACATGAGTGTATTAATTTAGGAGTGCTGCAAGCTCTGGGGATTGAATTTTGGCTGTTTGTGTGTTATTGAATCCAGTGTACCTCATTATATAGAGTGTACTATCTTTAGTTAGACGTTCTGAGCTGTCCTGGTTTATGACTTGGACAAAGACTGTCCCTCAGAATGAGGTTGTTGGGTTCTTTGAGGATATTAAAATTGACTCTATTGCGTTTGATGGGCATGATCTTTGTTTTCCAGCATAAGTTGGGATTTACTCAGGTGAACCAGTCCATGCCTGCTACATTGTTATAGTTTATGTTGATCATGAAAAGTCCTTTAATGGAAGTTTGTATGCCTTGGAGGTCAATTCTGAAGGGATTTGTTTTGCCTTCAAGTAGAACTTTTGATTTGACTTCCATTCTGGCATAATTGAAGTTGGATTTGACAACTGGTATTTTGTATTTGGTTACAAATGGTTTGCTTATCATGGTATGTTGTGCACTAGAGTCAAATATAATTTTGTGTGAGTGATTTGTAAGTGCATGGACAGATAAGAAATTGTGAGTAATCTTTAATTTTTATGTTCATAAAAATGGAGGATTGCAGGACACGTGAGATGTGAGCAGCAAAGTTTGTGCCTTGGTACACTTTCTTGTCAAGTTGGGGGGAGACAGGGGCTTTTAAGCCTGTTCCCCTTCCCCTTTTCCCTGTTCCTCTGTTTTGAGACCTTCAAGGTCAGAGAATGTGGGGTCAGATTCATAGCAGGTTGCTGTTTCAGCATTGTTTACTTTGGCAGTATCTTCCTTTTTGGGGAAGGAGCAATTTGCGCTCTGGCTGCAATTGCCATTGTTTTGATTGGAGTTGCCATTTTTATTGGTGTTGTTGGAGTTTTGGCGTTTGTTTCCATTGGAGCTGTCTCTTTCATTGCCATTTGAGGAGAATTTGCTGTTGCGTGCAGCATATTCCAGGTTAGTGCGTTTTTCTGCATACTTGGCTTCTGCAATGAGCGCGGGCATAGAGGTGTTGGCCTCTGGGAAGATGAGGGCAGCAACCAAGGGTTTCATTCTGTTGATGAATAAGACTCTTGTGTGCACGTTGTCACTTTGTACTGGGTTCTGGATCTTGCAACATATCTTTTCAAATTAATTGGCATAAGCTGTGACAGTGGTCTTCTGAGGAAGATTGCTGAGCTGTATTGAAATGTCTTGGAGGGATTCAGTGATACGGAAGTTGTGAGTGATTAATGCTTTGAACTCTTCCCAGTTTTCAATCTGGTTGTCAGTTCTTGAGCCAACCCAAGTAGCAAACCAGTTAGCTGCAGCCTTGTACAGGCGTTTGCTAGCTTCTTTGACTCATTTTTTGTAGGAAATGCAGCTGGTGCAAAGTTTTGCGGCAGAGTGATCCAGCCAGTTTATGATGTTTTCTTTGTTTTTGCCAAAGAATTTGTCAATACCAATGTTCTTGGTATTGGTAATTTTGCCTGTGATAGGCGGTTGTGTGTTTGTTTGTGGTTGTAGAAAGCAACTGTACTGAATTATCTTGGCACATGCTTTGAGCATACCAGTCCTTTGAATACAGTGCATCAAATTGGTATATCTTTGTTGATGTTATGGGCGCAGAAGTATGTCTTCCAGGTGTCTTGGGATTTAGCCTGGTTTAGTATGTGGGCAAAGGTGGTTGGGTTCTGTTCAGTCATTTTCTCTTGCATAGGTGTGGTCAAGAAAAACTGTAGCTGCTATCAGTGATGAGGAGCAACTTCTGGGGAAGCTTAGAAGATAGGTTTAGAGAAGAAGAGTAATTTTATTGGATAATATTTCAGGCTTATATGTTTTGTGCACTGTGGCAGGGACCTAAGTTAGTTCAAATATATTGGAGGTCATGTGTGAGTCAGGTTTGGATAGCAGGACATCTGGATGAGCCAAGGGATATTAGTTTGTTGCCATTTGAGGAATGTTGAACCAAGCATTGGATTGGCACTAAACCAGGCAATGACTGGATGTTACTTGTGTTGGCAATGGCCAGAATACCAGTACATCCAGCTCCTTGATGAACCAATGAAATTTTCAGGGAGATAATGAGCCCCAACCAAAGTGACATGGTCTTTGAAAAAATTGCTGCCCACCTACAATTCATCAAGGAAGTGGTCAGACAACAATTTTGGGCTCTCATGAAGAGAGGTGGTGCAAATATTACTAATAAGCCAAAGAAGCAGCAAGATTCCCAGCTTAAAGATGCCTATCTCATCATAATTGACCTCCTCCAATGGGACTCATACCTCTGAATTACTGAGGCCAGATGCCTAATTAGGCTTCACAGCATATTCATTGCCTCTCACAAAGCACAGCTCTGGATGCATGGGCTTGTTGGAATTTCAGCTCTGACCAATTGTGTAGGTGATTAGTGGTATGATGACTCTGATTTGCCACACCACCCAGTAATTGATGCCATAATTACCCGTGTCAGGATACTGCATTCTAGGCAGATTCTGTCAGCCTCAGCTTCCAACTTACTTTGTTGGGAGGAGGGAAGGGTCCACCATAGGAGGGGTGCTAACTTGATGATATAAGATGCTGAGAAGCCTATCAAGTCCCATGGTCCAGTGGAAGGCATGATGGTGTTAACTAATCCAGCCAGTGTAATGTAGGCTATGCCTGTATATTAATTGGCAGTGGGAGGAGATGGTCCAGGGCTGGGGGCAGGCGGTCAGGTTTGGGTGTTGGGGGAGCTTCCATATCTATGTGATAGGCATGAAGATAATTGTACTTCTCACAGAATATGACAGCTGGGTGTTTGTACCAGGCTCCTTTTTGATAAATTTTCTGGAGGTTCTCTGTTGGACCAGGCATTCAAAGCAGAAGATGTTGTCCAAGGTAAACTCCTTGTATTATGGCTTAAGTGGGTAATAAGATAAATGAGGCAGGCCAAAGGGAGCTCTGGGTGGACAATAAAACACAGGCTGGGGTTCTGGAACTTCTTCAGGAATGTGGGCTGTCTAGCCAGGGTTTTCTGTTGGAACAGTAGTGAAGTGAAAAACAACCAAGACTAAATATGGAATAAAATGGTAGAACCAAGGTCTCATAATCTTATTTATTTCATAATGACAATATCATTTTAACAAGATTTCACAGGGTTTAAATATCCTTTAAAAGGCTAAGTTTGGATTAAATCATCACCTGATAGCTGAGTTACTCAGTTCTTTCTGCCCTGAGAGTTCCAGGCCCATTATGAACCTTCTGGCCCATCATTTCTTCTGTTAAAATGACCTCCATCTGACAGTTCAAAGATAACATCTTCATGGCTTCATCATTACTACCAGTGTTTCTATCATTATGGATCAAGGGACCTTCAGAGTCTAGAAACCCAGTCATCTTTAACTCATGAGTTGTGCATCTTCTGGAGTAGCTTTTGGTCACTGGCTGGCCAAAGATCACATGACTGGGTGGCCCAAACTTCAAGACAAGCATCTGTGTTCACTTCTGAATTTAACCCTTCATGCTGAGCAGCTATTCCCTTTTCAGATGGCCTGTCAGTTATGACAGGAATGATGGTATATTAGTCTAAAGCTTCCAGCAGTTTAGATTGATCTGGATTAATCACCAGCCTATGACACTCTTCTGTGCTCTTAAAATTCTTAACCAGGTGAGCCTACAAAATTCCCTGATTAATCTGATTCAAACCACTGTTTGTTTCAGCTCTCTCATTGGCTAGCTGTAAAAACACAGACAGCCAGCCCCAGGGTTTACAGGATCCATAAAATCATCAGAGAAAGGTTTCAAGATTGATTCAACTGGTTGGGTTTAATATTCCTTTTGAGAGAAATGGCATTTGAGATAACCTGCTTCCTGTCCAGTATTACAAACAATGTCACATTTATATCCTATCATAAATTGGCATTAAACGCCCAGGGTTAAATAATAATGGGGGAAACACTCCTGAAGGCAAAAAGAAGAAAAAGTAGGGCACAGTCATATGTAAATTCCTGCAGCTTCTCCAAAAGAGACAATGTTTTACTAAACCTTGTCCAGCTACACCAATGGGTGCACATATAGAATATTTCTCTCATATTTGCTTAATATCTGGAGCTCAGGCAATTCCAAATATCAAATATCACTGAGCTGTCAAATAGAGTGCACTGAAGTGGCATCTGAGAAGATTCAAGGAGGACACACATCTCAATATTCCCTGCTGGTCATTCTGATTGTTGTGAATGCCGCCATTCACCATGTTTTGATTTTGCCTTTGATGGGTTATTTGAGGACAAATCTCTATTTTTTGCTTTTGCCCCTTAAAATGAGTCTATATCTGAATTATGAAATACAATTGTTTGGCTTCCTGAATCTGTGCAACTCACTTGCCCCACTCATGCTTGTGGTGAGTGATCCTACTGTCCTGGTATTGTTTTGTGGTATTGCAAACCACTATATATTAAATTTCTTATTCACCAAAAAAATTAAGTTCTATTCACATTTTTGTCTTTGTGTCTTCAAGTACTTTTGAACCTCTCTCTAGCTACAACTAGTAGAGATTAATCATCCAGGGCCACAAGGTAATTGTATAGCTTTCCCTGCCATCTAACCAAGACTTAGTACAAATCCAATCCTAAGGTTAGGATTCCCTGTGGTGTATCTGTGCTTCTCCTCAGAACACAACAAAAATGGTGCTTGCTACAGGGGCTATAAGCCCCTTGGTTATCCTGTTTGCATCCAAGTTTTCAGGTCCTTTGACTCCTACTATACAAGAGTTGACTTCACCTGAAATTACTTGTCCTCCTATTGAGTAAGACATTGCAGACCCACTTATTGTCCCTACTGTGTGAACCTTGGGAATGGTCCCCGCCTAGTTGCTTACCCCATGGATATCCCTGACTTAGAACAAGTCATGGTAGTAGCCCTTGGGATAGCCTGTGACAGAGCCATCCCTTGCCTTCAACTACAGTTCAGTCAAGCTTAATACTACAAACGTATTGTGGCTCTGCAATTTCCACAACATCTCCTCTCAGCAGCTGGCTCTGCTGAGCATCTATTGTCTTCCTTTGTACAACCTGCCTTAGCCCACCACCAGATGGTGTGAGGGCTCTACATTCAGGAGATTTCTTCTCTACAAGCAGCTGTTACTCATCACTGGGACCAGTTTGCGGCCTACCAACAGTGGATCCACTCCCTGTTTTCCTTGGTATCAGACAATCAGCGCGACTCTGTCACCTCCCAGACCTGTTTGGTTAATTCCGTTGAATGAATGTACCAGTCCATCCCTTAATACATCAGGAAGAGTCTACATGAGTTTCACCAGTTGGAACAGCCCTGGCAAACCCAAGTAGATTCCACCTTGAACGCCTATCTCATTGATTTCAAATGACTTGTACAGTAGCACAATGTGTTCAGCACTTATTCCTTTGAGCAACTGCAACAGGTAGTGGACCTTGATGCTAAAGGCTTAATGAGCTCAGTGCAGAATTTGATCAAGAAAGAGTTGTCACTGCCATTGCTATTGCCAAGCTCCAGACTCAAGTGAATGAATTATCTATACCCAAGCCAGATGCTCTGCCTTCTCCCCCATCTGACAAATTGGTGGATAGAAAGCAAAGACTATGGGATGCCGTTCAAGAGCTACAAGCATCTACTTGCAGTCAAAGACGTCCTACTGAAGCCCCTCAGCCTGATCCTCAGGTGCTTGTTTTGACAACTCAAGTTGCTGAGCTACAACAATAACTTGCTGCCCTACACAAAATGGTGGCAACTGCTGCTAGTCCAGTTTATGTTGTTGATGAAGATGGCTGCTGCCCTGGCCTATCAGGAGCCCCTCAAATTCAATGTGCTAGAGAGTTGATTGCTCTAGCTAATGAGGGGATCATTTGAAACAAGACCACACCAAGCTAGATAGGGACGTGCAAGAAATGAGTGAATTGATTGACTCAGTAAATGACAGGTTTGCCCCTTGCCTCTCAGTGGGGCCTTTCCTTACTTCTTGACTGGCTGAGCTGTCTACAGTAGTAATAACCTAAGGCCAACACCTAGATGTTACTTGTCACAGTAGGTTCCATAATGCCGGGTATTGTCCATCCAAGTAAGAAGGCTTGGAAGGCTGGGAAACCTGTATTGAAACTAACCAAGTTAACGGATTTGAACCAAACAGTCAATCAAAAATGGGTCACAGCTGCTCCAGTCTGCCAGCTGAAACTAGCTCCCCCTTTAAAACTGATGTTGATAAATTGACGTAATTTGAGGGTCACCTGATATGAGCTTGTTAATTGACAGGGTTGTCAGAAACTGGTCATTCAAGGGTTATTTGCAGCCTGGACCAGGTACTTGCTGAACAATGTGGAAGGAATAGGAATTCAAGATTCAGGTGGTATTGCTTAGTCACTTTTTTTGATATATATTGAATAATTTTCCCTGTTTTGACTCTAAGAGTTGAGTCCTCCTAAATTTACTCAATAAAAATCATTTATCCCAAGTTCTAATTTTGATTTTAAAAAAATGCATCCTGTGATTGGGTTATTGCAGTATATTCCGTACAATCTGATTCTGAACTGAATTATTTCTGGAAGATGGGGCCCTGCAACTGGAACTTTGTTGTTGGCGCCTCCCAATGTCAATTTCATGCCAGCCAATTTTGCAGCTCCTCCCCCCATTCTTGAAACTGAAAATTGTGTTAATTCCCAATGCCCAGAATTTTACGCTGAAGATGCATTGATGCTTTCCCAGGTCATTTATCTTGGACTACTTTGGTTAGGACTAATTGTTCTACTTAATCCTGGAGTTACAATTGGAAATTTCATAAAAAAACATCTGAAGCCGTGTTGGTGGTTAATCATCAATTCTATGTGAATTTGGGTGGTAATTCCCCATCACTTAGAAACAGCTTCATATTATCCAGTAATTTCTGTCACATTACTAAACTCTTTGACTTCTAAGTTTTTGGAAGCAGTTTGTCACAAATTTGTGTTTCTTTTCTCCTGCTCTGTTGAGATATCTGTATTTATCATGTTTATTTGCATAAGTTCATTTCTGAGTTTTAGGTTTGGGCTTTTTTTTAATTTGTGGCTTCCATCTCCAGTTGCAGTTGTTGAGACTGGATCCTCTGCTTCCTAGTTCCGTTGTGTTATGTCATTTTTGCGTCCAGATTATTTTCCTGCTCCACCCACTGATGAAATTTCACATGAAGTTTTTTCAGCATTATCATTTTATTCTGGCTCAAGCCTTAGTCACAAATCCCAAGTTTACCATGTGATGGCAAAGGTTTCTGAAGATGCTCGCAAATGGTTGTTGTCTGCGGTGGAGCGCAATCCATGTGTTTTAACTGAGAGTGCATCTCTATACCCTTTGTTAAAAAATTTTTGTGTATCTATTGAGGAGCTCAAAGTATATTGTAAACTGTACGCCTTCCATCAGGGTACAACTCTGCTTTTGGTATTCCTTCCTCAGTTTCTTGCCTACTGCTGTACAATTGATGTTCCCAAGGTGAATAAACTCTCAGTGTTGTGGTTAGCAGTTGACTAGACTGCCCAAGATTTGGAAGTTTGGGATTCCCTGTTAACCACAACTGAGGCCCTGGTAAGCCAAATTCTTTCTCTGGTCTCAAATCTGTCTACTTCTAAACAAGGTACGTTGGTAATTGAGGACAAACCCACTGTGCACTCCTGGTTTTCTGGTCCTTGCTCTGCAGTAGTCCCTTCCAACCAAAGCCAAGATTGTTCTCCCCCTAGCTTGTCTCAGCTAAAATTGGCAGTGGTGAGAAAACCCGTCAATGTAAAGGAGGCCCCCATAGTGTCTGGTCCTGATAGTTCCTTGGCAATGCTTCAGCACGTTGCACCTACAAAATCTTCCGTGATTACATCTGAAGAGTTGCCCCTTGTTCCCATTGATTGTGATAACCCCGTTCTTCCAGCTGCTGTCCAAGAAATAATTTAGCGTTACTTCCAGGAGCATCCTGCCTCCTTAGCTGCTGTCTGTACCGCCAATGAAAAACAAGACCCTGCCAAGATTGCTACCTTTGCTGCAAATAAATCTACTTCTGGTTACTTCTTGTTCTATGGTAGCATTGATAATGGTCAGACTATCTATCAGCAGCTATTTTGTTAGATACAGGTGCTTTTGAAAACTTCATTAGTGTGGAGAATGCTGACTTGCTACAATTCAAGTATCACCCAGGAATGCTTTTTAGGAGTAGGAACTGTCAGACGTTTCCTCTTTCCAGCTGAAGAAGCCAGTTACTTTTGTAGTTGCAGGTCAGTCTTTTACTGCAAGGTTTTCTGTTTGCTCTACCCTGATGTATCCTATCATTTTGGGAGTGAGTTGGTGGAGAGATCATAATGTATCAACCTTACTGGAGCAAAACAAGCTGCAGGTGGAACACTCTTTGGGTATAACTATTTGTATTCTGCTGTTGGATATGTCTGAATTGGAGCAATCATCACAGACCATACAATCATTTACTGTCCCAGTCCCCGTAATTTTGGATTTACCAGCATGCTTGCAACCCTGGTCCGCGGCATTTGATGCCATAAGAGGCAAGGTCCTTCCCAAGCACACTCAGTTTGACTTTGACTTTAAGGTTACTGTTGATCTGATCATAATTGTGTCTCCTATTTACCCTTTACCCTTTAACCTTGAAGGAGGACACATGTTTGGAAGAGTGGACTTGTGACATGTTGGCAAAAGGCTATATTTTTAAGAAGGCTTTGTCAATCTGCAACCCTTTATTGTTTGTTCATAAGTCTGATGAGTCCCTTTGTCCTTGTGTTGACTACAGGAATTTGAATAACATTACAATTCCGGATCCTTACCCTTTACCCCTTGAAGCACAGATCTCTAGGTGTGTTGAGAAGGCCAAGGTATTCTCAAAACTGGATCTGTTGAACACTTTCAATCAAATCAGGATTACAGAAGAAATGGAATGGTTAACAGCATTCATAACTAAGAAGGGTATCTTCCAGTTCCATGTGTGCCTTTTGGATTGAAGAATGCTCTGGCTTGCTTTCAGCAGTTAATTGATTCAGTCCTGGGGGATTTCCTGGGTGTTTGTGCCATTGCATATATGGATGATATCTTGGTGTTTTCTCTGGATGAGGAGTCTTATAAGGCCCACTTGTTGGCAGTTGTAGAGCGCATCCTCCAAGCAAACTTGATCATCAAAAGGAAAAATGTGAATTCTTTAAACGTAAGGTTACCTTTCTGGGTAATATTATCTTTGAGGATGGCCACACCATTGCCCCTAACAAGGAAGCTGCAGTTTGAGAGTATGCTACGCCTGTGACAGTATCCCAACTTTGTAGTTTCTTGGGTACATGTACGTTCTTGAAGAAATTCACCCCCACTTGTCTGAGGTGGCCGCCCCTTTATATTTGGCTAGTGGAAAGACAACTTTAGTCTGGACACCTGAGTGCGCAAGTGCCTTCTCAGCAGGCAAGGCACTTTTTTTGTCCTCCCCAGTGTTAAGACATGTGGATCCTGATCTTCCTTTTGTGGTTTCCACTGATGCATCTAAATACACTGTGGCTGGTGTGCTGTTGCAGACAGCTAGTGATGGGATTGAGAGACCTGTAGGCTATTTCTCCCGGAAGATGGAGGCTCAAGAACGCAACTACATGATTTAAAACAAGGAATTGTTGGCTGTTGTAGAATTGTTAAAGCATTGGCATCACCATCTCATGTTAGCATGTCATCCATTTGTAGTAAGAACTGACCACAAAGCTCTTCTATATTATTGACAACCCAAGGTTTTGTTGGGTTGTCAATCCAGATGGCATGGTGATCTGTTGAGATACAAGTTCTACTACAATTTTATTAAGGGATCTGACAATCAAATGGCTGATGCAATAAGCAGGAACCCTTCCCATCTCCCAGATGCTAGTATGGATGCCGAGTTTAACACACATATTATGATTCCAGACAAGGTTGTAGTGCCTTTTGTATTGCTTTTGCCAGCTATGTTGGCTACCATGTCCTTAGCTGAAGCGCAGACCTGGACTTGTATTCCAAGGTCAAGTTTCTGCAACTTTGTCTAAAGGCTATGATAGGCTATTAGAGCTAGCATGCGCAAACTCAGTGGGTCAGCCTCAGGGTTATCATAATATTGGTTCAGTCCTATATCATCAAGGTTGCTTGTGGGTTCCTGAGGGCACTATTTGGGATGAAATCATGGAGGCTAATCATACCTGTCCAACAGCTGGTCACCCAGGGAAAAACAAAACAGTGGAACTAATCTGCTGCCAGTTTTCCTGGAAAAGTTTAACTGTGCAGGTAGTAGCCTTTGTTTGAGATTGCCTGTTATGTGTTTGATCCAAGGCCAGTTGGAACAAGACAACTGGTTTACTGGTTCCACTGCAGCCTGCTGCAGGACCCTGGACGTCTGTGTTGGTGGATTTCATTGGTGAGCTTCCCAATTCCAATGGGTTTAACGCAATTATGGTGGTAGTCAATTGTTTCACAAAGATGGCACACTTTGTACCTTGCTCAGCCACAATTACTTTGGTGTAAACAGCTAGGTTGCTTGTGAATAGAATTGTTTCTTTACAAGGTATCCTAATGGAGATTGTGAGTGACCGTGGGCCTCAATTTATTGCTCAGCTCTGGGAAGCCTTTACTGGAATTCTTGGAATCAAATTATGCCATTTCACAGCCTTTCACCCCCAATCTGATGGACAAACGGAGAGGGTGAACCAAACTTTGGAGGTCTACCTACATTGCTACACTAATGCGCAACAAGATGACTGGTGTGATAATCTACCCATGGCAGAGCTCACATATAATAACGCCCCACACACATCAACTCAAGTATTGCCATTTTATGCCAATGTGGGTTAAAATTCTTTTTCCAACATGGGTCCTTGTTTGGTTAGCAATGTGGAAGCTGCAACTGATCAAGCCGCTGCATTGAAGCAGATCCATCAGGAGCTCCAAGTTACTCTTGCCGCCGCCGTGACAACTTATAAGAAATACACAGATTGTAAGCGCCAGGAGGATCTGACATACAGGCCAGGTCATCTAGTCATGGTTGATGCTTGCAATATGAGACTTAAGGTTCCCTGTTGTAAATTAGGTCCCAAGAAAGTTGGTCCCTTCAAGGTAGAACATCAGATTGGCCCCTCTGTCTATCAGCTAGATTTACCTCCTGCTTTCAAGATTTTCCATACCTTCCATGAATGTCTTCTTACTCCCTTCAAAGGAACAGAGACTCCCTCTTCCCAAACCATTCTTGTGGAAGGTGAACCTGAGTATGAGTTAAATTGTATTCTGGCTTCCTGCAAGAATTGCCGGCATTTGGAATATTTGGTGTCTTGGAAGGGTTATCCTGATTCTGAAAACTCCTGGGTTCCCCACTACAATTGTTCAAATTCCTCAGATCTGATCCATGAGTTCTATTAGTGCAATCCCACTGCTATTGGTCACCCTGAACTTACCTTAGCCGCAATGAAACCCCCACCTGCCCATAAGAATTTCTCCTTATCCCATCTCCCAGATGGTGGTATTGTGCCCAGGGCTAGAGCAGAGGGTAATGTCACAGTAGGTTCCATAATGCCGGGTATTGTCTGTCCAAGTAAGAAGGCTCAGAAAGCCAGTAAACCTGTATTGAAATTAACTGAGTTAACGGATTTATACCAAACAGTCAATCAAAAATAGGTCACAGCTGCTCCAGTCTGCCAGCTGAAACCAGCTACCTCTTTCAAACTGACGTTGATAAATTGACGTAATTTGAGGGTCACCTGATATGAGCTTGTTAATTGGCAGGGTTGTCAGAAACTGGTCATTCAAGGGTTCTTTGCAGCCTGGACCAGGTACTTGCTGAACAATGTGGAAGGAATAGGAATTCAAGATTCAGGTGGTATTGCTTAGTCACTTTTTTTGATATATATTGAATAATTTTCCCTGTTTTGACTCTAAGAGTTGAGTCCTCCTAAATTTACTCAATAAAAATCATTTATCCCAAGTTCTAATTTTGATTTTAAAAAAATGCATCCTGTGATTGGGTTATTGCGGTATATTCTGTACAATCTGATTCTGAACCAAATCATTTCTGGAAAATGGGGCCCTGTAACTGGAACTTTGTTGTTGGAGCCTCCCAATGTCAATTTCATGCCAGCCAATTTTGCAGCTCCTCCCCCCATTCTTGAAACTGAAAATTGTGTTAATTTCCAATGCCCAGAATTTTATGCTGAAGATGCATTGATGCTTTCCCAGGTCATTTATCTTGGCTTACTCTGGTTAGGACTACTGGTTCTACTTAATCCTGGAGTTACAATTGGAAATTTTACAAAAAAAATATTTGAAGCTGCGTTGGTGGTTAATTATCAATTCTATGTGGATTTGGGTGGTAATTCCCCATCACTTAGAAGCGGCTTCATATTATCCATAATTTCTGTCACATTACTGAGCAACAGACCACTCTAGCTAATGATACAGGTGCCTGCACTGCTGAGACCCTGACTACTCTTGAAGAAAGTGTTTATCAGCAGTGGGCCAGACAGCCCCCCTCTGAATCTGAAGCAGAATCCACCCTGTGCATAAATGTACTCAATAGCAACAATGGTGGTCCAACTCCAGAAGCACATTTCAAGCTTATCTTTAAGCAAGTCTTTGACCCCAAAACCTCGACCATTTCAGCTTTCCTAACTATTTATGAAACTGCAATTAGAAGAGCATTGGATGAGGTTAAGAAGGAACACATTTTAACCTGTCTAAACCTGACTTGCCAAGAGGTGGTGGTGCCTGAGCTGCCAACCATCAAGACTTGGGAAGATATGAAGCAGCTTCTGATTAACAAGTTTGGTGGTGACCTTAGTTTGGAAGTGAAGAAAGACACCTTCATGCACATTGCTTTCAAACCTAAGGAGACTCTAGCTGAATTTGCAGATAGATTCTACATGGAAGGACAGCAACTAATAACAAGTAGACAATTACCGGCCCATGAAGCTTACATGGCTTGCGCTCAAGCCCTCAAGGTTAACTAGCTTCTGTGCCTCTATTTCAAAGCCCATAAGGCCATGCTTTCATCCATGAAGATCATAAAAATGTTGTTGCAGGATATGCACCTTACCCATTCTGGAGCGGTTGTGCGGGAGAATTGTGCCACCTCTAATTCTGGTTTGTCTTCCTGTGGCCCTTGCATCCTTAAAATGAACTTGCAAAATCCTTCTAGACGTGAAGGTTGCCACAACTGTTGCCAGATAGGTCACCATTCTCAAGTCTGCACCAATCCTCAGGTTAAAGGAGCTGATCCCAAGGAGCAGGCAGGAAAAGAACAGTCAACCTAGAGGCAGAGACGCTCTTGGTTGACAATTCTTTCCGGTATCCTTTGATCCCCCATCCTTCTGTTGTTTCACAATATCTTTGACACTCTGACTTGGATGATTCTGATGTTAATGACCCTGACACTTACAGGTATTCAGTTCTTGCCTTCCCCAAAACCATTACAGTTCCCTATGAGTTACGCTCTGGGAAGACTACAACAACTGCTAAGCCTTTGGCTGAGGCCAAAGAGGTTGTCTCTTGTCCATACCTCACTCAAGCAAAGAGGACTCCTGTGCTAGTAGAGTCATCCAAAGAAGCCGCTGAAGTTGCTGACGCTGTATTTAAGAATGTGTCAGTTTTGCTTCCTCTCTAAACTGTCTATAAGAAGTTTCCAGGCTTGAGATGCATGATTGAGAAGTGGACAAAAAGAGCTATCAAAAGATCAAGACATCCTGGCTTTCCTTCCAACCTTTGGTTGTACTATCACTCATGTGGAAATATCCATCCAGAAGGTAGAAATCAAGGCCATCTTGGAAACTGGATCTCCTGTTAATGTTGTATTCTTGAAGCTTGTCAAGAAGCTCAAGCTTGCCCCTGACCTTAACTATCATCAGTTTTAATGTACAGCTGGGCTATCCATGACTTGTGCCATAGGGGCATATTCTGCTCTCCCCATGCGGTTTGGCAAACTTCTCTTAGCTGCACCTGCCGTTGTCTTGGAGAATGAAAGCTACAATCTCCTAGTTGGTACCCAGTTCCTTAAGGAATATAATGGGAGCATCAACTTAAAGGATGATTATCTCTCTATCTTGGGGTACAAAGTCCCTCTGATCTTTGAAGAGCCAGTTAAAGTTCCTGTGAAACGCCTCAAGACATTTGCTTTAGAATACCCACTGTTGTTTTCACACTAAAATACCATATCCACTCCTCCAACATGAGGTGTCTGCCTATGGCTTGCCCTGCGTCTGAGGGGATCCCTCTCCTGGCTACTTCCGCTATAACCATTCCCCCTGGCTCTCAAGCCATCTTGGACTCCCAAATATCATATGAGCTACCTGAGTGTACATTCTTGGAGTTGTACTCCCCTCCCTTGCTAGGTTGCAATGAACCTTACCTCTGTCCTGAAATCCTAGATGTCTCCCATAAAGACCCTGTTCAATTGCTGGCAGCCAGCCTAACTTCTCTTTGCATACATGTATCTATAGGACAGGTTGTTGGTTATGGCAAATTACTGAATGCTCCCAATGTCTTGTCACTTCATCTCTTTGGTATGTTCCAGGATTTCAACCTACCTGAAGACAAGCCCCAAGTCCTATCTTTGTTTACTGCACAAGACTTCCCACAACTATCCCCTGTCCATCAGAAGGAGGTGCTCAATTCGCTAAATCAATTTTCAGACATCTTTGCCAAAGACAGCACTGATTATGTCCTAGCTAAAGGTGTTATCCACCAGATCAATACTAGAGACGCTCCCCCCTTCCGCGCTAAACCATATTGCTGCAGCCGCGTGAAGGACGCGCAGGTGTCTAAAGATCTCAAAAAACTGTTAGATGCTGGGCTACTGGCCCCTTCTCAAAGTCTTTGGGCTTCACCCTTACTCATCTTGAAGAAGAAGTATGGAGGTCATATTATTGTGATGGACTACCAACAATTGAACTCTTTAACCAAGAAGGACTCCTACCCCTTGCTACATATTGATGATGCTCTCTGCTGTCTTGGAGGCTCTGAGTTCTTCTCTGCAATGGATCTGGAATCTGGATACTGGAAATTTGACCTTTTGCCCAAGTATTGACAAAAGGCTTCTCTCATTACATCTGAAGGGCTGTTTGAGCCTACACATATGCCATAGGGACTCTGCAATACCCCAGTCACCTTCCAACAAGCCATGGACTCCATCCTTTGCAACTTGAAACTTTCATGTGTCCTAGTATACTTAGATGACATAAAAGTTTTCAGTGCTACCTTTACCAATCACCTGGCTCATCTCTAAGAAGTGTTCATAAAGATTTGAGATGCTGGCCTTAAACTGAAACCATCTAAGTGTTCTTTCTTCAAAGAGCGTCTTGGATTCTTGGGCCATGAAGTCACCCAGCAGGGATTTGCCCAATGACTAAAAAGTGGAAGCCATTGACAAAATACTTCCCCCACCAACCTGCAAGAAGTATAAGTTTTTCTGGGCATGATGGGTTACTACAGACAGTTCATCCCTGACTTTTCCAATACAAGCAAACCTTTGGTCCAGCTGTTATGTAATGTCCCTTTTAAATTGACCGCTAGCCAACAGCAAGCTTTTGAGACCCTCAAACAGAAACTCAAGGAGGCTCCCATCTTAGTGTATCCTGATTATAATAAGGAGTTCATCCTATAAACTGATTCTAGCAATCTAGCTATTGGAGCCATCTTGGCTCAACTAGACAATGAAGGTGTGGATAATCCTGTGGCTTATACTTCTTGTGTCCTGAACAAGCATGAGAAGAACTACAGTGTTACGGAGAAAGAATGCCTTTCTGTGTTGCATACAGTCAAACAGTTTTGCCATTATGTGTATGTCACTCATTTCACTGTTGTCACTGATCACGCCTTGCTTAAGTGGTTACAACAGCTTAAGGAGCCAGAAGGACGGCTAGCTAGATGGGCTCTCTGTCTGCAAGGTTGACTTTACTGTGCTACATTGTCCTGGGATTCAACATCAGAACGCTGGTAGATTATCCACAATGCCCATCCTTGCTCTACACCCTGCTGAGGCTGATTGACTGTATGAACTAATTGAATATCCTTCATCTTGGGAAAGCAAGACAGAAGAAGTCCAATTAGCCCTGTCTAAACTATCTAAGGATACATTTATTTGGGACAATCAGCTCTTCAAGAAAGTACAAGACCAGGTCCTGCTTATGTACAGCCTAGTATTTGCCTTTTGTTGGTGCTTCAAGCTCATAAAGAGACCGGGCATGGGGGCGTTGCCAAGACTTATGCCTGGCTCAGAAGAACTACTTCTGGAAAAACCTTTGTCTGCTGATTCCAGATGTTATTGCTAGTTGCCATTATTGCCAGCTCCAATGACCTCGAGCTGCCGCTCACAAGTTCAAGATAGTTCCCCCTTAACATGCCTTTCACACTGTCAGCATTGACGCTGTAGGACCTCTCCCCCGCTCTTGCTCTGGTTGCCACTTTATCCTAATTGTGGTTGATCATTTCAGCAAGTGGGTAGAAGCTTGCCCTACTAAGGACATCACCGCTAAGACAACTGCTGCCTTCCTGTTGCAAGATGTTTTCTACCGCCATGGCTGCCCTCAAGTGTTGCTATCTGATAATGGGACTAACTTCAACGCCAAGTTGGTAACCTCTGTTGTTGAAGCCTTGGGGTCTCACAGGTCTTTCTCTGCCCTTTATAACCCTTCAACCAATGGGGCAGTTGAGCGTGCAAATTTGACACTGGTTTCTATCATGAGGAAACTCACTTACTTTGACGCTGCAAACTGGGATCTATACTTACCTGCTGCTTTCTTTGTGTATTGCCTTAGCAAACATTGTGTCACCAGATACTCTCCCTTTGCTATGCTGTATAGGTGTAAGGCTACCACTCTGTTGCTCTTGGGGCCCCCTACTTGCCTCTGATAAGGCCATGAATCCTGACAACCATATCAAAGATCTAGTCAACTGCATAATTGACATACAGGCCACTGCTTATACCTCTGCGTATAAGACCAAGATGCTTGAGCTCTCTCCCAATAATGCTGGACGCTCTCCCTTGCCTGAGTTCAACATTGAGGACCACATTCTCTACTATCAGCATAGAGTAGGAGGACGTGCTCACAAGCTAGATACATTGTGGGTGGGACCTCTAGAAGTGATCTTCAATCAAGAGTCAGAGTACACTGTGAAACTTCTCTCTAGTGGCTTTCTGTTTGCCCAAGTGCATGCCAAGTTCCTTTGCAAGTACTACCCCCTAAGGCCAATCTAGAGGGGGGCAATGTTGTGAATGCCGTCATTCACCATGTTTCAATTTTGCCTTTGATGGGTTATTTTGAGGACAAATCTCTCTCTTTTTCTTTCGCCCCTTGAAATGAGTTTATATCCAAGCTGGGAAATACAATTGTTTGGTTTCCTGATTCCGCACAACTTACTTGCCCAACTCATGCTTGTGGAAAGTGATCTTACCGTCCTGGTATTGTTTTGTGATATCCTAAACCACTATATATTATGTTTCTTATTCACCAATAAAAATTAAGTTCTACTCACATTTTTGTCTTTGTGTCTTCAAGTACTTTGGCGCCTCTCTCTAGACACAACTATTAGAGATTATTCATCCAGGGCCACAAGGTAATTGCATAGCCTTCCCTTTCATCTAACTGAGACTTAGTACAAATCCAATCCTAAGGTTAGGATTCCCCACTATGTGTCTGTGCCGCGCCTCAGAACACGATACTGCCTGCTGAAGGAAACTACCCAATATACAACAAGGAAATGCTAGCTATTATGAAGACCCTGAAATATTGGCGCTAGCACCTATGTGGTGTTGAGTTCCCAGTAAAGGTCCTGACAGGCCACAAGAACTTGAGCTACTTCTTCAAACCACGCCAGCTTAATCAACAACAAGCAAGATGTACCTTAGAACTGGCCAACTACACTTTGACCATAGACTACAAGCCAGGAAAGGTGAATGTGGTACATGACACACTAAGTAGAAGAACTGATCTGGCGCCTACCCACATAGAAACCTGCAACTACAACAACCAAGTCCTCTTGGACCCAGTGAGCCTAGGCATCCACCTGGGATTGATGAAAATCAGAGCCAGCAAACCTGAAGTACTAAAGGCCCAAACACTTGAAAAATTCACCAAAATCATGATCTCTGACCTCTCCAAATCCTTGGATAGCACCCACTACCAAAAAGGCTACTCATTGAAAGGAATAACATTAATGCTTCACAACAGGATCTTTGTACCAGAAGGAAACATCAGTACCAACATCTTGAGAGAATACCACAATTCCAAGATAGCTGGACACCCAGGGAGACTCAAGACCCTCTGGAGCATCAGAAGGAACTTTGCTTGGTCAAAAATGGATCAAGAAGTAAGCGCATACCTGAAGGGATGTGAGACCTGTGGGCGGACCAAAACATACAGAAACAAACCTGAAGGACTGTAAAGACCCTTGTATATACCCCATGGACCCTGGAGATCTGTTTCTATGGACTACATTGTGGAACTGCCCCCATCCCTCTCCTTTAATGCAATCCTGGTCATGATAGACTGCTTTATCAAGATGGCATACTTTGTATCAACCACTACCCATTGCACGGCAGCAGAGACAGCCCAACACTTCCATGACTGCATCCTCACTCAACACGGAACACCTGAGGAAATCATCACAGACAGAGGACCCTGATTCATGTCAAACTACTGGACACAGGTGATTAAAGACTTGGGAATCAAGCAATGTGTGTCTACCTCTTACCACCCACAGACAGACAGCCAAACTGAAAGAGTGAACCAGATTCTTGAACAATACCTTTGATGCTATGCCAACTCTGATCAGGACAATTGGGCAAAAATGCTCCTCATGGCCCAGTTTGCCTACAACAGTAAAAACCACGCCTCTACTGGTATGTCCCTGTTTAAAGCCAACTATGGGTCTGATCCTTCCTGGGACCCCAAGATTGATGAGAAGGAAACTAACACCACTGGGCATTCCTGGATTGAGCAGATCCACAAAACACAAAAAACAAAAAAATGCTTAACCAACCTGAACCGCCCAGTGCAAACCTACAAAGCCTTTGCTGACCGCAAACATATCCCAGGCTAATCCTTGCAAGTTGAAAATAAAGTATACCTGGACTCTCAGAATGTACCCCTACATGTGCCCTGTAGGAAGCTAGCTTACAGAATAAGTGGCCCCCACAAGATCATCAAACTAATCAGAGAGGTTGCCTTCAAGCCAGACCTACCCCCCTCCTGGAAGATTCATGACGTATTTCACCGCTCCTTGTTGTTTAAAAAGGATGGGAACTTGCTCCCTCACCAACGGCTCAAGAAAAAAACCCCACCCATCCAAACAGGCTATCAGAAATTATGCCATTAATGCTATTTCAATATGGCCTTCAAATAATGATATGTGCAAATATTTGGTTTGTTTTGCTTTTAACTTTGGGAATTCCTTGCCTTCTTTAAATGGGTCTGATTCAATATCCACCCATTCCAGAATACTGTACCTGTTCTTGTCTGATCCTGGTATGACCTCACCTCAACGTGGCCCTCTCTGCCACTCTGTCTACCTAATGAGTGATCATTGTCCCTTTTCTACTATTTAAGTAGAAGCATTTCTCCTAATAAAAACAAGTTTATCCACATTTGTGTTGGCTTTAATATTCTTCAAGCTTTTTCCTTTCCTTTTTGCCAAAAGGAAGTCCTCATCTTGTATTCCAGGAAATTAAGTTATGTGTCCTTAATTTTGCCCTGAAGGCTAACCCAAGGCTAGCTTTGAACCTCAAATCTTTTGTTATAAAGATTTCCCACTGTGTCCTCCTGGATGTTGTCTCAGGAGCTGAACACAACAAAATGGTGCTCACTACAGGGGCTACAAGCCCCTTGGTTACCCTGTTCCCACATGCATTCTCTGGTTCTTCCCCCTTCATTTCCAAAGTACTCAAGCAATCTAAATTTTCTATTCCCCCTCTAGAAGAAGATATTAACAATGCCCCTTCAACTCCCATGGTAATGGTGCTGTCTCCTGGGCCCTCTTGGGACCCTCTTCCAGCTTTCTCACTCAACTATGAGAAAGATTGTGCTGCTGCCTGCTCTCTCCTCCACACAAGCGCTGTGGCAATGCACACTCCCCTGGTCTCCATCCTGGGTATGCTTCCAAAGATCTATATTCCTTCCTCTTGGATTTTGGTCTTCCCCCCGCACTGATGGAATCTATGGAGACTATTGGCGTGCTGGTTAACCAATTCATCCAAACTGCGCTGTTCCATCATCAGTTAGCGCTGTGATCTCAAAACCAGCTCTTGACTGCCATAGCCACTGCCGTTTCTAACAATCATGCACAAAATATGGCCTATCAAGGATGGTCTCATAGTCTATTTGCTTGCATTTCAGATAACCAGTGCAACTCTCTAGCTTCACAAAAGTATTTGACCTTGTCCCTAAACTCTCTTTGCTCCTTGCTCCCTGGATATATTAAGGATCAACTTTGAAAACTGGATGATCACCAATCTATGTGGCATGGACAGATAGAGGAAACCCTTCTAAAGTACTGCCAGGATTTTAAGACTTTGGTTACCAAGATCAACCAATTTTGAGAGCATGTTAATTCCCAACTTGAGTTTGTTGGGACTCACGTTGATACTCGGGGCCACCATCTGCACCATCAATATGGTCTGGATAAGGCTGCGTTAGGAGACACTCTGTATCAAGTGCAAAACTATTATGATGATAGAGTAGCTTCTATTGAAGTGACTCCGCCAGCTTCTTTGGTTGATGTCCCGTCTGCCTTTGAAGCTAAGGTATGGGAAGATATATCCAAACTCAAAGCCACCACTTGACGTCAAGCCTCTGCCCAAAATTCTCCGCCTGTTGAACCTACACCTGATCCACGCATTGCCTTGCTAACTGACCAAGTAACTACTTTGCAAGGCAAGATTGAGTAATTCAGACAATGCCTCTCTGACCCTGATGACTTGTTCTCTGACTCTGATGGTGAAAGAGAGGCTGAGGTCACTGGTACTCCTGTCCCCCTTGATCATGGGTGTTGCCCTGGATTGGAAGGACAACCCCATGTCAACTGTGCTCTTGCCTTGGATCACTTGGCGGCAGTAACTAATGATGTGGCAGATTAGCAAGATGCTCTAGAACGTGAGGTGCAGAACTTCTCTTAATTAAAAGAGACAATAAATGGACAAGTTACCCCTCTGGCCGCTCAAACAACTGCCCTGGCTGCTTGTATCAATAGGGTTACTGGCACATTGGCAGTACAACAGATCAAGATCAATGAATTTGGAGCTACTACCCCTACTGCCTGGGATATCAGTGGACAGAACAGCTCTACACTAGATACCCTAGAAGAGAGCCTTCAACTTCTCTGGGCTAGACAACCCACTGCTGAATCCAAGTTTGAGGGAAATCCTCATATCAATGTTCTCAACCATGGTGACAATAGCCAATCCACTTCCTTGTCCATCAACCCAAACTACAAGCCAACCTTCAAGAAGATATTTGACCCTAAAACCTTTACCATTGCGGCCTTTTTAATGATCTACAAGACTTCAATGTGTAGGGTTGCTGAAAATCTCAAAAAGGAATATATTCTTACCTGTCTTCACCCTACGTGCCAAGAAGTTGTGATCCCCAAACTCCTCTCCATTATCACTTGGGAGGACATGAAGCGCCTCCTTATTGAGGAGTTTGGAGGAGATCTCAGCTTGGAGGTCAAGAAAGATGCATTTATGCACGTCACCTTTAAGCACAAGGAAACTCTGGCCAGGTTTGCTGATTGCTTCTATATTGAAGGTCAACAGTTAATCACCAGTCAACAGTTAACTCCCCAGGAAGCTTACACGGCATGTTCAAACACTTTGAAGGTGAACCAGCTTCTATTCCTACACTTTAAGGCACACAAAGCTTCACTCACTTCCATGAAGAGTATTAAGATGCTCTAAAAAGACATGCATTTGACCCATAGGGGTACTGTGGTGGGTGAAAATAAAGCCAGTAACACTGGGACCACCTCCAGTACGCCGCACATTATGACTCTGGGTTCAGGTGGGCAGCCTAGGAGGCAAGAATGTCATAACTGCGGTCAAATAGGGCACCACTCATGTACCTGTACTAATCCCCGGGTAAAAGGTTGTGACCCTAAGGAACAAGCAGAAAAAGAGAGGTCAGCTTAGAGGCAGAGACACTCTCTGCTGATCAATCTCCCCTGTCTCCTACTTATCCTCCTTCTAACAAGAAATCTCCCCCTTCTTCTGGCCCAACTATTCTTCACCTATTTCACAATCTCTCCAGTGATTCTGAACCTGAAGATTCTGATATTGATGAATCTGATAGTTATGGCTACTCTGTTTTAGCTGTCCCAGAAACTGTGTCTGTCCCTTACAAGCTTTGCTCAGGGAAAACCAACACTACCTCTTGTGTACCTTCAAGTGAAGCCAAGGCCATAGTGGCTTGCCCTTACCTAGCCCAGGCCCATTGGCCTCCTGTCTTGGTAGACTCTTCTGAAGAAGCCACCAAGCTAGCTTAAGCTCTCTTTCAGAATGTGACTGTATCTCTCCCACTGCAGACTGTATATAAGGAAATTCCTGCCTTAAAATGCATGTTAACTAAATGGGAAAAAGAGCTAGAAGCTGCGCAGGATGTGCTGGCTGTCTTGCCCCCCTTTGAGAAAAATAAAACCTGTGTGGAAGTGTCAATCCAAAAGGTTAAAATTAAAGCCATTCTGGACATGGGTTCTCCAGTCAATGTGGTATCATCAAAGCTAATGACAAAGCTTAAGCTGGCTCCTGACCTCAATTATACTCAATTGTATGGTACCACTGGAATGGCACAAACTTGAGCCATTGGTGCCTACTCAGCCCTGCCCATGAGGTTCAGTAAACTCCTCATTACATCCCCTGCTGTTGTCCTAGAGAACAAAAGCTATGATCTCCTTGTTGGTACACAATCCCTCCATGAATATAACAGGATTGTAACCCTTTGAGATGGATACCTATTGCTCTTAGGATATGAGGTCCCTCTGATTTTTGAAGAACCTCCATGGCTCCCAGGCAAATGTCTTAAAACTTGCATGCTCAAGTACCCCATGGGTATCTTCTCTCTCAATTACAGGACTCATTCATCCAACATGTGTACTCCTCCTCCTTCCTGTCCTGCAGAGGAAGGTGTGCCTCTTCTTGCCCCTGCGGCTATCACCATCCCTCCAGGCTCTCAAGTGGTTATAGACTCCCAGGTCTCTTACAAACTACCCAAAAAGTCTTTCCTTGAACTCTACTCCCCTGAATCTCTAAGCTGCAAGGAGCCTCGGTTGTGCCTGGGGATTTTGGATCCAACTCATAAGGAGCCTGTACAACTGCTGCTCACTAACCTGAACACTTTGTCTATGCAGGTGTCTAGGGGCCAAGCTGTTGGGCATGGACGCATATTAGGAGCAGAGCAAGTGGCATCCCTCTACCCTTTTGGAAACTTCAGAAACTTTGATCTACCTGAAGACAATCCTCAAGTTCTCTCCTTATTCACCGCTGCTGACTTTCCACAACTGTCACTCATCCAACAAACTGATGTGTTGGAACTGCTAGACCAGTTTAGTGATATCTTTGCCTCTGGACCTACAGACTATGGCCTAGCTAAAGGGATCATCTATCAGATTGATACTGGTGGTACACTGCCTTTTTGTACCAAGCCTTACTGCTGTAGTAGGGTAGAGAATGCTCAGGTTTCTAAGGAGCTTAAACAACTCTTAGATGCTGGACTCTTGGCTCCCTCCCAAAGTCCTTGAGCCTCACCTTTATTGATCCTCAAGAAAAAGGACGGAGGACATTGCATTATGATGGACTACTTCTGCCTAAACTTGCTCACAAAGAAAGACTCATACCCCTTGTCTAGAATCAACAATGCTCTCAGACAGCTGGGCAGTTCTAAGTTTTTCTCTGCTATGAATTTAGCTTCTGGATACTGGCAGGTCAAATTATCACCAGAAGATTGAGAAAAGACTACTCTCATCACCTCTGAAGGGCTCTATGAACCTACTCAAATGCCCCAAGGACTCTGTAATATCCTGGTTACATTTCAAAGGGTTATGGATTCCATCCTATGAGACCTAAAGCTCTCTTGTGTCCTCATATACCTTTATGACATAACCGTATTCAGCTCCACCTTTACCAATCACTTAGAACATCTCAAGGCGTCTTCATCAAGATTCAAGAAGCTGGCTTGAAACTCAAACCCTCCAAGTGCTCCTTCTTTAAAGAGTGACTCAAATTCCTGGGTCATGAGGTCACCCAAACTGGAATCTGCCCCATGAATAATAAGATGGAAGCCATTGACAAGATGCTGCCTCCCACAAATCTATGGGAGGTCCAATTATTCTTGAGTATGATAGGTTAGTACTCTCAGTTTATTCCTGATTTTGCTGAACTGAGTGAACCCCTGGTCTAGTTACTTCAAAACGTCCCCTTTGAGTGGACTGATAGCCAACAACAGTTGTTTGAGGACATAAATACCAGACTCAAAGAAACTCTCATTCTGATCTACCCTGACTATGACAAAGAATTCATCTTGTACACTGATGCCATCAGGGTAGCTGTAGGTGCAATCTTAGCCTAACTAGATGAATATGATATTGATAGACCTGTGGCATATTCTTCATATGTCCTCAACAAACATGAGAAGGATTATAGTGTCACCAGTAAGGAATGCTTGGCAGTACTACACGCTGTAAAACAATTTTGACACTACATCTATGGGGCTCACTTTACTGTAGTCACCTACCACTCCTCTCTTAAATAGTTACAACAGCTAAAGAGACCTGAAGGTCAGTTGGCTCAGTGTGTCCTACTCTTACAAGGGTATGATTTCACTGTAGTACACAGACCTGGGGCTCAACATCAGAGCAATAATGGACTGTCTAGAATGCCTACAATGACCATCTATTCTTCTGACACTGATTGCCTGTACAAGTAATAGGATAACCTGAGTCTTGGGCAACTGAACCAGAAGAGATCTGACTGGCTCCACAATTCTTATCAAAGGATACTGCCATTTAGGATAGACAACTCTTCAAGAAGATCAACAATACATATCTGCCCTATGTTTGCCCTAGTATGAGAATAGCTATTATCCTCCAAGCCCACATTAACACTGGGCATGGGGGTATAGTAAAGACTCATGACTGGTTGTGCAAGAACTTCTACTGGGAGAACATGCACCTCCTAATCCTTTATGTCCTTGAATCCTTTCATTTCTGTTAACTCATATGCCCTCAACCATCCCATCATCAGTTCAAGCTTATCCCACCTAAGCATGCCTTCCCTACTGTTAGTATTGATGCTGTTGAACTGCTCCCTTGTTCTAGGTCTGGGTGTTGTTTCATCTTAGTAGCTGTAGGCCATTTTAGCAAATGGGTCAAAGCCAGAGCTACAAAAGATATAACTGCCAAGACAACAGCAAATTTCTTGTTGCAAGACATCTTCTACCAACATGGATGACCTCAAATTCTTCTCTCTTATAATGGCACTAACTTCAATGCTTGCCTCATCACGTCTATTGTAGAAGCTATGGGCATCCACCAATCCTTCTCTGCGCTGTATAATCCATCCATCAATGAGAAAGTTGAACAATCGAATCCCCCTTGTATATATCATGCAGAAGCTTACTCTCTCAGATGCCGCCAATTGTGATATGTTCCTCCCTGCTGCCCTCTTTGCTTATTGGCTCAGTAGACTCTGAGTGACTGGAAAATCCCCCTTTGCCATGCTATATGGGCGTGAAGCCATAACCCCTTCAATCTTGGGTCCACCTTTGATTGAATTTGATGTGTCTGATAGCCCCAAGTCTCATGTCAAGGACTTGATCAACCACATCATTGGCATCCAGGTAATGGCATACTCAACTGCCTATAAAGTCAAGACTTTAGAACTTTTGCCTTCTAATGCATCTAGGGCTCCCCTCTCTGAGTTTCAAGTGGGTGACCTGGTCCTGTACTACCAAAATTGTACAGGAGGTAGGGCTTACTAACTAGACTCCCTCTGGGTTGGAACTTGTGAAGTCACCTTTAAGAAGGGTGTCAAGTATACTGTAAAACTGCTATTGGCTGGCCGTCTTTTTACTTGAGTTCACTCCAAATTCCTCCGCAAATAAAAACTCCCTGTGTCTAATCTTGAGGGGGGAGATGTTGGAAATTGCGCCATTAATGCTATTTTTATATGGCCTTTGAGTAATGATATGTGAAAATAGTTAGTGGGTTTTGCTTTTGACTTTAGGATTTCCTCACCTTCCATAAATGGGTCAACATCCATGTCCACCCATTTCAGAATATCATACCTGTCTTTGAATGATCCTGGTATGAGTTCAACCCAATGCAACCCCCTCTGCCACTCTGTCTACCTATTGAGTGATCATCAACCCCTGTCTATTATTTAAGTAGAATTACTTCTCCTAATAAAGACAATTTTATCCACATTTGTGTTGGCTTTTGTATTATTCAAGCTTTTTCTTTTCCTTTTTGAAAAAAGGAATTCCTCTTCTTGTATTCCAGGAAATTAATGTATGTGCCCTTAATCTTGACTTGAAGGCTAACCCAAGGCTATCTTCAAACCTCAAATCTTTTGTTATAAAGATTTCCTGTCATGTCCTCCTGGATGTTGTCCCCAGGAGCCAAACACAACAATTTTGTCAAGGCTTGTGTTGCGCTTTTTGCATTACAGCGCCACAATTATTTGATATTTTAGGGCACAGGACATTTTCTTGAATACAGTCATATGTGAGGATATGATTAGTACTGTATCAGAAGAGCCATTATCAAAATAAAACATTATTATAGTCAAGGAATGGCTTCTGATCATGCAGAAGTGCTTAAAGATTAAGATAAAGGTCAACCAGATTAAAAGATGATTTTATTGTAATTGCTTGATTATTCCTATACATTCTCACAGGTTAATCCCTGCGCTGTTAGCAATGTCTTCTAGGACATTCTAACATGCCTCTAATTTGAGTAATTACTGTAAATTCAGAACTAAAATGTAAAAATACGGGATTGTCAGATCCTTGGTCCAAATTTTGAATCACTATTGCGGGCAACTCAGCTGAGTGAAAATTAAAATATTAAATAAAATTAACCATTTACAGTAGTTTTAAAAGCTATGGCAACAACCAAAAATACCTCAAATTTAAACAAAATGATTTTAGATTTAAACAAAATGCATCTCTCAGGTTAAAATATACACTCTGTTAACAGGGTTTATTGGCGTTAATGGGCAAAATGAGTCAACACAGCAACAAACAGCTCACACACAAAGCAAAACCATTCAAAATAGAATCCAAAATACATTGATTCACACACAAAATGGTGTGAGGTGACTTTTGGTGTAGATATATTTACTATGTGAATCAGTGACAAAATACACCCAAGCATGGTGTGTCAAAACTCAATCTAAAAAAAACACAATAGCAACTCACTATGTAAACAAAATCACTCAATCAGTTTGTGCAATGGGTTGTAATCAAGAATGATATCAATGTATCTAAAATAAGACACAAGATCTGAAACAAAAAATTTAAAGATATTGTGTTGGGTGCTTAATTTGGCGTAAAATATGGGGAAATGGGTGGAAATTATTTTGGGTATTCTAAAATGGGTGTGGTAAAACTAAAAACAACTAACTAAGAAATAAAAAAATCTATAGTTAGGATATTGGGTGGGAAAAAATATTAATTTTATATCCATAAACAGATAAAAGCAAAAATTAAAAATAGGGAGTAAATTAATTAAGTTTTATACAATATTTTATTAAATTCTCAAAATGAAAGGAACAAAGCAACAGACTATCATTGTACCTGTTATGCGCTGCAGTTGTGGTTGCCCTGCAGGTCAAAGAATAGACTTAGTGCAACACAAGTGCCTACTCAGGAGGGAGGCGGGAGAGGAGAGTTCCATAGTGACACTGCACTGACACAGCTGATTCAAGGAGCACAAGCTGCTAGGGTGCAGAGCATAAACCCTCAGGTTCCAAAGTTGACCTGGAAGCCAACCAAGGTCACCACTATAAAGAAAGTTAGAAACAAGGAGGTAGATTTTACTTTGTATGTGTTTGACGTTGTGTACAGGCAAGAGTTGGTCCTGTCAGCCATGCTGGAGAAGGTGAAGCCTGTACTTGATACTAGCTACAAGCCCTACGTCAGTAATGGCAATCAGAAGGATGACAAGGAGCCCCAGTTCTATCAAACCAATGAGAGACAGCTGGTGTTAAAAAAGGTTTCAGCCTTCTATACCAAGGTACCTATGCCCTGTGTTGTGCCCAATGCCAACAAGTTAATCCCCACTGCTAAAAATCCTGCCCAGAAGCACATCCCTGAAATCAAACGCATCATCCTGTGTCAGGAAATCCTGATCCATTAGGATTGACTGATCCATATCCCTATCACTGAAGCTGTGGGTTGATTTTAGAAGCAACACAGCCAAAGTGATTTAGCTATTCTGTAATACAGAGAAACTATAATAAGATTGATATAGTTTCCAAGTCAGAAGACACCTGAGACATTCCGGGTCTCAGGTCACAGGCCAATCCAGAAGCTTCTATAATTAGATGCTAAGAATTCCGGACTCCAAATAGGGACGCAGACCCAACCCAGAGATTGATTGGGGAATTACAACATCCTGTTTCACCGAGAAGTGAGATAGAAGACCGCCCATGCAAATATTGCACATTACACCAAGCACAAGGGCAGGTTGGCCAAATTGGGTGTTAACTTAGTTTGCCATAACTAAGTCAAGGAATATCTGGGCTGAAGAGGAGAAATCAGCAGCCTAGAATATTACCCCATCCCAAACCTTATTTGGGTTTTTGGGATCCAACTCTAGGGGATAAAACTAGTAGCTTGGGGATGATAGGCTAGCTAGTAAGAGTTGTCCGCAGCTAGACGCCAGTTTGGCTGCTAGCTGTCAACTATAAAGGGACCTTCTGTTATCACTTGGAAGGCATACAATTTAATACCCTTCAACATCACTACTAGTCTGAATAGTAGTGGTGTCAAAGTACAATAAGAGTGAATTATTGATACTTGCAAACTCCTGCCAAAACCACCACAGACGGTGTTACGTCTCCAAAAGACCACAGGACTTCCACCTCAATTGGATCAATCAACAACAGAATACAGCCCATTGTCACACCAATAGAAGTACATCTGTCCCCAACAGAATCACATATCCCAAAATACCTAATATTCACAATAAAAATAATCTCTCTTCTTCTTCAAGATCCCAAAATCTTGACATCCTGCTTAAGCTAATGCGGGAATCAGGTGATTATAAGGCGGCTGCGGCCATTGTTGTAGTGGATCCCAAATACACCATCAAGACCTTCCAAAAATTAATCAATACTGGTTGTGTCCTTGCCGCAGAGAAATCCTTACGCGTGTCAACCATGCTCACCAAGGAGCACAAATGGGCAATCCACCAGTGGATAACCCGGGATTGCCATCTTGAACTGGCAAATATACAGGTCATGGTTAAATCTACTTTTGGGATCAAGGCCTCAATTTCCTTCTATTATCATTTGGTCAAGGAAATGTGCTTTTCCTGGATAAAGCTTGGGGTATCCCCCTACACCAGAAACAGCCCAGCCAATATTGACGTCTGGAAAACTACGCAGAGGTGTACACTGCCCTCAAAGCCAAGGAGACGGTCAAATTTTATTATATTTGAAAAATAAGCATTTGCCTTGTCAATGCGCAATGAGTATGGCTATGTCCCCAAAGGCTCCAATGACGCAATGGCTTGGCGTGCTGCAGTCCGCGCCACAGCCTACTCAATGGTGGCTCTCCTTGGTCCAAAGGGGGTTAAGCTTTATCAGATGATACTATGCTCCCACAACAGCTGTACCTTTCTAGAATTCCTCCAATTGGTCCAGGAGCACCTGAGGCGCATAAGCCCAGGCTTCACTAATGTGATTGTGTTGGACAATGTTGGTCTCCACAAGGTGGCTGATATTCTTGAGGAATTTCCAATGATTAACACAAGCATTGCAGTGGGCCCCCAGCAATTGGCCACAGAAAATTTACGCCTTCTCTTCCTCCCAGCTTATTTGCCCTTCCTAAATCCCATAAAGGAAGTCTTTGGGTGGCTCAAGCAAGTTTTCAAGCAAGGAACCCCAACTGGGACCAAAGACCTCTTTAATTTGCTGCAGGCTGGGATCCACACCCTCCCAGCTGAGACCGTGGCCAAATTCTATGGCCACGCTGATTTGTTCATCCCTGCGTGCCTAGCCAAACAGCCTATCAATTAAAGGCTTAGTGTGTCCAATTTTTTTATATTCTCTTATTTACTATTCAAGATTTATTAGTTATCATTTTATATTTAGATGTTCCCAAGCCCGCAATCATATTCAGAAGATCCATCAAAAGATATAAGTAATTTATTTATTTTATTATATATTATTTTATTATGCCATCTGAGGTAATCCCAAACGCTCAATACTGGATTACACAAATAGATTTAAATCACTTTGGTCAAATAAATATAAAAATATTTTTAAAAAAATTAAACGTAAAATGTACAAGTTAGAATTTATTTTATTAACATATAATTTTATGCTTTTATGAAAACTGTTTCTGCAATACATTTTGCAAAACTGGTTTGCTGAAATAAAAATTATTAGAATTTATTATAATTAGAATACTATAAATTGTAATAAAAGTTATTGGAATCATATTTTTATTATGTGCACCTGTAGTGGGTTCTTTGGTATATACCCACCCCGCAATGGAGGTGGCACACAACCTCCACTGCCACACTGTGAACTGTGGATACACCCTTATTGAAATACTCCCCTCTGCTGGTAAAAGGGAGGATTGTGAGATGAGAATGGAGGAGCAGCTTTTCCAGTGGAGCTGCAAACCCAAAGATGCCAGCCAGTATCAGGGCGTCCTGGATCACATGATCAACCAAGTTGTATCCAGGGGGGACCTTCTTCCTATTGAGTGCGAGCCAGGCCTTGTTGATTCCCAGAAGGACCCTGTCCAGGTCCTCTACAGACGCGCCCATCCCAAAGTAGAATAGGAACCCCAGGTAAACAACCAGATGAAGCCTTTGCCCTGCAAAGGCTTCTGTGAACTCACACAGTTTATTATAGACTGCGCTTATCTTCTTGTTGTGCCTGGTCTTTGCAAAGGTCATCTCTATAGCTTCATGGAACCCCGTCTTACTGGCACTCCAGGCTAACCCAAAGTCTGCAAGGAGGATCTTGGTCTTCTTTACAGCTGTTGCATCTGCAACAGCCAATTTGCCCACCGCACGCCCAAAGTTCTCCAACAGGTAAGATATGGTGTGCACCACCAGGAAGCAGAAGCAAGCAGCTGCATGAGCCTGGCCCATCTCCGGTACATTCTTGAATGGGAGCGTTGCCAGGACGTCCCAAACAAGCTCAATGGAGTTTACTGTGTAAACTCCACTGAGAGATACCGGGTCCAGGCGGACCAGTTGGGCATTCTTGTAGGCCGTAACTGCCCACTTGGATGCCCCCTTGGCATGCGTAAGTTCTGCCAACGCCTCCCGCAACATTGGAAAGGACCCGTGGATACGGTCCTCCAGCTCTTGCACAACAGGGGGGGACAGATACAATTGCTTTGCCACATGAGTGGCATAATTTGCATAAAAGGTGGCTGGGACAAAGGGGACCAGGACTTGCTGGAGTTTGCTGTCTACACTTTCTAAGAAAATAGGTAAGTATCTATATATTTTTATTAATTTTGTTTTTTAGGCTACCTTCTTGTATTTCTTCCTTGCCTGCAGCCTCTGCCAGCTTGTCCATTCTTGGTGCAATCAATTGTGCAGGCAATTTGATATCCTCTGCCCTGGCACGCTTGGCGGGTTTTAGGTGGGCATACATCTCCGGGTCATCAACCCAGACAGACGGCGCAGAAAGATTGTATGCCTTGAACTGGAGGCCCTTGACCACAGTTTTTTGAATATTTAGTAAGCATTTGATTGTCTTCTCTGGGGTGTCTGTCATTTTTGACATTAGTGCCTTTGTGGACACCTTGTCAATTTTGTCCCCAGTGAGGACAGCGGACTTCACTTTGGCTTTGACCTTGCGGTCAATGTCCTTTATTTTGGCAATTGCCAAGTTGAGGTCTTTGAGTAGTTTTTTGAGTTCTCTCATTTGATTTTTTGCTAATCTTTCCATATGTTTTTATAGCTTTTGCCCCAATAAGTTCTGTATTATTTTGATACTGTTGCATCTTTGTTTATTCCTTTTTGTTTTTCCATCTACTACATTATCCCATCTTTTTACCCATTTTGTATATGTTTTACGCTCATCTCAATATGTCTCATTTGCTTTGTGTTGGTATTGTTTCTTTGATTACCATATTATTTTTGGCGCTTGACATAGCCCCTTGTGAAAATATTAACAACAATTTGGTGATCAGCTAAATTTGAATTATAAAATTATAGTGTTAACTGTTTTTAGATAAAGTTGTTACTGATCCAAATTCAAAACCTTAATGATAAACTTTAAGCCAATCAGGAGCCAAGTGATAAATTGATTGTTGTGACATAAAGGGTCATTCAATAATTCTTTGATGCATATGCACTAATTAATACAATTGGCTGGATCTTTTGCCATTGTACGTCATTACCGCTGTGGCAAGTTTTTGGTGGACTAGTGCTAACCCAGCAGCTGATTGAGTACTAGTCCACTAACAACTTGCCACAGTGGCAATGGCGTACAATGGCAAAACATCCAGCCAATCATATTAATTAGCGCACATGCATCAAAGAATTATTGAATGACCCTTTATGTCACAACAATCACTTTATCACTTGGCTCCTGATTGGCTTAAAGTTTATCATTAAGGTTTTGAATTTGGATCAGTAACAACTTTATCTAAAAACAGTTAACACTATAATTTTCTAATTCAAATTTAGCTGATCACCAAATTGTTGTTAATATTTTCACAAGGGGCTATGTTTAAGTGCTAAAAATAAATATGTTCTGGATCTAGATACATGACATAGTAAATATATGATTTTATAGAAATAAGCTGAACATAAAGAATAAAACCAACTATAAACAAAGAGAACATGAACAATTGAAATTCAAAAAAAAGATAATATAAATAGAAAATGTTTGGTGACAGGGGTTTATTGGGGCAGGGGAGAGTGATGCCTAGGAGGCAGAATAACGCAGGAAGGAAGACGTAGAGGCGGTGCTGGCCTGGGGGGTCTGGGATTGGGTGGGTTGGGCTTGAGGGTTAGGGGTGTTGGTGGGGGTGGAGGCAGGAGGATTTTGCGTGATGGCTGCCATATAACGCTTGTTGTATTTCTTATTGATCATTGGCTGGATGGGCTGGTAAGTGGCAGTGGCCCAAGGTGGAAGGTGCTTATCCTTATGTGATTGGTTGCCCATGTTCACATAGAAAACCATTTGCGCAAACAAGTCAGCCACCATCTGGCGGCCAAAGAGAAAATTGTGGTCAAGGACCCCAAGATAGAGGTCATTGAAAGCCTTTGGACGGCGCTCCTGTAGTGTATCTCCAATGTTGAAGAATACAACATTGGCCAGATGGACGTCTGCATGGCCGGCAGGGTAGACTGAGGCCTGGTGCCCGCGTCCCTGGATGGCCTCAAGGGCGGTGGAGCTACCCTCCATCTGGTGGCTCAAGAAAACCTGGTACTTGGAATTTGAGCCATCCCAGGAGTTGAGTAATCCACCAAGGATTTGGCTGTATGAGTAGCCATTGATGAAATCTGGGTTTTTCTGATAGTAGACAAAACCCTTGGCCAAAACAGCCAGAAATGCACCAATGAATGTCCCCTTTTTGACCTTCTTCCTTCTATTCTTGATGGCGGCTTTTCCTTGCTTGCCAAAATCATCAAAAGCTATTGATAGCTTGTAATAGGAGATGAACATGACATCATCAGTTAGACTAGTCAGGCATTAGACCAGGGTTGATTTGATGGCAGTGTCATATGGGGAATCCTCAGTGCCATCCCATTGGTTGCCGGCAAAATTGGTAATAACCCGTATAGAAGCCACCTTCCCATACATCCAGAGCTGCACCATGCGCTCAGACACCCATATGTTATGGTGCGCAAGTTGCTTCTGGACCTGGGTCAATGGAAGCTTGGGATCCTTCTGGAGGAGGTCAAGCATGATTGGGTATGCCTCAGATATTTGTGACTTGGGGGCCTTCTTGGGCTTCTTGGCCGTCCCAATCAGATTCCCCCTGTTCATCAGGTTGTTGAATTCCTGCATGACAGTAGCTTGGGTAAATTGCAACTGGGCAGCAATCTGTTCCCAGGACAGACCCTGTAGATTCAGTGCCACAATTTCCTGAAGAATTTGGGCAGTGATGATTTGTTGCTTGGGGCGCTGGGCCGGGGAGCTGAAGCCTGATTGGCTGTAGGGGGGCAGGTTGGCTGGTGGCAGGAAGTTGTTCCAAATCAAGGTTGCCATCCTGATTAGTTGATTGGTGGGCAGGTTGTGCGGGGGTGGGTACGGGAGCAGGGGCAGAGCTAGACACTAAGTGACTCTCAAACAAGTCAAAGCCATAGGGGTGGTGGTCAGCATCAGATCAGCTTCCTTGTTACCCGCCTCAAAGGCTTGGGTGTAAACAGTTGCCTCCACGTTCTGAGCCTTGCCTCCATTGAAGCTAGCTTGGCTGCTGCTAGCTTGGCTGCTGGTGCTGTCAAATATATTGCTTGTAAAAACCATTGTAAAAAACCTAGGATAAAATCACTAAAAGTAGAAATTTTAAATTTTAATGATTTATTTTTATTGTAATCTCAAGTCCATATTTGGAAGGTTCTCAAACCCTTTTTATACAAATCTGGAGCCATGAAAATGGATAAAATGCCTCTGTTCTTAAATTGGATAGCTGTTGATTGGCTGTAAAACTGTTACTTTTCTATTTTAGGCTGCTCATACTACACATCTTATGTGAGTTCATTTTGTTTTGTGCTTGTGTAATCTTGTTTCTAGATTTCTCAAGTTTTGTTTTGTTTTAGTTCTTCTATTGGTGCCTCATATGAATTCTGATTGGGTTATAATATACTCCAGAACAGCATCCATCCATTTCACTTGTTGTATCAGTTCATTTTGTTTGTGGTTTGAACTACACTGCTTGATGTTTGATATAATTTTGTATAATGGGCTAGTGAAATTTTCGTTTTTTTTGTTTGACAGTCTATTTATTAACTGAAATTTTATAAATTAATTGAATCTTGAATCTTGCGCAACTTGGATTTTGTTTAAATCTGAGGTATTTTTGGTTGTTGCCATAGCTTTTAAAACTACTGTAATTTGACTTTTTTGGTTTCTTAAATTGGCAGATTTCAAATCTCTTGAGCAGATAACTCAACTAACAAAAGACAGAACACAACAAAAAAAGTGGGATACATGAATCAGAAATGCAGGATTCTAATGTATGATTTAAGATTTTCTGTATTTCAAACAAATCATAGACATCATGTAAAAATTAATGAATCTGAAATTACGGATTGTCAAATCCAAGACCCAAATTTCAAATCATAATTGCAAGGAATTTGAAATAAATATAATTTATGGGTGTTTCAAAAAGGATGCCAAAGGATCTAGAGTGGATTTGTGCTGATTCTTTTAGGGAGCACAAGCATTCTCAAAAATCACCCTATTCCAATTTAGGGCAGCTAAAATTTTGATCATAATATTCACTAACTTAACATACTTAACAATAAAATTAACTAAAATATACACTCCTCTTTTTGAGTTTAAAATTTTTAATAAAATTTTATTATGTCTTCTTTCAATAACAACCAAGTCAACAAGCAGTTCCCTGGCCTTGACAAAATCATGCAGGGCTAGCTGGGTCTCTTTACAGTGAAGCCTCTGTCTATGGCCACTCCCAACCCCCAGGCCCCTCCGAAGGCCCCACCCAGGAGTGTGTTCTTTCTCCTGCAACTTTCAGCATGGACCTGTTTGCCCATCATGCACAGGCAGCTGTCAACCCAAATCCCGGATCAACAATGGCATCCAAAACCAGCCAATTGAGCCAAGTGGTCACTCAGGGAATCCAGAATCCAGAAACAGCCAATCAGATGGCAACATCCAGTTCCCAAGACAGACACATCTCACCTCCAGCCAATCATCCTGCAAGACGCAGTTGAAAATTGATCACTCTGGAGATTGTTCTCAAAATGGTTGAAAAGCGAGGGATGCTTATGTCCCTTGGGGAAATTGCGGCCGTGATAGGTTTTGCAAAGTCCACTGTAGCTGCAACCCTGCAAGCCCACATCAATTGTGGCCCCCCTACCAAGAAGACCCCAACTGGTGCCTGTTCTTTAACTGAAGGTGAAAAAGCCCACCCTCTCATGATGGCTTTTATGGAGCGTGATCCGCAGATGCCCCTGGTCCAGGTGTGTCTCCAACTGGGACTCCACAGCATTTTCACCAATAAGAGAACGGTGAATTTGTGGATTCACAAAGTTTTGGTTGCTGCCAGACTCTTATCCAATCATGTACTCAGTGGCCCCAGTTTGGTGGATATCAACCCCTACAATGTAACCATTATTAATTTTATCAAAGGGAGGGCAATGAGGACCCATAATGGCGTAATTTTCCTGTTTTATGCCAAGATTTCTGCAAGTATTCAAGACTATGGAGAAAAGCATGTCCAGTCTGACGTATACAAGTGCAGGCCAATCCTGTATCAATTTTTTGGGGTTTTGTTGGCAGTTTCCCCATTGGGGGTCAATCATTACTCTGTGTTTTCAAACACAGCAGATGGATATGCCTACCAGACAGAGCTCAAGACCATGCTGGAGGAGTGGGCTATCCAAAACTTTGCATACACAGTTGTTCTGAGTGCTGAGATGGAGCAGCAGGAATGGGCAACCCAAGAAATCAGGGCTGTGGGGCATACCTGTTGGTCCTACCCCATCAACCACACCAACATGCATCTTGCAGATGTATGTCTCTATAATTTTGGCTCTGCTCTCAGGCGCTTCAAGCCTTCCACATACAATGAACTGTGCACCCAGATTGATAAGGGTTATGAGCTTTTCCCTTCTGTGTTTGTCCAGGACCTATCAGATCTTGTCATTTTCTATTCAAGTGATAGTGATAAGTCTATAAAGGACTCCTTCCTCCCCCCATGCCAATCCATCTGTTTCACTAAGCCTGCATATGTGACAGAAGACAAATTTGAGCAATTGAAGCAATCAGCTCTTGCTGCCCCTTCCCAGTCAACAACCCCTGCCTCCCCAACCCCCCATCAAGACACCTGCCTTCCAATCCTGACTCCCAAGCCACTACCAATCCCTCCCCACTATCTCTGATGCTGCCTCTTTCACTGGCGCAGATGAAGGCAATGTTCTTTCCACCTATTCCCTCCCCTACTTGTCCTTTGATGAGTAAAATAAAACTTTTCTTTGTGATAACTTATTAAAATTGATTTTGTTCTTTCAGTTCATAATTAATAATATTTTTTACATTGTTATAATTTCCCATATGTAAAGAATTTTGCACATTTGATGTGGTAACATAATTATTTTCATGGATATTTTCATCATTGTTAGTAAATTAAAGACCATAAATGTAAATGTTGCATTAGAATATTGCAATTAGATGTCAAATCTTAATATTTTGATATTATGCTCATAATCCAATGCATTTTGTTTAATAAAATTCATTGTAAATGAGGCCTTTTTCATTGTAATTTATTGAAATGGAATGTGTTTATATTAGAGAGCCACTAACGCTTAGTATAAATATTGATACATAGTGCATTTTACAGCCTGCATATTTACCTATTGGTAATAATTCTATAAACTTTTTTAGTTAGATTTTGCAAGGTAATAATAATATAATATGTTATTAAATTACTGTTCATTGTCATTAATTGGCTGATTTTCTTTGCTGTGGCAATTGTGCATTTTCTGATATTTACACACTGGTATCCAATTGGTTGGTTTCACATCCAATTACACAGGCAATAGGAAACATGGTTGCCACCCTGACCACATCCAGTCTCAGGGTGGCAGCTTGATTTCCTATTGTCTGTGTAGTTGGATGTGAAACCAACCAATTGGATACTAGTGTGTAAATATCAGAAAATGCACAATTGCCACAGCAAAGAAAATCAGTCAATTAATGACAATGAACAGTAATTTAATAACATATTATATTATTATTACCACAAAATCCAACTAAAACGTTTACAGAATTATTACCAATAGGTAAATATGCAGACTGAAAATGCACTATGTATCAATATTTATACTAAGCGTTAGTGGCTCTCTAATATAAACACATTCCATTTCAATAAATTACAATGAAAAAGGCCTTGTTTACAATGAATTTTATTAAAAAATGTGTTGGATTATGAACACAATATCAAAATATCAAGAGTTGATGTCTAATTGCAATATTCTAATGCAATATTTACATTTATTGTCTTTAATTTTCTTAATGATGATGAAAAATATGTCTGCATTAAAGATAGTACTATAAAAACCAGTTTTTGATGTAATTCAAACAAAATGTCAAATATCTATAACTTGATAAACAAATTAGAAGCACAC
The DNA here is from genome assembly GCA_014839935.2 of Entomophthora muscae. Lineage (NCBI taxonomy): Eukaryota > Fungi > Entomophthoromycota > Entomophthoromycetes > Entomophthorales > Entomophthoraceae > Entomophthora > Entomophthora muscae. The sequence goes on along the minus strand of QTSX02004261.1, from coordinate 1,583,846 downwards.
CCGCAAAAGATTGTTGTAATAGAAAAAAATATCAGGGAAATAGTAACAGGAAAGCTGGGTAACAAGGGCAAGCCACTAATCCAGTCAAAAGAAGATGCTCTGAATAAACTAGGAAATATTATAGATGAAAAGAACAAAGAAGTGTTGCTCAATCTACAGGGAACAATCCTATCAAGTCTGAAGTTCAATGACGCGGTCTACAATTTGTGGGAGTTCTGGCAAGGGGCCAAAGAAAAGAATAAGAAGTTTAAACTGATTGAAGAAGCTGAAATCCCACAGGAAATAAACACTAACAAAGAGGGAAATAATCAAATGGAAACAGATGAAAACAAAACACAGTCAAGAAGCAGGAGCGCCTCAAAAAACAAGGAAAACTCAACTAATGAAAATCAAGAGGAAACACAAGTAACCCAGAAAATAAGGAAAATCAAACCCAGAAAAACAAATGAAGAGCAGCCAACACTCATGAAGTTTGCTGAAGGAGCGCCTATGGCTGAGGGGGCCACAGGGGAAACAATCAGTAAGTTTCTTTATGTTTTTATTTGTATTTACTTTAGTTATAACTAGGGATGGGGACAAGGTTGCAGAAGTGGTGGCTTTTACACCGAGTTGGTTCTACGGGGGTTACCAATCACTGGTAGCCCCTGTAAAACAAATAAATAAAAATCAAATAAATAAAATAGTACAAGATAACATCAATCAATATGCAACAAAAGATGCAATGAATAGGGAATTCAAAGCGCCAGAAGGAAGCTCAACCTGGTTCAAAGAAGCCTATGAAGTAGGCGCAAGTATCAACTTCAAAGGAATGATGGATATCCAAATAAATGTCAACATGGATTTTGACAAATATATATTTGAATGCCTTGAACGTTTTCCATTTTCAACTATAAACACATGAAATAAACCTGAAAAAAGTCAATTTCAAGTTCCACAATAAAACATCAAAGCCACAATATTCAATAATTTAATAAAATCAATATCAAATCAAACAGGCAATGCATTTTTAGTCAATAAGATGAAACCTTTATTCATATTGTTTTCAGAGGTATGGGTTGCAGATGCCTCCAAAACGCCTGACTCTCCTTTACTTAATTTTTCAAACACGGCCTATACAAATTGATTAGTTATAATCTACAAGAAATTCTGCTTATTTGCAGAAATCTATACCTCACAGCAACTGCATCTTGCTGTTTACCTTGGGGTAGTACTACACTGCATTATGAAGGCCAACGTGAAGAAGCTGGAGGACGTCCCCCTTCAAATGGACGTCTGCTAGCTGGCACTGGATAAAACAAAGACACTGCGGGGCTACCAAACCGTAGAGCATGTCTTATAAAGCTGTTTTATGTTAGCTTTGTTGTACGGGTACACAATACCTTCAGAGAACCAACTCCTTGTTAATTTGCTTTTGATATTGCTTTTTATAAGACGCTCAGCCACCACCAGGGTGTTGAGCGTCACCCCTCTAGCAATTGGCGCCAGAGTTGTCCACCACGTACAGAAGAGTATGTGGTCCCAATTGGATGCATTAGCAGAAAATATAATTTTGGGGAATAATACCCCAGAATAATTGCATCCCCCTTAGCAATTTGCATCCCCCTAATAAATCATCTTCTCTTGCAACTTAAATTTTATTTTTTTAAAATTTTTTATTTTATTTATTAAAATTTTAATATTAAATATTTCAATATTAAATTATTCACAATTAAATAAAAATATTTAAACTTTAATATATAAATTTTAATATTTAAAAAAATATTTAAATTTTTAATATTTAAACTTTTATATAGATAAATTTTAAGATTTATAATTATAATTTTACTTTTAATATTTTAAGATTGTTTTAAATTTTAATAGGTAAATTATAATAGTAATATATCTAATATATTACAAGACATTAGTTATAGTTGCAACCACATCAAATAATAAAAACTAAGTTAAAAATGTTTTTATTTACTAGCTTGTCAAGTATGTGTTCATTTATTACATAAACAAACAACAAGAATTGAATTTATCCACATCATGTGACCCACTCCACTATTGTTCTAAACAAGTGATTGTTTAGAGCTTCAATTACCTTTCCCTTGTGATACAATTTGATAAATATATTTGGTATGCTTGACCCGCATCCTAAGTACTAATTAGTAAGCAATAAATGAAAACCATTATTTTCTGTGTCGTGTGGCTATAGTGGCACTGAAATAATAAGGATCAGATGATGACCTGCAAGGTCCAATTTGTGGCTTAAAAAAGCCAAAGTACCAACAAGGATTCACAAATGTTTAAATAAAATTAATCTATTTCTATCTTTTTTAATCTATTTATTTGTTAGCGCAACAGTCAATAGAATATTCAGTACATTAGAATAAAAATATATGTCCTCTTACCTAGTATGATTAATTTTACTTACCTTTTCTATGTATTCTTATACAGTAGTTTTAAAAGCTATGGCAACAAGCAAAACCAATTCAGATTTAAATTACATGAACTCAGATTTAAACAAAATTGAAATGAATCCAAATCTATTGTAAATCAATATAAATTTGTTTATCTTTAATTTTGTTTAAATCTGAGTTCATTTTGTTTAAATCTGAATTGGTTTTGCTTGTTGCCATAGCTTTTAAAACTAATGTATGTCTATAATACAATCAAATGTTACGTCATTATAACATAAAGTATTATTTTCAAGACCCATTAAAAACAAAACAAATAAAAATAAAAAAAATAAAACCCAGAGTGCCCATTTATCTGATTGGCTTGGAGGCCAGGGCTTTGGGGAGGAAGGATTTTGAGTGCTTGTAAAAAGCCGCCACCACATCAGGTGGCATTTTGAATTAACTGAACTCAAGGATGTTGAAGAGATCCTTGGTGTCCTGAGGGAGGCCTTTCTTCACCTTATTTTTGATCCACCCAAAGACCTCCTCAATTGGATTCAGGAATGGGGAATATGGCAGGAGGAAGAAAAGTCTCATTGGACAATTGGTAAGCCAGTGGCTGGAGGTGTGGCTGTTTTTGTCAATGAGGGGAACTTGGACACAACCAGATCCACTTTGTGGAGCCCTACATTATCCAACATAATAATGTTGGTTGTACTGCGGTAATTGATCTGAAGATACTCCTTGACAGTTCAGAGAAAATCAAGAAATGTCCTGCTGTTATGGGAGCCTTTAATCATCTGGTATTGATCTAAACTGCAAGAACTCAGAAGAGCAACCATCAAATATGTCTGGGAACCGACAGCTGCACAATGGGCTACGCCGTCCTTGGACCCCTTCTTGACCCACTCATGCCTAGACCTGAGTGAGGAGGAAAACAACAATTTGTCAATGTAGAAGAACTGGACATTCCCAGTCTCCTTTAGGTCCAGATATGTCTTGGCATAAATGTATTGATCCTCAATGGTCTTTTCATTGTTTCTGTTGTATGGAGAAACTCCAAGCACCTTCCACAAGAAGCCCAATTTGATCATTTCTTTGTATACAAGGATTTTAGAAACAGAAAGCCTAAACTCTGTGGCAAGCGTTGATTGGACAGCAAGTGAGTCCAGGTAGCAATCCTTGGTAACCCACTGCTTGATTGCCTTGAGATGGGTGGGCTGAAGTAGGCTGGGCTGCCGCTTAGCCTTGGCAGATTTTGCAATTTTCCCGGTGTTTCCATACTTGGTGTTGATGTCAGCAATTTATCTGGCTGTGACACCAAATCAGGACGCAATATCCCAAACTGCCATTCCCTTGTTCAAGCAGTTGAGGAGAGCTTAATGCTCAGTATCTGTCAACTGACACCAGCCCTTGGCAGGTACCGCGGCATCCTGGCTAGCAGGCTTGACACAGGGGATGGGTCCTTTGTGTAGAAGTTGGGATTGTGCTTGGTTGCGCTGGCGCCATCAATGGTGGCATAAGACATAGGTACAAATGGCTCTTTGGTGGTGGCCAATGGCTCATAGGTGGTATCAAAGACGTGGGGGCAGGAAGTAGCAACTCTTGGATCAGACTGCGGGGCTGGGTGACAACTGGGTACACGGGGGAGGTATATGTAACCTCATTATTCCCAATGACCTTTGTATAGGAGACTTTTGTGGCAGGCCTTGAGAGCGGCTTCTGTCTTGGATTCAGGCTACAGTTCCTGGCTTGAGATGTGGGAGGTGGTTGGCTGGCACTGACACCTTGGGAGGCCTGTGTGTTGGCATGACTCCCCTTGAGTTGGGTTATGGGTCTGTTCTTGGACCCTCTGGGACGCCCTTGTGGACAGGCTGCCCTGGGGGCTGGTGCAGGAGCTGGTTGAGAATGCAATTGACGGTCCATAAAATAAAATAAAAATATATATTTTAGATTAAATATGTATTTATTTGGATTTATTGGTTTAGTTGTGGGTAGTTATTTTCTCTTGATTTAGACTTGAATAGTAACAGAGTTTCTATATCCGTGATTTGAAGTGTATAATATTGTATCCTTTCCAGTTTTGGATAATTTTAAAGTTTAATCCCTTTTTATGTCTAATTATGATTATTGAGATTGAATTTTTCATTTGATTTTAGTTGTGGTGGAGCTTCTTGATTTGGTTTGGTGTTTCCTAGTATGCTTACTGTACATTAAATTTGGATTCCAGTTCCTGCAATTAATATCTGAGTTTACTAGTGGCATTCAAAAGTGATTTGAAATTTGGTTCATGGATTTGATAATCCTGTAATTCCAAAAAACATAGTAAACTTAATGAAAATGGTTGATGGATTTGAGCGCTTCAAAATTGATTCCAGTTAATTCATTTTGTCCATTGGAAATATGCAGTTTGACTTGAACTTTGCAAAGTATCTATGAGTTCCTGCATTTTCAAATATTCAAATAAATACTCAAAAAAATCAATTTAATTAAAAAAGGCCATCCCACAAAAGTGATTCAAAATTTGGACCAAGCATTTAACAATCCTGCATTTTTATTTTTAGGTTCTGAATTTACAGTATTAATCTAGGTTTGGCACTTATTGCACGTCAACTAAAAGAATATTTTCATCTTCATTCAGCACAGGTGGCCCTTGTTGGTGTATAATAGTTTAGTTACTTCAGGATCACTTCCTACTATCCTGAACATACTTCAGGCTTAATTCTTAATAATATAATTAATATGGGAATTTGAGATTATGGGGAATCAAACCCAGCGTCTTGGCGCTCAATGTAAAAGTAGTTTGGCGCCTGATCAAATTGCTAAGCAATGCCTGTAACTTTTCCAAAGTGATGCAGCGGCAAATTATGTAACAACTAAGCGCTGTGGCGGTTCTTATCATTGGCTAATTTATGGTTCATATCAGCAGACTACTACTGATTTAATATACCTGTAATTTATATTACCACTTTATGGTGTTTGGCTGCTATAATCCATATCTTCAAGCTCCGTCATATTTGGCATCATTGATTTTTATACTACTAATTTATGAAGTGGGTTGCTGAAATCCTAATTTGTGAGCTCCATCATAATTGGCATCATTGCTTTGTCAAAATTCCCAACATCTTGGAAACAGCTCTCTTACTTGGTTGTTGTTAGTAGAATACATTATAGTTTTTTAATTAAAAATTAAACTCACTAAGAGGATTATACAGTAATTCTCAATTCTGTTGAGATAAACAAAATTCTCAGTCTAAAAACAAATTCAACTCAGTCTAAAAGCAAAATCAAAGTGGATCCAAATCTATTTTAACTTAATAAGAAATTACTTGATTTTTAATTTTGTTTTTAGACTGAGTTAAATTTGTTTTCAGTCTGAGAATTTTTGTTTATCTCAACAGGTTTGAAAATTACTGTATATTTTAGTCAAATTTATTATTAAGTATGTTTAATTTGGTGAATATTATGATCTAAATTTTAGCTGTCCTAAAACAGAATTGGGTGATTTTTGAGAATGCCTATGATTCCCAAAAAATTAGCACAAATCCACTCTAGATCATTTTACTTCCTGTTTTGGATGCCTATAAATTATATTTAATTCAAATTTCCCTCATTGCTTATTTGAAATTTGGTTCTTGGATTTGACAATCCCGCAATTTAGATTTGTTAATTTTTTCATGATGGCTATGATTTGTTATATTTACAGAAAATATCAGATTTCACATTAGAATCTCACATTTCTGATTTATGTATCCTTTATTTGTTTGCTGTGTTTTGTCTTACGTTAGTTTAGCTATCTGCATTGGGGATTCAAAATTTGCAAATTTAAATAAATAAAAAATGTTGAATTAAATGTTTGATTTTATTAAATATTTTAGCTTTCACTCACCTGAGTTGCCTGCAAATGTGATTTGAAATTTAGACCAATGATTTGAAAATCCCGCATTTCTACTATTAGGTTCTGAATTTACAGTATTTCATATGCCTTATATTGAGGCTTTTACATTAAAACATAGGTACAGTTAGAAGATAAAGGATTCTATACTAACCATTAATAGAATAATTTCAATTATCAAGACAGATTTACAGCACATAATGAGTGATGGTATTAACATGATTAACCTATGTGATTTCCTCTTTCTTGGGATGAGAGCTGTTGTTGTTATTACTGTTATGGTGTTTATTGTCATTGTTGTATCTAATAATAGAGTTGGTAGAGCCATTGGTGTTGCTGTCATTGTTGGTATTATACTTGTTGTTACCATTATTGTTTTCACTATTTTTTATTACCCATATGTGCTTCATATCACATATGTGAACGCTTTTCATTATTCTTAGCCTCTGCAATGAGTGCTGGAATGGGAGTGTTTGCCTTGGGGCAGATAATTTCATCAATTAAAGGCTTTATGCAATTGATGAATGAAAAATGAATGATTTTTACAACCAAGTTTTCCTCCTTGCCTGCCAATGTATCTTACAATACACAGGGGGCGCTCAATGAGTTGCCCCTTGACGTATCTAACAGCATGAACCAATATGATGACAATATAAAACTGCAGGCACTTTCTCCTAATTAGGAGTGCTGCCAATTTAACATATTGATCCCTTCACGAGTTATTCCTTGGCTTCAAACCTTACATGGAACACGCCACTATGCCACCCCTTGTGGCCTTGTGGCTTTCCCCATATAGTATATTAATTGCAATATTATACAATAAACAATACCTTATTCTATTCATTCCTGTCCTTTCTATTGGACTGTTGTCTTCCCCAATCAAATGCTGAACTCTAATTGGTTCAGTTACAACATGATCAAATTATTGGCTAGTAAATGATTTTGAGCTTTATATATAATCTCTTCAGATTTTTTATTTTATACAGTAATTATTATCTTTTAAGAGAGATTGCCAAGTTGGATTCAACATTCTGAAGAGACTTAGTGGCCCTGAAGTTGTTGGAAATGTCTGCTCTGACCTCAACCCAGTTTTCAAGCTTGAAGTTGGCTTGATAGTTCACAAAAGTAGAAAACCAGTCAGCAGCAGCTTGGAGAGGTGTTAGCTGGCTGGGTTTAGCATTTGTGAAAAATAAGTCTTGTGTAAAGTTTGGTTGTTGTGTGATGAAGCCAGTTGAGAATATTTTCTTTATTTTTGATAAAAAAATATAAAAGTCAATGAACTTAATGGAAGAAAGTTTGCCTGTGCAAGGTGCAGCAGTAGGGTTCAGAGTAAAATTGTTTTGGATTATTCTATAACATGATTTGAGCATGACATTCCCTAATCATATTTGCCTTGTGGAAATGCCATTTTCAATATTTGGGGACAGAAGGTATCCTTTCAGGTGTTCCCATATTTGGCTTGATTAAGGACCTGTGTTATTGTGAGTGGCCCAATTGTATTTTGCATTTCATTTGGGTGTGGTCAAAAATGAGGTGCTACCAGTAATGATGGGAAATCTTATAAGAGGAAAAGAGGGAAATAAATGAGAGAATACTTTTTTATTGAGTGATAATTTGGTTTTTAGGTAAAAGAAATTGTAGCTTGATCCTGCTAAGGTTAAAGGATCAAGTATGAGTGAGGAAGATAGTGTAGCTGGTCATAATATGACTGAATGAATTTTACAGTAAAGAAAAGGGCAATGATCATTACTGTGACGGAAATCACTGGATAATATGAAGACGTTTCTAAGTGATGGGGAATTACCACCCAAATCCACATAGAATTGATGATAAACCATGAACGCGGCTTCAGATATTTTCTTGTGAAATTTCCAATTGTAACTCCAGGATTAGATAGAACAATTAGTCCTAACCAAATTAGTCCAAGATAAATGACCAAGGAAAGCATCAATGCATCTTTGGCTTAAAATTCTGGGCATTGAGAATTGACACAATTTTCATTTTCAAGAATTGGGGGGGAGCTTCAAAATTGGCTGGCATGAAATTAACATTAGGAGGCACCAACAACAAAGTTCCAGTTGCAGGGCCCCATCTTCCAGAAAGGATTTGGTTCAGAATCAGATTGTACAGGATATACCGCAACAACCCAATCACAGGATGCATTTTTAAAAATCAAAATTAGAAATTGGGATAAATGATTTTTATTGAGTAAATTTAGGAGGACTCAACTCTTAGAGTTGAAACAGGGAAAACTATTCAATATATATCAGAAAAATCAACTAAGAAATACCATCTGAGTCTTGACCTCCTATTCCTTCCACATTGTCAAGTAAGTATCTGATCCAGGTTGCAAAGAACCCTTGTGTGACTAGTTTCTGATAACCATACTGGTTAACAAGCTCATATTGGGTGACCCTCATATTATGTTGATTTATCAACGTCAGTTTGAAAGGGGGAGCTGGTTTCATCTGGCAGACTGGAGCAGCTGTGATCCATTTTCAATCAACTGTTTGGTTTAAATCTGTTAACTTGTTCAATTTTGATACAGGTTTTCCAGTCTTCTGAGCCTTCTTACTTGGACAGACAATACCCAGCATTATAAAATCTACCGTGACATTACCCTCTGCTTTAGCCCTGGGCACAGTACCACCATCTGGGAGATGAGATAAGGAGAAATTTTTATGGGCAGGTGTGAGTTTCATTGCAGCTAAGGCAAGGTCAGAGTGACTAATAGCAGTGAGATTGCGCTTGTAGAACTCATGGATCAGATCTGAGGAATTTGAACAATCATAGTGGGGAACCCAGGAGCTTTCAGAATCAGGATAACCTTTCCAAGACACCAAATATTCCAAACAGCAGCAGTTCTTGTGGGAAGCCAGAATACAATTTAACTCATACTCAGGTTCATCTTCCACAAGAATGGGTTGGGAAGAGGGAGTCTCTGTTCCTTTGAAGGGAGTAAGAAGACATTCATGGAAGGTATGGAAAATCTTGAAAGCAGGAGGTAAATCTAGCTGATAGGCAGAGGGGCCAATCTGATGTTCTACCTTGAAGGGATCAACTTGCTTGGGACCTAATTTACAACATGGAACCTTAAGTTTCATATTGCAAGCATCAACCATGACTAGATCACTTGGCCTATATGTCAGATCCTCCTGGCGCTTACAATCTGTGTATTTCTTGTAAGTTGTCACGGCGGCGGCAAGAGTAACTTGGAGCTCCTGATGGATCTGCTTCAATGCAGCAACTTGATTAGTTGCAGCTTCCACATTGCTAACCAAACAAGGACTCATGTTGGAAGAAGAATTGTAACCCACATTGGCATAAAATGGCAATACTTGAGTTGATGTGTGTAGGGCGTTATTATATGTGAGCTCTGCCATGGGTAGATTATCACACCAGTCATCTTGTTGCGCATTAGTGTAGCAACGTAGGTAGACCTCCAAACTTTGGTTTACCCTCTCTGTTTGTCCATCAGATTGGGGGTGAAAGGCTGTGGAATGGCATAATTTGATTCCAAGAATTCCATTAAAGGCTTCCCAGAGCTGAGCAATAAATTGAGGCCCGCGGTCACTCACAATCTCCATTAGGATACCTTGTAAAGAAAAGATTCTATTCACAAACAACCTAGCTGTTTCCACCAAAGTAATTGTGGTTGAGCAAGGTACAAAGTATGCCATCTTTGTGAAATAATTGACTACCACCATAATTGCTTTAAACCCATTGGAATTGGGAAGCTCACCAATGAAATCCACCAACACAGACGTCCAGGATCCTGCAGCAGGCTGCAGTGGAACCAGTAAACCAGTTGTCTTGTTCCAACTGGCCTTGGATCAAACACATAACAGGCAATCTCAAACAAAGGCTGCTACCTGCACAGTTAAACCTTTCCAGGAAAACTGGCGGCAGATTAGTTCCACTGTTTTGTTTTTCCCTGGGTGACCAGCTGTTGGACAGGTATGATTAGCCTCCATGATTTCATCCCAAATAGTGCCCTCAGGAACCCACAAGCAACCTTGATGATATAGGACTGAACCAATCTTATGATAACCCTGAGGCTGACCCACTGAGTTTGTGCATGCTAGCTCTAATAGCCTATCATAGCCTTTAGACAAAGGTTGCAGAAACTTGACCTTGGAATACAAGTCCAGGTCTGCACCTTCAGCTAAGGACATGGTAGCCAACGTAGCCAGCAAAGGCAATAAAAAAGGCACCACAGCCTTGTTTGGAATCATAATATGTGTGTTAAACTTGGCATCCATACTAGCATCTGGGAGATGGAAGGGTTTCTGATTAGTGCATTGGCCAAGTGATTGTCAGATCCCTTAATAAACTTGTAGTAGAACTTGTATCTCAACAGATCACCATGCCATCTGGATTGACAACCCAACAAAACCTTGGGTTGTCAATAATATAGAAGAGCTTTGTGGTCAGTTCTTACTACAAATAGATGACATGCCAATATGAGATGGTGATGCCAATGCTTTAACAATTCCACAACAGCCAACAATTCCTTGTCGTAAATCATGTAGTTACGTTCTTGAGCCTCCATCTTCTGGGAGAAATACCCTACAGGTCTCTCAATCCCATCACTAGCCATCTACAACAGCACACCAGCCACAGTGTATTTAGATGCATCAGTTGAAACCACAAAAGGAAGCTCAGAATCCACATGTCTTAATACTGGGGAGGACAACAAAAGAGCCTTGACTGTTGAGAAGGCACTTGCGCACTCAGGCGTCCAGACTAAAGTTGTCTTTCCACTAGCCAAATATAAAGGGGCAGCCACCTCAGACAAGTGGGGGGTGAATTTTTTCAAGTATGTACATGTACCCAAGAAACTACAAAGTTGGGATACTGTCACAGGCGTAGCATACTCTCAAACTGCAGCTTTCTTTTCAGGGGCAATGGTGTGGCCATCCTCAAAGATAATATTACCCAGAAAGGTAACCTTACGTTTAAAGAATTCACATTTTTCCTTTTGATGATCAAGTTTGCTTGGAGAATGCGCTCTACAACTGCCAACAAGTGGGCCTTATGAGACTCCTCATCTGGAGAAAACATCAAGATATCATCCATATATGCAATGGCACAAACACCTAGGAAATCCCCCAGGACTGAATCAATTAACTGCTGAAAGCAAGCCAGAGCATTCTTCAATCCAAAAGGCATTAAATGGAACTGGAAGATACCCTTCTTAGTTCTGAATGCTGTTAATCATTCCATTCCTTCTGTAATCCTGATTTGATTGAAAGTGTTCAACAGATCCAGTTTTGAGAATACCTTGGCCTTCTCAACACACCTAGAGATCTGTGCTTCAAGGGGTAAAGGGTAAGGATCCGGAATTGTAATGTTATTCAAATTCCTGTAGTCAACACAAGGACAAAGGGACCCATCAGACTTCTGAATAAACAATAACAGGGAGCATATTGACAAAGCCTTCTTAAAAATGTAGCCTTTTGCCAACATGTCACAAGTCCACTCTTCCAAACATGTTTCCTCCTTCAAGGTTAAAGGGTAAATAGGAGACACAATTCTGATCAGATCAACAGTAACCTTAAAGTCAAAGTCAAAGTCAAACTGAGTGTTCTTGGGAAGGACCTCGCCTCTGGTGGCGTCAAATGCCACAGAACAGGGTTGCAAGCATGCCAGTAAATCCAAACTTATGGGGACAGAGACAGGAAACAATTGTATGGTCTGTGATGATTGCTCCAATTTAGACATATCCAAAAGCAGAATACAAATAGTTATACCCAAAGAGTGTTCCACCTGCAGCTTGTTTTGCTCCAGTAAGGTTGATATATTATGATCTCTCCACCAACTCATTCCCAAAATGATAGGATACATCAGGGTAGAGCAAACGGAAAACCTTACAGTAAAAGACTGACCTGCAACTACAAAAGTAACTGGCTTCTTCAGCTGGAAAGAGGAAACGTCTGACAGTTCCTACTCCTAACAAGCATTCCTGGGTGGTACTTGAGTTGTAGCAAGTCAGCATTCTCCACACTAATTAAGTTTTCAAAAGCACCTGTATCTAACAAAATAGCTGGATGATAGATAGTCTGACCATTATCAATGCTACCATAGAACAAGAAGTAACCAGAAGTAGATTTATTTGCAGCAAAGGTAGCAATCTTGGCAGGGTCTTGTTTTTCATTGGCGGTACGGATGGCAGCTAAGGAGGCAGGATGCTCCTGGAAGTAACGCTCAATCATTTCTTGGACAGCAGCTGGAAGAATGGGGTTATCACAATCAATAGGAACAAGGGGCAACTCTTTGGACGTAATCACGGAAGATTTTGCAGGTACAACGTGCTGAAGCATTGCCAAGGAACTATCAGGACCAGACACTATGAGGGCCTCCTTCACATCACCAGGTTTGTTCACCACCGCTAATTGTAGCTGAGAAGAGCCAGGGGGAGAACAATATTGGCTTTGGTTGCAAGGGACTACCATGGAGCAAGAACCAGAGAACCAGGAGCGTGCAACAGTTTATCCTCAATTACCAACGTACCTTGTTTGAAAGTAGACGGATTTGAGATCAGAGAAAGAATTTGGTTTACCAGGGCCTCAGTTGTGGTTAACAGGGAATCCCAAACTGCCAAATCCTGGGCAGTCTGGTCAACTGCTAACCACAACGCTGAGAGTTTATTCACCTCAGGAACATCAATTGTACAGCAGTAGGTAAGGAACTGAGGAAGGAATACTGAAAGCAGAGTTGTACCCTGATGAAAGGCGTACAGCTTATAATATACTTTGAGCTCCTCAATAGATATACACAAATTTTTTAACAAAGGGTATAGAGATGCACTCTCAGTTAAAACACGTGGATTGCGCTCCACCGTGGACAACAACCATTCACGAGCATCTTCAGAAACCTTTGTCATCACATGGTAAACTTGGGATTTGTGACTAAGGCTTGAGCTGGAATAAAATGATAATGCTGACAAAACTTCATGCAAAATTTCATCAGTGGGTGGAGCAGGAAAATAATCTGGATGCCAAAATGGCATGACATGACGGAAATAGGAAACAGAGGATCCAGTCTCAACAACTGCAACTGGAGATGGAAACCACAAATTAAAGAAAAGCCCAAACTGAAAACTCAGAAATGAACTGATGCAAATAAACATGGTAAATGCAGATATCTTGACAGAGCAGGAGAAAAGAAACACAAATTCATGACAAACTGCTTCCAAAAACTCAGAAGTAGAAGAGTTGAGTAATGTGACGGAAATCACTGGATAATATGAAGACGTTTCTAAGTGATGGGGAATTACTACCCAAATCCACATAGAATTGATGATTAACCATGAACGCGGCTTCAGATATTTTCTTGTGAAATTTCCAATTGTAACTCCAGGATTAGATAGAACAATTAGTCCTAACCAAATTAGTCCAAGATAAATGACCAAGGAAAGCATCAATGCATCTTTGGCATAAAATTCTGGGCATTGAGAATTGACACAATTTTCATTTTCAAGAATTGGGGGAGGAGCTTCAAAATTGGCTAGCATGAAATTAACATTAGGAGGCACCAACAACAAAGTTCCAGTTGCAGGGCCCCATCTTCCAGAAAGGATTTGGTTCAGAATCAGATTGTACAGGATATACCGCAACAACCCAATCACAGGATGCATTTTTAAAAATTGAAATTAGAAATTGGGATAAATGATTTTTATTGAGTAAATTTAGGAGGACTCAACTCTTAGAGTTGAAACAGGGAAAACTATTCAATATATATCAGAAAAATTGACTAAGCAATACCACCTGAGTCTTGACCTCCTATTCCTTCCATATTGTCAAGTAAGTATCTGATCCAGGTTGCAAAGAACCCTTGCGTGACTAGTTTCTGACAACCATACTGATTAACAAGCTCATATCAGGTGACCCTCATATTACGTCAATTTATCAACATCAGTTTGAAAGGGGGAGCTGGTTTCAGCTGGCAGACTGGAGAAGCTGTGACCCATTTTTGATCAACCGTTTGGTTTAAATCCGTTAACTTGGTCAATTTTGATACAGGTTTTCCAGCCTTCTGAGCTTTCTTACTTGGACAGACAATTACATATTGAAGTGTGGAGGGTTCAAATTGCTCTCTCGCAATTTATTAGCAATTATATTTGGCTGCCAATTTGACTTTTATTGTTTGATTTGGCTAATTTTAATTTGCACAAGTTCAACTTTCACAACTGTATCTATATTTAATATCTGATCTCTGCAGCTCAGCTAATTCTTGATTCTGCTATCTGGTATTGAATAATAAAATAGTTATACATTTAATGCAATTTATAATTTAAATACCATCAGCAAAATTTTAATTTAACCAGCTTATTGAATATTTTACTTCACACGTCAATCTGTTTAGCAAGAAAAGCTTGTTTGAGTGTGGTTCAAGATTCAACCAAAAAATTATATTTTCACCACACAGCAGCAAAATTATTCAAATTAAGGACTTATTTTGACTTTAAAAAGATCATTTGATTGTTGGAAGCTGAGCAATTTTTAAATTGAGATCAATTGGAAATCAATCAAACTCAACTGTTAAGATCCCATTATGTGGCATCTCTTATACTCTTGGGATTTAATTACTTTGAGCATTTAAGTTGCATTATCTATATTTTGTGCTATCCTCATGGTTGATTCATGATGCACTTTATGCTATGCATTCACACTGTTTTAAAATAGTTTTCCTTGATATTAAGAGTGAGACTAATCACTTGAGAAATCAAAAGATTCACAAATTAGCAGATGTTCAGAACAATATATTCCTTGCTTTTTTGGTCAAAGTTTTATACTATAAGCTATTTTGTGTGTTGTGGAACAGGGTCTTGATCCCTTGTCTTAAATGTCTATCAAGACTGAGAGAAAATCCTTATGCCATCTCCTAGCACCAAATTCTGTAAATCCTCCAGAAGGAATCATCCTGAAAAGCAACCCAAACAAGGTTTAAGGAAGCTCCAAAGAAAGGTTCCTATGGCCAGCTTTACATTGATGACAGAAAAAAAACTAGGTGTTCTAACCCTAAATTTCATGTATCTTATTAAATTACTGGAAAACTTTTGCTTAAAGAGCCACGTCATAGTAGTTCTGCCTAAGAATTAAAATAATTCTTATCAGAGGGGTTACCCCAGGTTAAGTGCAATGCGGGAGAAGTTCTTGAGCCACAAAATATTTATGCGTTGACAGCACCCCAATTTCACAAACTTGATACTAGTGTTGTGGGATTTCGATTTGGCTTCCTCCTAAGTCTCAAATTAGTTTATTTTTCATCAATTGTGATGGTAGATTCGAAACCCGCCATAAGCCAATTCCAGAATGTGTGGATTAAAATTGGAAGAGACACAACAGGTTGTTTAAGATACTTTAATATGATTGGATGCTTAAAATCTGTTGATGATTGAATTGGCCAAAAAAACAAGATCTTGATCGATTTAAAATTTTGATTTAAAAAGAAGCATAAATTTAAGTTTAACTAAGAGATGGTTGCTTTCGTATTTCGAATTTATTTATTTTGAAGTGCAGTAACAGAATATTCTACTTGGGCATCAGCTGATCCAAGTGGCTGCAGATTGTGTACAGAGTTTACCTTGCTTATCATCCATCATCCTAATAATGATTTTAGTGGTGTAAACTGGCAATAATAATATTAAGGCTAATTAAAATGATTTTCATAAAATTTAAAGCACCTAGATATGTTTTCAAATAATTCCGATAACAATGGTACCAAACATGATAGCTCTAGCTGCTCTAGATGCTCAGAGTTATAGTTAAGTGCTGAAATCAGGCTCACATACATAATCAAAGGCATACTCAACATGATTTATCTAAATTCACTAAGAACACATATTCCCAAAAACAACATATCTTTGTGAATACTAAGCCAATCTATATATTCAATAGCTTATTTTAAAGCTACATATCATCTCTATATTTTGAAGGAATTTAGGAAATCAAATATTTAATGTTAAAATATTATAAGACCTTTCTAAACTTAATAGTAATGTACCACTTATTTAGATTTCTATTTTAAATTTATACTTGAAATACACAATTTTATTTTTAAATAAATAAAATTTAAACTGACTTTTAAGAAATCCTTTTTAAATAAGATTTTTTAAATTATGTTAAAACAGCAGAGTTGACCCGCCAACAAGGTTCTGACTAAGCAGGTTTGTGACCTGCAATCCGACTTCCTGGTGACTTGTAGCCAAACAAGGAGGTTGACTCAAATTCCCAGAATTGGCAACATGAACAAACAATGATTCCATACAGTGAATGACTTTATTTGGCACTTGACTCATTGCCAGGAGCAAGCCACCCCCTTCATCATCCAACCAAGTGATCTACATAATCATGTTCCTCTTATGATGATTCAGCACAACTATACAATCCCTATCTCCAAATAAATATATTTATCTAGTTTCCAAATATTTTTCTCCTTGTAACTCTGCTAAAACAGCACAGTTATAACATTGGTAGCACAGGTAGGTTCTCCATCCTACCCTTCCCTTCAAAATTCTGCATGTTGTCCGTACTTGATGCAGTCAACAAATGTACAAAAGAATCATGTCTGGCCTCCCCGTAGACTGGACATCCTATACACCAGGTACCAAAATACAAGAAGGTTTTGTACTATACCAAAACATGGTAATGTCAGTCCCTGCATTTAACGCCCTATCAGTGCAAGGGTTCTTCCAAGCGCCTATCACCAACCCTCAAGTGACAGCCAAAAGTATCATGCCTACCCATGTAGCCCAACAACTTCATAGCACTGCCTTGGAGTCATTTGCTGGAGCCAATGACAATAAAACTACAGCATGGATACAATCTGCAAAGAAAAAATTGGCGCAAATGGAATGCTCATACCATTTCTGGATTTCAGAGATATCCATCTGCCATACACATGACACAGGTACCTGGTGCAACAAGTGAGATGAAGATCACACCAAGAAAGATTGGGACACCTTTAAGCAAACCTTCTTGGCAAGATTTGTAATGAAGGACACCACCCTCATGATCATACACCAAGTAAAGAACCTTACTCAGACTGGCACAGTGAAAGAACTCACCCAAACACATGAGAAGCTCTTCCTACAATCACCCTCAGACATGGCATTCAACAACCCAGCTATTTACCTCATATACTATAATGGACTCAAGTTGTACGTAATGAGACATGTCAACCTGGACCAAGTAACCAATTTGCAGAGCCTTTACTGTGAGGTAGAGAAAGCAGAGCAAACATTCAATACCCTCCACAAGGCTCAGACTGGAAAGAGAGAAAAGTCCAAAGACTCTCATCTACAAGAACGCTCTGATCACCCCCCACCTGGCAATAATAACAATAATGGTACAGGCCATAAACCCCCAGGTTTGAATGGCCAAAGTAGCTGGAACAATGAGCAATTGAACCACACTCACTTTATAGTCATTACTACTCAGGACAACCAGGACAAGGGAAAAGTCCAGGGAGAGCACTAAGCAAGCCAAGCTCTTCCCACACCATTTCTGACTTGCCCAATAATGAGTACCGCCCCAAGGACGTGGACCAATGCCCAATGATCTGATTGCCCTTGGAAGACCCAGTACTTTACGCCATTGCCAGACATCCCAATAAACTTATGTCCTACCCTTTCTGCTTTTGCAGTTACACCAGCTCAGTGCTTCTGGACTCAGGCGCAGATTGCACACTTGTCAATAGTACTTTTGTGGACAAGTTCAAGCTAGCCACTAATCCTTTACAGATTAAAAACATGGTTTTAGCTGATGAACATCACATTGCTGTGACACATGAGACTTCTCCTTTCTCCATTGTGCTAGAGAATATACACTCCACCATCTATGGACCTGTCATTAACTTTCCCAGATTTGACGTTATACTTGGCCTGGACTGGCTATGAAAGAACAACCCTCACGTAGATTGGGTCACCTCTGTATTAACCATCAAGTGTGAACGGTTTAACTACCAAATGTATCCCAACTCTGTGGACCAACTCTTATAAAATCACATTTTTGTATGTATCAAGGAGACTCTTGAAGAAAAAAGATAACCTCAAGGCAATTGATTGGGACTCCTGCCAGTACAAGATCATACACTTCAAGGACCACCAGGAAAAAACCACTCCCCAAGACCAGGAAATTGTGGCCTGTCATCCCAAAATCTTTAAGGAAGAATTACCAGGGTTACTGTTAGAGCAAGATTATGTGCTGAACTATTCAAAGCAAAGCTACGTGGATATAATAAACACAGAGTTAATTGTTTGAGCAACAGTAAGCCAAATTGGGAGGAGGGCTTGACAATTTTGGAACCACAACCTGTAGAACATAAAACAGATGTTAAAATTGAAGTCAAGAAGATCATTTGGAGCAGAAAATTAGAATAGTAGCTAGAAGTAGAAGTGACTTAAAATGCGTGAAAAGGGATGTCAAAGGAGTCCAAAGCCAACTAGACCATTGTCCTGGCAAAGTTGTCAAAGACAAGGGCCAAGAGGCCCAAATACATAAACATGAGGTTAACTTTCTTTTTTATTCCCAAGGAGAGTAATATATCTAGAAACAAGTTTCTAGAGGGAAATGAGGAAAGTCTTAAGGGAGTTCAGGATGGGGGAGGGGGGATTTGGGAGCCTCTGATTGGTTGGCAAGAATATTTTCAGCAGTTGGTGGTCCTACATTAGAATCTGAGTCAATGACGTCATAATTTGACAAATTCTGGCAATCAGCGGGTCAAGCACTGCCATCACCAAATAATGTATAATGTGTAATTTTCTTGTCATAATTATTTGGATAAAAATATGGCAAGTCCAGATTTTCCAGGACTATTTGAGCAACCCCAGCTTTGACCTATTTTTTCAATAACAGCATTTAAATTGTCTATTTCTCTTAAGAGTTTGGTGGCAGTTCTTTGCTGGTTTCTGGTCTTCTGGGGGCGTACTATTCCCTCCATTTGGTTTTCTACTGTAACAGTTACCCCCAGAAAAGCACATACAGCACGCCATCCAGCTCAAGGGAGCAGTACCTAAGGCTCAACCCATATATCACCTCCCCCCAAATAAAGACAACACACTGTGCGTGTACCTCAAGGAAGCATTAGAAAAGGGACTTATCTGCCCCTTGCAATCTCCTTTTGGCGCCACCATGTTCTTTGTGGCAAAGAAGGACAGAACCCTCAGGCTTGTTACTGACTACCAAGCAC
Organism: Entomophthora muscae; assembly: GCA_014839935.2. Taxonomy (NCBI): domain Eukaryota; kingdom Fungi; phylum Entomophthoromycota; class Entomophthoromycetes; order Entomophthorales; family Entomophthoraceae; genus Entomophthora; species Entomophthora muscae. The sequence continues at coordinate 1,564,379 of QTSX02004261.1, read as the reverse complement.
TAAAAAAAGTTATCATCAAGAACCATTACCCGATACCACTTGTTGTGAATACTAGTATTCACACAATTTCATTTTTGCCTTTTTCAGGTTATTTTGAGGGCAAAACCCTTGCTTTTGCTTTTGCCTCTCAAAATGAGTCCAATTCCAAATTGAGGAATTCATCTGTTTGGTTTTCTGATCTTGAAAAACTCACTTGCCCCACTTGTGCTTGTGGTGAGTGATCCTATTGTCCTAGTATTGTTTTGTGGTATCACCAAACTATATATATTCCAATTATTTCCTTCCAATAAAAGGCAAGTTCTATCCACGTTTTTGTCTTTATGTTTTCCAAGTACTTTGGCACCTCTCTCTAGCCATATATAGTAGAGATTTATTATTCAGGGCCACAAGGTAATTGCATCACCTTTCCTGCCAACTAACCAAGACTTAGTACAAATCCAATCCTAAGATTAGAATTTCCTATTATGTGTCTGTGCTTCACCTCAGAACATGGCAACAATGGTGATCACTACAGGGGCTGCAAGCCTCTTGTTTACTCCCTTCAAAACAACTTTTCATGTTCCTTTATCTCCACCAGTTCAGGACCTGTGTTTGCCTGAGGTCTCCAGAACTCCAATGGAGGAAGACATGGCCAACTCACCTACCACCCCTACTTTTATGAACCTGGCTAATGACCCCTGACTTGTTGCCTATCTGCTGGGCACCCCTGACCTAGATCAAATCACATCAGTGGCCCTTGGATTAACCTGTGAGGGAGTGTCATGACCTGAGGCGCGGCACAGATACACAACAGGGAATCATAACCTTAGGATTAGATTTGTACTAAGTCTTGGTTATAATGGCAGAGAAGGCTATGTGATTACCTTGCGGCCCTGATTGAATAATATCTTCTAGATGTGGCTAGAGAGGCATCAAAGTATGTGAAGACACAAAGACAAAAATGTGAATAGAACTTAATTTTATTGGGTAAAAAGATTGGGAATATATACTGTGTAGCTTTACCACAAACAGTACATGAACAGTAAGATCACTTGCCATAAGTATGAGTGTGGAAAGTGAGTTGCACTGAGTCAGGAAACTTAACAATTGAAATTCCCAATTCAGAGCCAGATTTATTCTGAGGGGCAAAAGCAAAATAGAGATATTTGTCCTCAAAATAACCCATCAAAGGCAAAATCAAAACATAATGAATGACGGCATTCATAACATTGTCCCCCTCTAGATTGGCCTTAGGGGGGTAGTACTTGCAGAAGAACTTGGCATGTACTTGGGCAAATGGGCAATCACTAGAGAGGAATTTCACAGTGTAATCTGATTCTTGTTTGAAGGTCACTTCCAAGGGCCCAATCCACAACAAGTCTAGTTTGTGAGCGCGTCCTCTTACTCTATGCTGATAGTAAAGAACATGGTCCCCAATGTTGAACTCAGGCAAGGGAGATTGTCCAGAATTATCAGGAGAGAGCTCAAGTAGCTTGGTCTTATAGGCAGACGTGTAGGCAGAGGCCTGAATATCAATGATTTGGTTGATTAGATATTTGATATGGTCATCAGGGTTCATGGCCTTATCAGAGGAGAAGAGGAGAGCCCCCAGGAGCAACAGAGTGGTGGTCTCACGCCCATACAGCAGAGCAAAGGGGGAATACCTGGTAACACAATGTTTGCTAAGGCAATAAGCAAAGAGAGCAGCGGGTAAGTAAAGATCCCAGTTTGCAGCATCAGAATAAGTGAGTTTCCTCATGATAGAGACCAGAGTTGAGTTTGCACGCTAAACACCCCATTGATAGAGGGATTATAGGGGGGAAAGACTGGTGAGACCCCAAGGCTTCAACAACAGAGGTTACCAACTTGGCGTTGAAGTTAGTCCCATTGTCAGATAGCAACACTTGAGAACAGCCATGGTGAAAGAATACATCTTGCAACAGAAAGGCAGCAGTTGTCTTGGCAGTGATGTCCTTAGTAGGACAAGCTTCTAACCACTTGCTAAAATGATCAACAGCAATAAAGATAAAGCGGCAACCAAAGTGAGAGCAGGGGAGAGGCCCTACAGTGTCAATGCTGACAGTGTGAAAGGCATGCTGAGGGGGGACTATCTTGACCTTGTGTGAGGCAGCTTGTGGTTGCTGGAGCTGGTAATCATGGCAACTAGCAATGACATCTGGAATCAGCAGGCAAAGGTTCTCCCAGAAATAGTTTTTCTGGAGCCAGTCATAGGTCTTGGCAATGCCTCAATGTCCCGTCTCCTTATGAGCTTGAAGCACCAATAAAAGGCAAAGACTAGGCCGTACATAAGGTATGTAGCAGTCTTGTACTTTCTTGAAAAGCTGGTTATCACAAATGAGTGTGTCTTCAGATAGTTTGGATAGGGCAATAAAAACTTCTTCTGTCTTGTTCTCCCAGGAGGAAGAATATTCAATTAATTAATATAGTCAATCAGCCTCAGCAGGGTGTAGCGCAAGGATGGGCATTCTGGACAATCCATCAGCATTTTGATGTTGAATGCTGGGACAGTGTAGCACAGTAAAGTTGTAGCCTTGCAGGCGGAGGACTCATCTAGCTAGTTGTCTTTCTGGTTCCTTAAGCTGTTGTAACCACTTAAGCGAGGCATGGTTGGTGACCACAGTGAAATGGGTGCCATACACATAATGGTTGAACTGCTTGACAGCATGCAACACAGCAAGACATTCTTTCTCTGTGACACTGTAATTCTTCTCATGCTTGTTGAGGACACAAGAAGTATAAGCTACAGGATGATCTACACCTTCATCATCTAACTGATCCAAGATAGCCCTAATAGCCAGGTTGCTAGCATCAGTATATAGGATGAATTCATTATTGTAGTCAGAATATACTAGGATGAGATCCTCTTTGAGTTTTTTTGAGGGTCTCAAAGGCTTGTTACTGGCTAGCAGTCCATTTGAAAGAGACATTACACAACAGTTGGACCAAAGGCTCACTAGTGTCAGCAAAGTTGGGGATGAACTGTCTGTAGTATCACATCATACCCATAAAGACTTAAATCTCTTGCAGATTGGTGGGCGGAAGCATTTTATTAATGGCCTCAACTTTTTTGGTCATTGGGCAAATCCTGGTGTCAGGGATCCAGTCTTGAGCGGCTAGCCCATTGTTTTCAGGGGTAAATTGGGCTGGGTTTTTTGTGGGCAATGCCCATCACAAGAGGGGAGCAAAATTTAAAAGGTAGGAGGCAGACTTCCCACCCAGGACCACAGGCCGGCGGCCGGGATTATAGTGCCAATCACCCCTGTGAGGGTGATGTACACAATCCCAAACAGCTTTCCAGAATGGTTGGTTAGGAGGTTGGGTGAGGAAGTGGGCATAGGTTTTGGGGTCACAGGCGGTTCCATGGGCAGGTTGTAAGCAGGGAGATAGTTGATTTCCCTCTGAACAACTTGGGTGTTGAAAATATCCACAGGCCTTGTTGTTTGTATCTAATTGCAGATTGTATGCAGGCCAAAGGATCAAGTTTGAGTATCTTTTCCGGAGTGTATTCATTGTATTCAGATTTTAGAGGGTGATTGATAAAATGGACGGGTCCAAAGGGTACACCGGAAGGACGGAAAACAGCAGGTGGTGGGGCAGGCAGGCTAGGAGATCTTGAACTGAATTGGTAGACAGCAAATGAAAAATAAGGCAATAGCTGTGTGATTCAAAATAACATAACCTTTATTCAAAAATGGCGATAAGTTTGGAGCACAGGGTCATTTGGTCTATATAGTACCCCACCTCTAAACTTAACATTTTCCATGGGGGGTTCATCAGGGCATTTGGAAAGAAAGGGCCGGGGAAACTGGGCACTTGGATCCAAAGGCAGCAAAATGGCACTCAGCCTGGGAGTTCTTTCATTGGTCAAGAATCTAGATTTGGCTACCTGATTATCTTGCTTTAGTGTTGTGGTCATGGGACCGGGCCGCGGGCCTGTGCCTCTTTCCTGAGTTGGCTCCTGATTGGTTGCTGGTGTAGACTTCAAGTTCATGAAGCTAATAGTTGCCAAATCAGTACCTCCATTAGGTGCTGTGACTAGTCTTCCATTTGGTGCAATAATTTCCTTGGTTTGGCTTGTTTCACTGCATGGGCTAACATTCTTGGTATCAGCTTGTGGGGGCTTGATCCCAGAAAGGCGCAGGCAGGCGGGTGGTCCTGAGGTCCACAGGTCCGGCGGCCCGGGGGGGGGTCCAGGGTCAGGGTTCAATTCCTGCTCCCGGGCCTGGGTTTCCAGAGAGGAATAATTTTCAATCCTGACACCTGGTCTGGGTTACCTCATGGCCCAAGAATTCAAGGTGTTGCTTGAAGAAAGCACACTTAGATGGTTTCAACTTAAGGCAAGCCTCTTGAATCTTTATGAAAACCTCCTTGAGGTGAGCCAGGTGATCTGTAAAGGTAGTGCTGAAGACTGTTATATTGTCTAAGTACACCAGGACACATGAGAGCTTTAAATCACAGAGGATGGAGTCCATGGCTCACTGGAAAGTAGCTGGGGCATTGCAGTTCCCCACAGCATGTATGTAGGCTCAAACAGTCTTTTGGAAGTGATGCATGCAGCCTTTTGTCTATCCTTAGAAGAGAGATCAACTTGACAGTATCTGGAAGCTAGATCCATAGCGGAGAAGAACTTGGAGCCATCAAGGTGGCAGAGAGCATCATCAATGCATGGAAGGGGATAGGAATCCTTTTTGGCTAAGGAGTTCAAGCATCAATAATCCATCACAATACAATGACCTCCATCTTTCTTCTTCAGTATGAGCAGGGGGGAGCCCCATGTACTCTGGGAAGGAGCTAATAGCCCAGCATCTAATATTTGCTTTAGCTCTTTAGACACTTGAGTGTCCTCCACAAGACTGCAGCAATAAGGTTTAGCACAGAAGAGGGGAGCATCACCAGTATCAATCTGGTGAATGACACCTTGGGCTAGACCATAATCAGTGCTATCTTCAGCAAAGATATCTGAAAACTGATCTAGCAAATCCAGCACCTCGTTCTGCTGTACTGGGAATAGTTGCAGGAAATATTGAGCAGTGAACAAGGACAGGACTTGGGGCTTATCTTCAGGTAAATTAAAATCCTGAAACGTGCCAAAGGGATGTAGCAATAGGACATCAGGAACATTCAGTAACTTGAAATAGCCAACAACCTGATCTCTAGACACTTGTATGGGGAGAGCAGTTAAGTTGGCAACCAGCAATTGAACAGGGTCTTTATGAGAGACATCCAAGATTCCTGGAAAGAGATAGGGCTTGTTGCGCCCTAGCAAGGGAGGAGAGTATAACTCTAGGAACATACACTCAGGTAGCTTATAAGATATTTGTGAGTCTAGGATGGCTTGAGACCCAGGGGGAATGGTTAAAGCAGAAGTGGCCAAGAGAGGAATCCCTTCAGACGCAGGACAAGCCATAGGAGGACACTTCATGTTAGATGAATGTGTACGGTATTTTCAGGGTGAAAACACCAGTATAATACTCTAAGGAACATGTCTTGAAGCGCTTCCTGGGAACTTTAACTGGCTCTTCAAAGATCAAGGGGACCTAATACCCTAAGATAGAGAGGTAGCCGTCCTTTAAGTTGATGATTTCATTATATTCCCTAAGAAATTAAGTACCAACTGGGAGGTCATAACTCTCATTCTCTAAGACAACGGCAGGAGCAGCCAAGAGTAGCCTGCCAAACCGCATGGGAAGAGCAGAATAAGCCCCTAAAGAGCAAGTCATGGATAGCCCAGCTGTGCCATACAACTGGTGGTAATTAAGGTTGGGGGCAAGGTTGAGCTTCTTAACAAGCTTTGAAGAGACATCATTAACAGGAGACCCTGTGTCTAAGATGACCTTGATTTTCACTTTTTTGAAGGATATTTCCACATAAGTGGTAGTATAACCAAAGGGAGGGAGGACAGCCAGAATGTCTTGGGCTTCTGCTAGCTCTTTGTCCCATAATTCAATCATGCATCTAAAGCCTGGAAACTCCTTATAGACAGTCTGGAGAAGAAGTAAGACTGAAACATTCTTGAATACAGCATCAGCAACCTCAGCAGCTTCCTCAGATGACTCTAAATGCACAGGGGGCTTCTTAGCTTGAGTGAGGTAAGGGTGAGAGACAACCTCCTTGGCTTCTGGCAGCGGTTTGGCAGTTGCCATAGATTTCCCAGAACACAACTTATAAGGGACTGCAATAGTTTCAGGGACAGCAAGAACTGAATACCATAGGTGTCAGGATCTTCAACATCTGAATCATCCATATCAGAGTCATCAGAGATGTTGTGAAATAAAAGCACAATGAGAGGAGCCCCAGTGTCAGCAGGCTCAGAGTCAGCAATAGAGGGGAGGATTGAAGGAGACAGGGAAGAATTGTCAGCCAAGAGTGTCTCTGCCTCTAGATTGACTGTTATTTTCCCACCTGTTCTTTGGGATCAGCCCCTTCAACCTGAAGATTGATACAGACTCAAGAATGATGATCTATCTGGCCACAGTTATGGCAACCTTGTCATCTAGGAGGATTTTGCGAGTTCATTGTGAGGATATGAGGGCCACAGAAAGACAAACCAGAATTAGAGGCAGCACAATTCTCCCTCACAACTACCCCAGAATGGGTAAGGTGCATATCCTGCAACAATATCTTTATGCTCTTTATAGAGGAAAGCATGGCTTTATGAGCCTTAAAGTAAAGACACAGAAGCTGGTTAACCTTGAGGGCTTGAGCGCAAGCCATGTAAGTTTCATGAGCCGTCAATTGTCTGCTTGTTATTAGTTGATGTCCTTCCATGTAGAATCTATCTGCAAATTCAGCTAGAGTCTCCTTAGGTTTGAAGGCAATGTGAATGAAGGCATCCTTCTTCACTTCCAAACTAAGGTCACCACCAAATTTGTCAATAAGAAGCTGCTTCATATCTTACCAGGTCTCAATGTTGGGCAGCTCTGGCACTACTACCTCTTGGCAGGTTGGGTGCAGACAGGTTAGAATGTGGTCCTTCTTAAACTCATCAAAGGCCCTTCTCATGGCAGTTTCATAGATAGTTAGAAAAGCTGCAATGGTTGAGGTTTTGGGGTCAAAGACTTGCTTAAAGGTAGGCTTGAGATGTGCTTCTGGAGTTGGGACACCATTGTTGCTATTGAGTACATTATGCACAGGGAGAATTCTGCTTCATATTTGGAGGGGGCTGTCTGGCCCACAGCCGGCAAACACTCTCCTCAAAAGTAGTCAAGGTCTAGCAGTGCAGGTAAAATATTAGTAGCTAGAGTGGTCTACTGCTCAGTAACATCTAGGCGTTGGCCCTGTGTTGTTACTACCAAGGAAAGCTTGTCCAGCCAGTAGGTAATGGAAGGCACCACTGAGAGGCAAGGGGCAAACCTGTCATTTACTGAGTCAATCAATTCACTCATTTCTTTCACGGCCCTATCAAGTTTGGCATGGTCTTGTTTCAAATGGTCCACCTCATTAGCTAGAGCAATCAACTCTCTAGCACATTGAATTTTAGGGGCTCCTGATAAGCCAGGGCAACAGTCATCTTCACCAACAACTCCAACTTGGATAGCAGCAATAGCCACCATTTTGTGCAGGGCCACAAGCTCTTGCTGTAGCTCAGTAGCTTGATTTGTCAGAGAAAGCACCTAAGGATCAGGCTGAGGCGCTTCAGTAGGGCGGCCTTGACTACAGGTAGACGCTTGTAGCTCTTGAATGGTATACCATAGTCTCTTCTCTCTATCCACCAAATTGTCAGATGGGGGAGAGGGCAGAGCACCTGGCTTGAGCGTAAATAGTTCATTCACCTGAGTCTGGAGCTTGGTAATAGCAGCAGCAGTGACACCCCTCTCTTGATTGAATTCTTCACTGAGTTTGCAAAGGCCTTTAGCAGCAAGGTCTGCTACTTGTTGCAGTTGCTCAAAGAAGTAAGCGCTAAACACATTAAGCTGCTGTACAAGCCGTTCAAAATCAGTGAGATAGGCGTTCAAAGTGGAATCTACTTGGGTTTGCCAGGGCTGTTCCAACTGGTGAAACTCATGTAAACGCTCCCTGACGTATTAAGGGATGAACTGTTACATTTGCTCAATGGAATTAACCAAACAGGGTTGAGAAGTGATAGAGTCATGCTGATTGTCTGACACCAAGGAAAACAGGGAGTAGATTCATTGTTTATAGGCAGCAAATTGATCCCAGTAGTTTGTGATGGCTGCTTGTAGGGACAAAATCTCCTGAATGTGGAGCCCTAACACCATTTGATGGTGGGCTAAGGCAGGTTTTACAAAGGATGACAATAGGTGCTCAGCAGAGCCAGCTGCTGAGAGGAGATGCTGTGGAAATTGTGTAGTCACAATCAATTTGTAGTATTCTGCTCAACTGAACTGAAGCTGGAGGTGAGGGATGGCCCCATCAAGGGCTAACCCCAGGGCTACCACCATGACCTGTTCCAATTCAGTGGTACCCAAAGGGTAGGCCACTAGGCAGGGACCATTCCCAAAGTTCAGCACAGTAGGGACAATAGCTGGGTCTGCAATGTCTTCCTCAATAGGAGGACTGGTAATTTCAGGTGAAGCTGGCTCTTGTATAGGCGGAGGCAAAGGTCCTGAAAACGTAGTTGCAAAGGGGGTAACCAAGGAGCTTACAGCCCCTGTAGTGAGCACCATTTTTGTTGTGACCTGAGGCGCAGCACAGATACATAACGGGGAATCCTAACATTAGAATTGGATTTGTACTAAGTCTTGGTTAGAATGCCAGGGAAGGCTATATGATCACCTTGTGACCCTGATTGAATGATATCTGCTAGACGTGGCTAGAGAGGCGTCAACGTACGTGAAGACACAAAGACAAAAATGTGAATAGAACTTAAATTTTATTGGGTATAAATATTGGGAATATATACTGTGTAGCTTTACCACAAACAGTACATGAAAAGTAGGATCACTTGCCATCATAATGAGTGGGGCAAGTGAGTTGCACAGAATCAGAAAACTGAACAATTGAATTTCCCAATTTAAAGCCATGCTCATTTCAAAGGGTGAAAGCAAAGAGAGAGATTTTTCCTCAAAATAACCCATTGAAGGCAAAATCAAAACACAGTGAATGACAGCATTCACAACAGGGAGATGTCCCCAACTTACAAGCCCAGTTCAAAACTACAGAATACTATGTGATGATAGTTGCTCATTGTATTCCACATATCTTCCTTTCAGAAGCCAACTCTGCTAACTGCTTAATCTTGTCTTTTGTTCAACCTGCGCTGGTCCATCATCAGTTAGTGCTGGGGCTCCACGTCCATGAAATTTCCTCTCTTTGTGCCTCTGTTTCTAACCATTGGGAACAGTTCTCTACCTACCAGCAGTGGGTATAATTAATGTTATCCCTAGTATTGGATAACCATAGAGATTCCATCATCTCCCAAGCTTTCTTGACCAAATCCATTGAACAACTGCTTTCCTCTGTCCCTGAATACATTTGGTAACACCTTCAGGAGTTCCACCAGTTGCAAGAACTCTGGCAGGCCCAGGTTGACTCTGCCTTTAACACCCATCATTCTGACTTTGAGCAATTGGTGGCACAACTCAATTAATTTTGTGTCCATACAGCTGAGCAGTTACATTGCTTGGCTGAGGTTGCCTCTATAAGTATGCAAGAAATGCAGGATGAGTTAGTTTGGGAGAAGGCCGCTGCAATTGCTATTATTCAAGGATTGCAGGCCTGCTTGGATGAGTTGAGCCAATTATCTACTGATGGTCACTATTCTGAAGATCTGATGAGATAAGAACAAGAATTGTGGGATGCCATTAGTGAGCTGCGTGCTACCACAAGAAGCCAAGCTCCTCTGAAGGCTGTACCTCTACCTAATCCTCAGGTAGCTTTATTGACCACCCAGGTGGCTGAAATCCAACAAGAAATCTTGGAGCTGTAGGCTGCTTGTGACGGTCCACATGTTTGATGGTTTGCAGGTGGGGCTAATGTTGGCCAAGAAAAAGTTTGGTTGTTTGTTGCAGGTAGAGGCCTAGTAGGTAGCATAGGACTACTAGAGGTAAGTAAGGTGAGCCTAGTAGGTAACATAGGACTACTAGGGTAAGTAAGGCCTGGCTGGTAGGTAACAAAGGACTACCAGATGCAGATGTTGCCTCCACCCAGCAGAAGATATTGGCTGCTTTGGGCTATAGTTCTTCACCTAGCAGGGAACTGTGGCTGCGGAAGGGTGAAGACTGAAATAGCAAGCAGGGAACTTTGTCTGTCTAGGGGGGAGAAGGTTTTGGACCCCTGGCAGGTAACGCAGGCTTCCAGGGAGGGGAAGAGCTCTGAGGGCTCTAAGCTCCCTAATACACTTACAGGAGTTCTGTGAGCAAGCATCCTACCTAAAATACTGGTAAGGTGTTCTTGTTTATGCCCCTATGGGAGATTTGGGGGAGAACCCAAAGTGAGCATTGGAGGGTATAGATTTGCTTGGAGGTGTCATCAAAGCAGTTTGCTCGGGGAAGCAGCTGCAGAACTTGGTGTGATCAGGCCTCTGGGAATTAGAGCTGATTACTCTGCAACTGAAAGCTCAGACTCAATCACCTGGGTGATTAAAGACAACTCATAGAAATTGATATATGGTTGAATGGCCTAAGTGGAGTGCCACTTACAAGGGCCCAGTCAAACCCCAATTCAATGTAGACTCATGCCTGGGTCTACAGGTTCTGGTAACGGGGACTAAGATAAAGAACCAAGGTGGTTCACAGAATCAGCAGAGAAGACTAGTAAGAGGGACTGATTGATCACAGTGAAGGCTAGTTGACAGACTGTTGATTCATATTGAATTGTGGGGACCAAGATGGTTCCTAGTGAGAATAAGTGAAAGGGCTCAAAGATCATGATGCAGAAGTAGCTGGTCATAATAAAGGAGTAGCCAGAGGACTGATAGGCTATTTAATGACTGTTCTGAGCTGTTGGAGACTGGAATGAACTGTTTAGAGACTAAGGCTGAAGATCTAGAGGATGTGGTTGAAGATCATGATGCAGGATTATCTGATCATGATACAGGAGCTGGCTGAAGGATCAGGAGATGATGATGAAGAACTGGTGGTCTGGAGAAATGAGCCAAGATTTTGACAAATTGATTTTCCAAGGTGGTAAAATGTGGAATGTTTTGCCTTGGTTTAGTAGTAAAATCAAGAAGGAATGTGGATATAAGTGTGGGTAATATATTTATTTATTAAGTTCCTAGGATAGATGAAGGTATGTTACTATGAGAGCTGGATACAAAGTTGTTTTGGTGGGACGTTTTCCTTGGATTTTACAATATTTGTAAGTATATGGGGAAAACGTTGAAGAGGTCCAGAAAGAACAGTTTAAAAGTATTCTACTATTTAAATTGGTTCAGGTTGAATGCTGGGAAGACTGGTGACAGAATAATGGACCAGTTAATGCTTTGGTGCGCAAAGAGTTGTCACTTTGAGCAGTTTGAGCTATGGAAATTATTTTCCTAGTTGGATCCTGGTGGAACTTCAGAAATGGTTTCCTGATGAAAATGATTGGTTGGAAGCAAAAGCTTAAAGTATAAGCAAGGAAATAGGGAATTAATACTTTAAGCTTTTGAGAAAGTAAGTATGTAAGCTTAAGTTATTATAGGAAAAAGTGAGCGGCAATGGTTTAAGCTTCTGAAGAAAGCCAGTTTGAAGGCGGAACCGTTGGGAAAAGAACACTATAAGAAGGTGGCTGGCTGGAAAGTGACAGGGTCTTTGACGGGTCTTTCCAAGGCCTTTTAAGTTTCTGCCAAGAGGCTTTTGGAAGCCTTTGATCACCAGCAGGAGCTTGATTGGACTAATACAAGTGGAATAACAAGGCCACTAAAGATATACAGAGAGCTGAAGCCCAAGATAACGGAGCAGGAGCCCAAGAATAAGAAGCTGGATCCTAAACGCGGCGCCGGAGTCCAAGTTTAAGGTGCCAGAATCCAAGTTTGAGGAGCAGGATTCCAAGTCTAAGGAGCAGAAGTCCAAGACTAAGGAGCAGAAGTCCAAGACTAAGATGAAGGAGTCCAAGACCAAGTATAAGGAGTCCAAAATATTGTTGAAGGACTCCAATTATTGGCAAATCCATATTGTTTCCTTGACCCCCCCGGGCCATACACCAGAAGGTTTCTAAGGAGATCTTCCTTCTGAGAGTGAATAAAAGCCCATTTAGACCCCTATACATATTTCTGAGATACATTTCCCCTTACTAGAGAATGACAATTCCTTCCAGCTGGTCCCTGGCTACAATCCAGGACATACTTTGGGGACTGGTGGACAGGAACCCCACACTGCTGTTGCTGAATCCATCAGTTTTCCAGGGCCCTCTGAAGACAAAGGTTGTTGCCCTGGAATGCCTGGACATCTGCATATCAATTGTGCTAGAGAGATGATTGCCCTAGCCAATAGACTTGACCATATGAAGCAAGATCACAATGCTCTAGATACAGACTTTTAGGAAACAACCAAATTGATTGACTCTGTCAATGAGTGATTCTCCCCTTATCTGTCACTAGGCCCTTTCCTGACTTTGTGCCTAGCTGAACTCTCAACAGTGGTGACTAACCAAGGACATCAATCAGATACTGCTGAACAGCCAATAGGCTGTGCTGCTGACACATGCAACTCCAACTCTTTAGTCACTTTGGAGGAAAGTATTTGTCAGTTGTGGGACAGACAGACTCCCACAGAATCTAAGACTGAGTTCTCTCTTTGAATCAATATGGTAGACAGTAATAATGATGGACTGACTCCAGAGACCCACTTTGAACCTACCTTCAAACAGGGGTTTTTCCCAAAAATGTCTACAATTGCTGCCTTCCTCACCATCTATAAAACTGCCATGCATAGGGCTTCTGATGAGATCAGGAAAAAACACATCTTGACATGCCTCCAACCTACCTGTCAAGAACTAGTGGTACCTGAGCTTCCTTCTATTACCAACTGGGAAGAGATGAAGCAATTACTGACTGAGGAGTTTGGAGGAGACCTTAGCTTGGAGGCAAAGAAGGATGTATTCATTCACATTAATTTTAAGCCTAAGGAAGCCTTGGCTGAGCTTGCTAATAGGTTTTACGCAGAAGGTCAACAACTAATAACAAATAAACAGTTGACTGCCCACAAGGCCTATACTTCTTGAACTCAGGCCCTCAAGGTCAACCATCTACTTTGTTTGTACTTTAAGGCTCATAAGGATATGATTACGTCTATGAAGAGTATTAAAACTCTCCTCCAAGACATGCACCTCACTCACTCAAGTTCAATAGTGAGAGAGAGTTGGCCTCTACCTCAGGCACAAATTCTTGCTTGTCACAGATATTAGCTGTGAATGCCCAAAACCATCCCAAACATCAGGGTTGTCATAACTGCAATCAGGTGGTACATCACTCACAATTTTGCACAAATCTCTGTGTTGAAGGAGCTGACCCTAAAGACCAGGCAGGAAGAGAGAGGTCAACCTAGATGCAGATATGCTCTTGATTGAATACTCTTTGCAGTTTCCTCTTTAACCTCCCTCTAATTCTGCTGATGAGGAGTCTGATTCACAAGCTTCTCCCATTCTTCTCCTCTTCCATGACATCTCAGACAATTCTAATATGGGCAAGCCTGACTCCAAGGACTCCAATGCACACAGCTACTCTCTTTTGTAGTACCTGAAACCACCCCTGTCCCTTATAAGCTGAGTTATGAAAAGACTACAACTACAGCTAAACTTTTTGTTGATGCCAAACAGATTGATTCAAGACCTTATCTGTCAAAAGCTAAAAGTTCGCCTGTTTTTGTAGAAACCTCTGAGGAAGCTGATGAAGTGGCTGATGTAGTCTTCCAAAACTTCTCTGTTTCCCTTCCCCTGCAGACTGTTTATAAGGAGTTTCCTGGTCTCAGGTGTATTCTAGAAAAATGAGATAAAAAACTGGCTAAAGCACAAAATGTCTTGGCTGTTCTTCCTGTTTGGACGTACAACTACTTGCATAGAGATATCCATCCAAAAGGTGAAGATCAAGGCTGTTCTTGACACTGGTTCTACAGTCAATGTTGTTTCCTCCAAGTTAATAAAGAAACTTAAGCTAGCCCTGGACCTCAACTATTATCAGAGCTATTGTATAGCTGGTGTTGTAACTGTGCTGTTTTAGCAGAGTTACAAGGGGGAAATATTTAGAAACTAGCTAATAATCTTTATTGCGAGATAGTGATTATACAGTCATTGTGAATTGTGGATAAGAGAAACATGATTATGTTGATCACACAGATGGATGGTTAAGGGGTGTGGCTTAATCCCAGTAATGAGTCAAGCACCAAAATGAGGTATCCACCATAAGGGATCATCATTTGTTCATATTGTTGGGTTTGGGAATTTGAGTTAACTTCCTAGTTTGGCTTCAAGTGACTGGGTAATCAGATCACGGGTCACAAACCTGCTTACCTGGAACCTTGCTGGCAGGTCAAGCCTGCTGTTTTGACAATATGAAAATCATAGTATTAAAAACAGCAGAAAAGGTTCAGGTGTTGGCCAGAAACAGGGCAACATGAAAGGGTACAGAGTTGGTGTATAGTAGTCAGTTGGATACCAGATAGACAATATATATTTTGGGAAGGATCCAGTTGTTGGTTGAAAACAAGAAAATAGAGTTAGAACAGGGTTATTGAAGGGATTTATGCATGTTAATAAGTCATAATCTATACAGACAATGGATAAAGGGGAAGGGAAAAGAGAATTCAGAATCAATAAGTGGCATTCAGAAGACTTATGGTTTCTAGATGTCTCTATATTAACAGTGCTGAAATCACAAGCTCAACATCTGTTTGTAGCTTATAGAAGCTGTGAAGAATTGTTGACCAGGGAGTATGGAAAGCTTAATTCATTAGGCAACTATTGACAATTAACCAGGGCCAATCAAATACCCTTTCAGAAATTAGTGTCATTTATCACATAATAAAATGCATGATTAGTTATCCATGACGTTGTTGCCAAGGATTAATCACGTTGCGTTGCCGCCACCCCAGATACCAAGCGCTGTGACATCAGAATTAATTATTCTTGGCGCCAGAGCGCTGCTTTAGTTTATATCAAGCGCTGGGACGCCAGCACAATTAATTGCAAGCACTGCAATAATTAACATTGAACGCTGAGGTGTCAGCTTTGAGAGGAAATAACACCAAGGTGCCAGGTCTTAATATAGAAGTTTCTGTATACCAAATATGAAGCTATCTGGTGCGCTAGCAGAGGGCACCCTTGTGCTAGGTGCCACAGCATTGCGGGATTGTGCCCTGAAATATTAAGTTATCCCTTTCTTCATCAGCACAACCAAGACTCTACAGTGCGCTGGAATGTCCTAGAAGACATTGACAGAGACCGATGATTAGTAATATGAAAATACCCCTATATAAGGCGTTGGCAGTAAACACCAAGGGGCAGATTTTTGGAGCCTACTTGCATAGGATTAAATAAAAGTATTCATTATAAATTAATTGATCAAATGTCTTTTGAATCTTCACATCCAAAGGCATGCAGTGAGTGTGTGCGCCTGCCTTTCAATCCTTCTGTTGAATCTGCTGGCAAACACCAATTTTCAACAAGTTTGCTCACTACAGGGGCACCACACACTCCAAGCAACTCTTGTCCTCCAAGTCTGATGCGCCTCCCTCCATCCCCAAAGACCTAACTGGATTTGGGGAACATTACTTGGTAATGGAAATCAGCGACATCAAGAGAGACCAGCTTTTCTGTCAACAAGAGGATGTAATTAATGTAGAAGACTTAACTGTACTTCCCTCCTGCCAGTACACAGAAGTTCCCATGGTACTGCTGGCACGCCTCACCCAGGTCAATTGCCAAGACCTGGCATTGGTGGCCTCTGGACTTTTCCTTGGGTATCAGCTTAGCCAGGAGCCCACCAATATCCAGTTGTCTCTCTTCCACCAACATCCCAAAGCTCAATGCCTCATGACTACATTTTGCAGTTATCTGGCAACTGATGAAGGAAACCTTGAACACTTTCCCACCCTCAAGAAGGCAACTGACTACCTGCAAGGATTTTTTCACCCTGCGTTACATCAGCTACTGGGAGTTCAAGACCAACACTACCTGGAGCTTCAAGACTTGGTTACATATGAGGAGCGCCAGCACAATTACCAGGATTGACTAGTACAGAAATCTGACTCTGGGTTTGAGGAAATTTGAGCTTACACCCAAGCCAACAAAGACAATCAAGCCACTCTGGCTTGCCAGCTAGATGACCTCAACCATCATTTAAATAATTGCTTAGACCATGTAATAAAGTCAACCCTGAAGAATCTTGGGGTGGGGTCCTGCCTGGGCCCAGGACGTTACCTACCATGCTATAGCCATTGAACAATATGTAGCGGGTGCCAATGTAACCAAGAGCAATGTAGACAATCTTCTTGCCAAACATGGTGCCTCCTTGGAGCAACAGGGTAGTTGTCTTTGTGACCTGGACAAGATGGTTGCTAACAATAAAGATAACATCAATGAGGTACAACACCTTGCCTGGCAGGAGAGCAAGGAGTCCAGCAACACTGCTAATGCCACCAAGGATGAGGTTCTGGTACTTTGAGACAACTTTGTTCAATACAATGATCATATCAAGGAAACCATTCAAGAAGAGGTCTCTCAGCTACGTCAGGAATTCTTGTCACAGTTCACCAATGGCTCAACCACTACAGGTCATGGCTTCTCTGAACTTAATGAAGTACAGCAACAAGTAGAGGATATTGCAGCCGCTAATAACAAAATGTTCCTGGAAATGAAGCAAGTAAATGACAAAGGAGAGCAGAGTATTGCCTCTCTCAGGGCCAAGCTTGAGGAGTTACAAGCTGAAATGAAGGGACATGACAAGCAATCTGCCTCCTAGCCTGCTGCCATAGAAGACTTTCCCAAAGGAATGGTCCAGTGTACCAGGCTGATTGAGAGCCTTTTCTCTTCCCTCCAAAATGTGGAGATAGAGATAGCATATGCTTGGGCCAAGCTGATGGATTCCAGATACCACTGCACTAGTCAAGACTTGGGAGGGCCTGACCTTTCCACTATGCCTTCTGGAGAAAGCGCCACACTACAAACCACTTCTAGTTTGGTATATAAAAAAAGGCTACCTCATCCTCTTCAGGCCGCTGAAGCCTTCTGCAAGTCTTTGCTGTTCCCCCTACGCCTGTTGAAACCCCACAAGTACCCAGGGAGACTGGCCCAGCTGGGAGCCCTTGTACCAACTTCTTTGACCAAAGCTGCCGCAAAGAGTCCCCCCTTGTTGTTGTCCTCAAGCCAAAACTCCTACACGTTTCAAGCCAATGAACCTGCCTAAGTTTGACCCTAAAGGCAATGTACACACCTTCATCCATCTTTTTGAGATGTCTATGTATGGGGCCAACAACCAAGACAAGGCTACCACACTGCTCAATTAACTGAACGCAGCCAGTACCAATCTAATCATCCTGCACATGCCTGAATATGACTGGTTGTACACAGCGGCAAAAAATGTGCTGTTATACAAATTTGGTAGCATTGCCCGGGTTACCAAAAGAAAGAATAAGTTCTTGATGACTAGCTTCAGAAAAGACAAGATAATTGCTGATTTTGCTGATTGTTTCTACCTTGAGGCACAGATCCTCACCAGCTCAGGGTCCCTGACCGTGCATGACACCCATATAGCTTTACGTGCAGCAGTAAAGCCCTACAAAGCCTTGTACCAAACCCTCTGTGACTGTACAACATTCACTGTTAAGTATTTAGCCAAATAAAAACTCCAAGATATCAAGTTGCTCTGTTTTTGCTGTTTGTTTTATGTAGATAGGTTTAGTTGGAATTCTTCAGATAAAGATTCTAGAGAACTTAGTGTCTATATTCAATAAAAAAACTGAAGGCAAGATTGACTGAATCAATCTTGGAGACTAGGCATCTCAAAAACAATTTAATTAACCAGGAAGATTAATTAATAGAGATATGTGAATATAATTAATTAAGATTTAATTATATTGGTTAATTTCCCTGACTGTGTCAAGAAGTTAGGTTAAGGTTAATCAAGAGTAACACCCCAAATTTTGGGTTAAAAGCGCCACTTTGGCAAATTCATTAGGTTAGAAGCGGCGCCGCGCCGCCTAATTGATTTGAGAAGCACTGCCTAGTGAATTTTTCAGACGCAGAGGCTCTGGGGCGCCAAGGCGCTGCCTGGGAAAATTTATGGGTGCTACAATGTTGCCTGGTTTGAGTTTTGAAGCATTTTAATGGGTTTTAAGGCAAAAAACCATTAAATGTGAAGATAACTAAATAAAGGCAAAGATGCCTAGGAATTTAGGTTTGATCAGTTGGTTCCCAGTTGGAACATTGATAGATGAGTTTTGGGATGTGTAATCCACAGGGTTTTGGCGCCGGGAGCTGGGGAAGCTCCATGCTGAATTGATACATTGGGATGAATGGAGTCAAGTGACTTCTTCCCATTATAGGTTGGTTCTCATAGGTTGATAAATATTGGTGATTTTTTAGGTAAAGATCTAGGTTTAAATGACTCAAATGTCATAAACCATATGATATGAATCATAGGTTGATTTGGGAACCAGAGGGGTTTTCAGCCAAATATGCCCTAAATGATATGTAAGCAAAAACAGCTAATTGTAAATAAAGATATATATTGTCAATTTTGATGCTTTCCCCTCAACTTCTTTTTAATTATCATGTCTTCTTTATTACTATCTGAAAAAAAAATTTGGAGTGCTTTGTGTTAAAGCTGCTGCTGCAAGAAAGGAAGTTACTACCAGCTTGCTTGAGGAGGCTTGGGCAAATATGGAGGTCTCAAAGATTGCACCTGAGGAGTCTTTAATAGAAGTGAAAGCAGCTTTTGAAGAACTATACTCTGACTATTTTGCCAGAGAAGAAAACCTGGCATAAGTAAATCAAGTTTATGCATGGGACTCCTGGAACTTGCTGTTGAGGTTCAATGAAATTTTGCAACAAGTAAAGGACAGAGCCAAGCATGAAGTTGAGGCGTTAAAAAACAGAGAGGAAAAGAGTGTCAAAATTATGGCTTGTTGGAGAGATGAAAATAAAGCATTGTCTCACAAAATTGCCTCCCTGGAGGCAAAGCTCCTTGAAGCTTTGTCACAGAAAGGTACCAGTAACAAGAGTCAAGGGCACGATAACGGTAAGTTTGACTGGTTAGACCTGGATCTGTCACACCCTCATGCTGGCCTTCCAAGATAATTGAACCTTGGATGGCATGGTACGTTACTTGTGCCAGTGTGGTGACACTTTTGGACCCCCCCAACACTGGATCAAAGCCCTGCCCAGTCTCCAACCTTCCAGGGCGCTTGGAGCCCCCCACCAACAATAGCAAGTTCTTGCCAAAGACTGGCATCACTAAGGCAATCTGTCATTACTGCAACTGGAAGGGCCATTATGCCTCTAGTTGCAACTCAAAGATGGGTACCCATGCGCTGCCCCCTTGGAACCTGAAGTACAGGGAAAAGTCAGCATGAAGTAGAGGAGGAACTCTCTACATCCATGCAATCCACAAACGTTCCACCTGACCTACTCTTCACGCCTGTGTCAAGAATGCTACCATTCACCATGTTTGATTTTGCCTTTGATGGGTTATTTTGATGACAAATCTTTCTCTTTTGCTTTTACCCTTCAAAATGAGTCTGGCTCCAAATTGGGAAATTTAATTGTTTAGTTTACTGATTCTGCACAACTCACTTGCCCCACTCATGCTGATGGCAAGTGGTCCTACTGTCCATGTACTGTTTTGTGGTAAAGCTACACAGCATATATTCCCAATATTTATAACCAATAAAATTTAAGTTTGATTCACATTTTTGTCTTTGTGTCTCCACATACTTTGGCGCCTCTCTAGCCACGTCTAGCAGATATTATTCAATCAAGGCCACAAGGTAATCACATAGCCTTACCTGTCATTATAACCAAGACTTAGTACAAATCCAATACTAAGGTTAGGATTTCCTGTTGTGACTCTGTGCCTTGCCTCAGATCACAACAAGAATGGTGCTCACTACAGGGGCTGTAAGCCCCTTGGTTATCCCTTTCACAACCACATTTTCAGGACCTTCATTTCCTCTCATACAAGAGCCAACTTTGCCTGAAATTACCAGTCCTCCTATTGAGGAAGACATCATCAACCTGACTATTTTTGCTACTGTACTGAACCTTGGAAATGGTCCCTGTCTAGTGGCCTACCCTTTAGGTACCCCTGACTTGGAAAAATTCATGGCAGTAGCCCTTGGGTTAACCTGTGATGGGGCCATCCCTTGCCTCCAGCTTCAGTTCACTCAAGCAGAATACTACAAATTGATTGTAGCTCCACAATTACCATAGCATCTCCTCTCAGCAGCTGGCTCTGCTGAACACTTATTGTCATCTTTTGTACAACCTGCCTTGGCCCACCACCAGATGGTGTTGGGGCTTCATGTTGAAGAGATTTCATCTCTACAAGACGCTGTCACTCATCACTGGGATCAGTTTGCAGCCTACCAGAAGTGGATCCACACCCTGTTTTCCTTAGTATCAGACAATCCATGCAAATCTGTCACTTCCCAATCCTGCTTGGTCAATTCCATCAAATAAATGTAACAGTCCATCCCCAAGTATATTAGAGAGCGTCTACATGAGTTTCATCAATTGGAACAGCCTTGACGCACCCAAGTAGATTCCACTCTGAACGCCTATCTTACCAATTTTGAACAACTTGTGCAGCAACTCAACAAGTTCAGTGCTTAATCCTTTGATTAATTGCAGCAAGTAGCAGCCCTTGCTGCAAAAGGCCTCCACAAACTTGGCAAAGAATTTGATCAGGAAAGGGCTGCTACCACCGCTACCATTGCCAAACTCCAGACTCAAGTAAATGAACTGTCTACACCCAAGCCAGATTCCCTGCCTTCTCCTACAGCCAATGATTTGGCAGGTAGAGAGCAAAGACTATGTGACGCCATTTGAGAGTTAAGAGCGTCTAATTGCAGTCAGGATTGCCCTACCAAAGCCCCACAGCCAGATCCTCAAGTGCTTGCTCTGACAACTCAAGTTTCTGAATTACAACAAGAGGCTGCTACCTTGCGTGAGATGATGGCGTCAACTGTTAGTTCAACTGGGGTTACAGACAAAGATGGCTGTTGCCCTGGCTTGTCAGGAGCTCCCGACATTCACTGTGCTAGAGAGTTGATAGCTCTAGCTAATGAGGTGGACCATTTGAAGCAAGACCACTATGAGCTTGATAAAGACGTACATGAGATAAGTGAGTTAATTGACAGTGAATGACAGGTTTGCTCCTTGCCTTTTGGTGGATCTGTCTCTTACCTCTTGACTGGCTGAACTGTCCTTGATAGTAGCTGCCCAAGGCCAATGACTAGATTCACTGAGCAGCAGACCACCCTAGCTAATAAGTAAAGGCACCCATACTACTGAAACCTTGACTACCCTTGCAGAAAGTATTTTGC
The DNA here is from genome assembly GCA_014839935.2 of Entomophthora muscae. Lineage (NCBI taxonomy): Eukaryota > Fungi > Entomophthoromycota > Entomophthoromycetes > Entomophthorales > Entomophthoraceae > Entomophthora > Entomophthora muscae. Next base: position 1,542,957 of record QTSX02004261.1, on the reverse strand, counting down.
CAGCTGTAGGCCAGACTGCCCCCTCCAAATCTGAAGCAGAATTCTCCCCACACATAAATGTACTCAATAGCAACAATGGTGTCCCAACTCCAGAAACACATTTAAAGCCTACCTTTAAGCAAGTCTTTGACCCCAAACCTCAACCATTGCAGCTTTCCTAACTATATATGAAAATGCCATGAGAAGAGCCTCAGATGAGGTTAAGAAGAAACACATTCTACCTGTCTGCACCCAACCAACCAAGAGGTAGTTGTGCCAGAGCTTCCCATCATTGAGACATGGGAAGATATGAAGCAGCTCCTGATCAACAAATTTGGTGGTGACCTTAGTTTGAAAGTGAAGACAGACGCCTTCATGCACATTGCTTTCAAACCAAAAGAGACCCTAGCTGACTTTGCAGATAGATTCTACATGGAGGGACAGCAACTTATTACAAGCCGTCAGCTGACCGCACATGAAGCGTGAATGGCTTGCGCTCAAGCCCTCAAGATTAACCAGCTTCTGTGTCTTTGATTTAGGCTCATAAAGCCATGCTTTCCTCTATGAAGAGCATAAAGGCATTGTTGCAGGATATGAACTTTACCCATTCTGGGGTAGTTATGAGGGAGAATTGTGCCACCTTACCTCTGGTTTATCTTCACGTGGCCCTTGCATCCTCACCATGAACTTGCAGAACCCTCCTTGACACCAGGGTTGCCACAACTATGGGCAAATGGGTCACCATTCCCAAGTATGCACCAATCCTTGAGTTGAAGGAGCTGATCCCAAGGAGCAGGCGTGAAAAGAACAGTCAGCCTAGAGGCAGAGACGCTCTTGGTTGACATTTCTTCACAGTTTTCTTCAATTCACCCCTCCATTGCTGACTCTGAGCCTGCTGACACCAAGGCCCCTCCTATTCTGCTACTATTCCACAACATCTCTGACAACTCTGACATGGAAAATTCAGATGTTGATGATCCTGACGCCTATGGGTATTCAATCCTTGCCGTTCCCAAAACTATTGCAGTCCCTTATAAGCTACGTTCTGGGAAAACTACAACAACAGCCAAGCCTCTGCCTGAAGCCAAAGAGGTTGTCTCTTGCCCATACCTCACTCAAGCCAAGATATCCTCCATTATTTTTGAGTCTTTCAAGGAGGCTGCTGAGGTTGCTGATGCTGTGTTCAAAAACATTTAAGTCTTGCTTCCTCTCCAGACTGTCTATAAGGAGTTCCCAGTTTTGAGATGCATGATTGCATTATGGGACAAAGCGCTAGCAGAAGCCCAAGAAATTCTGGCTGTTCTTTCTCCCTTTGGGCGTACTACCATTTCTGTGAAAATATTCATCCAAAAGATGAAGATTAAGGCTGTCTTAGACACGGGGTCTCCTGTTAATTTTGTCTCCTCAAAGCTTTTCAAGAAGCTCAAACTTGCCCCCAACCTTAACTATCACCAGTTGTATGGCACAGATGGGCTATCCATGACTTGCACTATAGCAGCTTATTCTGCTCTTCCCATGCGTTTTAGCAAAATACTCTTGGCTGCGCCTGCCGTTGTCTTGGAGAATGAGAGCTACAACCTTCTAGTTGGTACTTGATTCCTTAGGGAATATAATGGGATCAAAAACTTAAAGGACGTCTACCTCTCTATCTTAGGGTACAAGGTCCCTTTGATCTTTGAAGGGCCAGTTAAAGTTCCCGGGAAGCTCCTAAAGACATGTGCATTAGAATATCCCACAGGTGTTTTCATGCTAAAATACCATACCCACTCCTCCAACATTGTTGCAGATCCTGAATGGATTAGACAAAAAGTTGTCCATCTAGGGATTAAGCAATGGAACAATTGCGCAATTGCGCTATTGCATCCTGATTCTACTAGTGATAAAGACGTTTTAAACGCCCCTAAGACAGGTGTTCAATTTGCTTTTGAACGCGCACAAGGCACAGGATTCACTTCTGGGATTATAAATAGAACAACAAAGTTATTTATATATACCTCCTTAAGAAAAGCCGCAAGAAAGTGGCTGTTCTCTTGCGCAAGACTTTTAGCTGTGTCAACCCACTCTCCTCCATTTGGAAAGTTCTTCTGTCTGTGCCTCCCTGCCTCTGGTGGCAATTCCCCTGCCTCACACTAATGGAGTACAATACTATCTAAATAAATACCAGTTTTGTCTATACACCTTATTATTCTTCTGTCCTTCATAGGCTGCCACTATATCATCAACAGGTATAGTATTAAGAATTAGGTCACTGACTAACTTTTTATAGAAACTAGCCACCCTTTGCTGCAACTTTTACAACATTGGCACTCATGTCTTACAATGCCAACAGCCTCCACCCCTGTGGTCCTTTCAATGAGGTGGGAGGTATGCCCCTGGCCCAGTCTCCTGCCACTGCTTCTCCTTACCACCAGGCACCTGCCTTTACTGCTGCTAATGCTCATGCTGGGGAAAGAGCAGGCGCTCCCTATGGCCTGCCCAACCTAAGCCAATTCATGCCAGAACATCAACGCCCCCAAGCTATTGTTTTTGTCAACCACTGCTCCTACAAGCCCCTGCTCCCTTGGAGATGGACGCCAACTCTTCACCTTCCAAGGACGCCATCTGTAATACCATACACACCATGGACGCTGGTGCTGCTGGCAATGATTCTTGGTCTGAACACCTGGCCATCCAGCAGCCTTCTGCTAAAAACGCCTTGGGTTGCTTTCAGAATCTCTCCCAGTTCAACCCTGACCAGCTCTGCCGTGACCTCTGTGCTGTTGAACATATCAAGGACTACCTACACCAATTTGCCCATCCTGCCGTATGCCACAACCAAATGCACCTGGGCTGCATCCAAAGCCTAGTGCATGACCAGGGAATACTGATATCTAACCAAAAGATGTTCCTCCAGGTTCTGTACTCTGAGCTGGTCAATATTTTCACCACTGTCAATCAGTATCTTGCCAAAGTCACCAATGCCCAGAACACCATGCTCCACTGGGTTGATGCCATCAAAGCGGGTATAGCTAAGCTAGTTCCAGTGCATGTGGTACAGACCCTCATTCATGGGGGTGTAGACGCCAATTGTATTAGTGTGGTTACAAACCACGTGCTGGAGACTGGCCCCATGGTTTGAAGCCTGACTCATGAGGTGGAAGTCTTAGCCCGCCGCCTTGCCATCATCCCCTTGTTCACCCCCACTTATGCCGCCACCAACAACTCCCCTTCCAGCGCCCTTCTTGGTTGAGACATCCTTGAGCTCTTTGATCACTACAAGAAGATGCAGACAGAATTGATCCAGCAGAGTGCCAATCTTGCCTTCCTGTTTGATGGCTACCACACTGTGTCAGAACTTTAGGATAGTCTCAAACTCTGCCAATTGCATGACAGAGCCAACAGCCAGACCCAAGTCAGGAAGGACAGGGAAGTAATAGCCTTGCTCCAAGCTGAGCTTGCCACCCACAAAAAGCGCATCACCTCTCTGGAAGATGAATTGGATATCACCCATCAGGAGAACAAGGTCTACCCAGATGAGCTGGACAAGAAACAACTTCTCCTGGACGCCTTCCAGAGCCAATTGGATAGGATGGACAGTAAGATTATGGCTGTCAACTTACAGGCTATGTCCATCAACTCCAAGAGTCACCTCAGTCCACTGAGGTCCTCTAGTCCTGAGTTCTATCATAGCTACAAAAGCAATGAGGACCACACTTGGTTAGCTCCTAACACTGTACAAGTATTAGAGCCAGTACTGGAGTCTGAGGATGACGTCCTGGCCATCCCTGAAGCTTCTGGAGCTGCTCAAAACAGAGAAGATAAACATGAAGCCCAGCAAGAGGAAAATTGTTGCCGCGCCTCTGAGACTAGGTTTCCTGCCTCCACCCTCAGCCGTTCCTGCCTCACCCGCTCTCCAGTGAGGATCACACCTGCTCCCCTCCAACACGGCTCCAACCACTTCAAGCCTATCAATATACCCAAGTTTGACCGCAAGAGCAATGTGGCCATATTCTTACGTCTGTACCAGAACTTCATGTATGGCGCAGACAATGTCATGAGGGACTCCACAATCATCAACTGTCTGGATGCTGAGACTCAAACCATTATCTTGCCACGTCTCCCTGAGAATGACTGGACTTTTGCCAACATCTCCAGAGCCTTGACAGAAGAATTTGGTAGCCAAGAAGCACTCCTCTGTTGTAAGATGGACTTTGCTGACACCAAGTTAAAGGTAGGGAAAACCCTAGAAGACTTCACTTCTAGGTTCTACCTTGAAGCTCAAACTCTGTTGTCTATGAGTGCAGTGCAGTTTACTGATGTGCAGTCAGCACTCCTTAATGCTGTACGTGTCAACCAGGAACTATCTCTGGCCCTTAAGTCAGGCATTTACAACACTTGCACTGTACCAGATCTGATCCCCCTCCTACACACCTACAAGGAGGAGTTTGAAGTCCCTCTCCCTGAAGGCCGCCCTTGCCAGCAATCTAAGCATAGACCCCACATGGCGGTTGAGATGCCCAAGCCTTCCGACAAGGTTGGGCCTGCTCCAGTCAACAATGGCCCCCATACTTGCTTCAAATGTGGTATGGCTAGACACTTCTCTTGGGAATTTAGGAATACACACCAAAAGATCCATCATGTAGGCATGGAGGACACTGAGGAGGACTACACCAAGAACGCTAATATTGAGGAAGACAATAAGGACCAGTCAAAAAACTACTAAGCAGCCAGGACAAGGAGAAATCCTTGGCTGCCTTTATAATTTCAAAACCCTCATCTCCCCCATACCACTGCCCCCTGACAAACCAGATCAGAGGCCTGCTGCCTTGCCATTCTCTGGGACCAACCCTAAGGATGATCCCTTCCTGATTGACTTCAACTCCCAACCAATACATGAGGATGTGGAGTCTGACAGAGTTTAAAAGAACCTCCTCCTTTAAGTCCTCACTATTAACACGCAAAATCATTGGACTACACTTTGCCCTGAGGTGGTTATCCCCCAAATAGCTTGGAGAACAGTATCCTTACCCTATGCTGAACAACTGGCTCAACCAGGCGTTGAAGTCACTCATGAGGAGGACAGTGCTGATTGACTGGCCAATCTACTCTGCACAGTAAACGTCTCAGCACCGCTAGAATCCCTCAAGGAAGTAAGCTCAGCTGGTGGAGCTGCCATGGCTACCTTCCTGGAGAAGTTCAAAGGACTAAGCGTACACCAGGTCTCAAAGATTGTGGAGATCAGAGAGGACCGCCAGGATTGCACCTATATAAACCTGTTAGTGAACAAGACTCATGTCTGGGCCATACTGGATACTAGTGCCCCTGGAAACATTATATCCTCTTGGCTGGTTAAGAAGCTTAAGCTGGCACTGGACTTGGCCTACCACAAAGAGTTTGGTACTGCTGGGCCACTGACCACTAGAGCAAAAGGAGCCTACTCTTCTCTCCCTCTTTGCTTTGGGAAGCTAATAGTTACTGCTCCTTCTATAGTCCTGTAAAACAACAGCTATGACATTCTTATTGGGACTAGCTTCATGGTTCAGTATAGCACTCTGACTTACCATAGAGACCATACATTTGGAATATTGGGCCGTTCTATACCCATGTTCTATCATGGTGATTGCCTGTCTGACCTGCCCTTATGCCGCTTGCACTACATCAATCTGGAGTACGCCAACAGAGAGCTTCCAGTTGCTTATACACTGTGTAGTAAGAAGGTCAAGGTGCTACCTCTCTCAATTGGGGAAGCCAAGGGTATCCCAGTTTACGCCTCTTGTAATGTGACAATCCCACCTGGCGCCCAGGTGATCCACAATACAGGCCTCTTGCTGGCTCTACCAGCTGGCACTCATGGAGAAATCTCTGGCATTCCTAATGCCTCCAGACTAGAACCATGCGTTGCGCCAGGCATCCTCATGCCAAGTGAGAAGGAGTTACTCATACTCTTGACCAACATGAGCCGTGAAGCTATGGTTGTCTCCAAACACCAACTCCTGGCTTATATACAACTGGAAGAGCATGACAACCTGCAGGAGACTGCCCCCTTTGTGGACTTCTCTGAGTTGGGTCTACCCTGTGAGCAACCACTGGTGCTATTGGTCATAAGCCGCAACTCTCTATCTGGCTTCTCTGAAGAGCAGAAGGATCAAGCTATAGATCTCTTTGCCCAGTATAAAGATGTGTTTGCCAAGGATGATTATGACCTGGGCAAGGCTGCAGATGTTGCGCATCATATTGACACTCAAGGCAGTCCACCTATCTGCTCCAGACCTATACGGCACAGTCAAGCCAATCATGTTGTGGCTAATAAGGAGCTTCAGAAGCTATTGGGATCTGGCTTACTGGTCCCCAGTAAAAGCCCTTGGGCTTCCCCTCTCCTGATTGTCAAAAAGAAGGATGGCAGCAACCGTGTGGTGATTGACTACTGTCAACTGAATGCTGTTACCAAGAAGGATTCATATCCCCTCCCTTGTATTGACAATACCTTGGACTAACTGGGTGGCGCCAAGTTCTTCAGCGCCATGGACCTTATCAGTGGGTACCAGCAGATTGACCTACCCCCTGCTGATCAAGAAAAATGTGCAATCATCACTGACCAAGGGCTATTTCAACCCACAAGGATGCCTCAAGGTCTGTCCAATGCCCCAGCTACCTTTCAACAGGCTATGGATGCAGTGATGGACAAAATCAAACTCACCAGTGTCTTGGTCTACCTGGATGTCATTAATGTGTTCTCCCAAACCTTTAATGATCACCTACAACACTTGGAGGAAGTCTTCCAGAGGTTACTTGCAGCTAATCTCAAGCTCAAGCCACGCAAGTGCAACTTCTTCAAGGAGCACCTTGAGTTCCTTGGGTTCATCATTAGCTAAGATGGACTCTGCCCTGTATCTCTGAAGGTGAAAGCCATTGAGCAAATGCAGATCCCAGCCAATAAGCGGGACGTGCAGGTCTTCCTGGGGATGATTGGGTACTACCACCGCTTCATCCCCAACTTTGCATCCCTGGGTGACCCCCTTTTTCAGCTTCTCCGAGCTGATAAGGAATTCTTCTGGAGTCCAGCGTGCCAATCTGCCTTCAATGCTCTCAAAGGAATACTGACTGCAGCTCCTGTGCTGGCCTACCATGACTTTGCCAAGCTGTTTGTGGTTCATACAGATGCTACTCTGACAGCAATTGGGGTGTTCTCTACCAACTGGACTTCAACAGACTTGAACACCCTGTTAAATACTGCTCACGTACGCTTAATGTTCACAAGAGGAACTACACTTTCATCAAACAAGAGTGTCTGGCTGTGATATACTCCTACCAACAGTTCAAAGTCTATCTCCATGGGGTAAATTTCACAGTTGTAACAGACCATGCCTCCTTGCAATGGCTAAAGACCCTCAAGGACCCCAAAGGAGATCTGGCGCGTTGGGTCATTAAACTTCAGGCTTATGACTACGAGATTATTTATCAAGCCAGGGCAGCCCACCAGAATGCTGACTGTATCTCCTGCCTTCCCACTGTTGCCTTAGTATCCCCCATGGCTGACATTCTCTATGACAAGCTTATGGAGGATCCTTCTTTGTGGGGAGAGGAGCCAGTAGAGATACAGAGGGCTCTCAAGAAGTTAGCTGTTGATACCAAGGTCTCTAAGAGACAACTCCTGAAGCTTCGTGGAGACTCTTGGCTACCCTACATACACCCATCCCTATGCATGGACTCAGTGGTGGCCGCTCACAAGACTACTGGTCATGGTGGCATACAGAAGACGTTAGCTCTGCTACAGCAGCACTGCTTCTGGGAAGTAATGCACACTGACATAGTGGATATGCTAGCCAACTGTCATGACTGCAACATTGAGAGGCCTAAGGTTGCCAAGTTTCAACACAGACTGGTATGCCCTGGGTTTGCGTTTCACACTGTAGCCATTGACATAGTGGGCCCCCTGCCAGCTACCAACAGTTGCAACAGGTTCATCATTGTGGCAGTTGACCATCTGACTAAATGGGTAGAAACCAAGGCAATTACCAATCAATCTGCACTGGTGACAGCCACATTCATCCTGGAGAATATCATATACAAACATGGTTGCCCCCAGATCCTGCTGACAGACAATGGTACCAACTTCAATAGTTATATCATCCCTGCCTCAACCAACTTATGGGAATTTGTGGGACACTATCCACTCCTTATCACTCACAGACAAATGACATGGTAGAGAACACTAATGGGAGCCTGGTCCAGATACTCTGGAAGCTCAGTCACCAACATGAGACTGAAGAGGATCCCTTCCTTCCTGCGGCCACCTTTGCATACAACATTGGGTATCATCAGGCCACTGGCAAGCCACCCTTCCAACTGCTCTAAAGCTGGCAAACAGGACTTCCCCCTTTACTACATTCCTTGGTAAAGCCCAGCATGGCTGTGTCCCCATAGGCGTACCTCAACAAGCTGGTTCAAACCCTTATTTGCTTGCAATCAGAGGCCTACACTGTAAACTTAAACCATAAGTTGCAAGACCTAGAAATAGCTGCATCTAAACGCCCCGCCTTACCCACTTACCTGGTAGGAGACTCAGTCTACTTCTTCAGCAATATAAGGTACGGCCGCAAATCCAAACTTGCCTCCCTTTGGCAAGGTCCAGTTCAAGTTATCCAGAAGACTGGCCCCAACCCCTACACCCTTAAGGAGCCCCATTCTGGGCAATTGATCACTAGAGTACACGCTCAGTATATGTGTGCTGCTCCTAGTGACCAAGAGTAAGCCCCAATGAGGACAATAACCTGAAAAACAAAAGCCTAATTAAAAAATTTCATGGGTTGTTGTCCTGTTTGAAATAGTGTTGCACCAAAGTATGAGGAATAAGAATAAAAGAACAAGGTGTTTATTGGAGACTGACAAGACTCTTCCAGTACTGCACCAACTGTTCTACCACCTGAAGGACAGCCAAGAAACACAACTGGTTGCCTACAGATCCACGAAGCCAATGACCAAGGATTGGGCAACAAACCCCCACCAAGCAAGACACACAATTGACCCCAATGTCCACAGGAAAGGCGACCCCCAAGAAGATACAGTCCCGCAGAAGACTCTCGCAAAGGGCATACTCTACTGGGACCTGACCACCCACCCCATAGAATAAGGATAAGGCCCACTCAAGTAAGACCCCTATGTTCTCCTCCCGCTTGGTATCACAGCGGTTGGTTCCTCAAAGAACAAGGTTGCCAGCCATCACCATTGGCAAAAGATGGGCAGTCCCCTCCACTGTGTATGTCTTCAACACTTCCTGGAAGGCTTGCTGAAGATGTTGCTCAAAGTTGTCAGAGGTTTTCCAACTGACTGGTTGAGCGTCAGTAACCCCAGGTGTTGCCCAAGCGCAAAAGACTGACTTCAATATGTTGGATACCATCCCCTGTTGCAAGACTGAAAGGCCTTGACCCCCAAATTGGAATTCCTTCAGCTGAGCCTCCAAGTATTCTTCTGCTGCCTGCATGGAGAACCGCCAATGAATGCTGTTACTCTTTTGCAAACCATTTCCTGTCATCTCCCTGGGCTTGCTCAACGCTAGGAACAGCACAGCAAACAATGGGTCTTTCCCCTCTAAGGCCAGCTGAGGCACCAGAAGCTGATCTAAGTGAGCCCCCAAGTCCAGGTAGCTGCCGTCCACATCATGCAGGACTACTTGCTTCCCTGCTGCCTTCATCATCTCCTTTGGCCTGGTATGCTTGCGCCTCTTTAGAATTACCACTTGTAACTTCTTCAAGACTCTTCTTGTGACTCTTCTAGAGGGATTATTCACCATAGCTGTCACCTAGAGATGCCAGCCACTTTTAACCCTGTTGTCTAATCCAGTGGAGGGGAAATGTTGCAGATCCTGAATGGATTAGACAAAAAGTTGTCCATCTAGGGATTAAGCAATGGAACAATTCCGCGGTTGCGCTATTGCATCCTGATTCTACTAGTGATAAAGACGTTTTAAACGCCCCTAAAACAGGTGTTTGATTTGCCTTTTAAACGTGCACAAGGCACGGGCTTCACTTCCGGGATTATAAATAGAACAAAAAAGTTATTTATATCTACCTCCTTAAGAAAAGCCGCAAGAAAGTGGCCGTTCTCTTGTGCAAGACTTTTAGCTGTGTCAACCCACTCTCCTCCATTTGGAAAGTTCTTCTGTCTGTGCCTCCCTGCCTCTGGTGACAATTCCCCCGCTTCACACTATATAAGTGCAATACTATCTAAATAAATACCAGTTTTGTCTATACACCTTATTATTCTTCTGTCCTTCATAGGCTGCCACTATACCATCAACAGATATAGTATTAAGAAATAGGTCACTGACTAACTGTTTGTAGAAACTAGTCACCCTTTGCTGCAACTTTTATGAAAAACATGAAGTGTCCTCCTATGGCTTGCCCAGTGTCTGAAGGGATTCCTCTTTTGGCCACTTCTGCTGTAACCATTCCCCCTGGATCTCAGGCTATCCTAGACTCCCAAATATTGTATGAGCTACCTGAGCATACAGTTCTAGAGTTATACTCTCCTCCCTTGCAAGGGCGCTACGGGTCCTATCTCTGTCCAGGAATCTTGGATGTTTCTCATAAAGACCCTGTTCAATTGCTGGTTGCTAACTTAACTGCTTTCCCCATACATGTGTTTAGAGGACATGTTTTTGGCTGTGGCAAGTTGTTGAATGCCCCTGAGGTCCTATCCCTACATACCTTTGGTATGTTCCAGGACTTTAATTCACCTGAAGACAAGCCTCAAGTCCTATCCTTGTTCACTGTGCAAGACTTCCTGCAACTACCCCTGGTTCAACAAAAAGAGGTGCTTCTCCTGGATCAGTTTTCAGATATCTTTGCTAAAGATAGCACTGAATATGGTCTAGCCAAAGGCTTCATTCATCAGATTGATAGTGGTGATGCTCCCCCCTTCTGTGCTAAACTGTATTTCCACAGTTGTGTGAAGAATGCTCAGGATCTAAAGAGCTCAAACAACTTTTAGATGCTGGACTGCTTGCCATTTCCAAAAGTCCATGGGCCTCCCCCTTGCTCATACTGAAAAAGAAAAATGGAGGTCATTGTATTGTGATGGACTACCAACAACTGAATTCCTTAACCAAAAAGGATTCTATATTTTACCTTGCATTCATGATGCTCTCTGCCGTTTTGGGGGCTCCAAGTTCTTCTCTGCTATGAACCTAGCCTCTGGGTACTGGAAAATTGATCTCTCACCCAAGGATAGACAGAAGGCTGTGCTCATCACTTCTGAAGGATTGTTTGAGCCTACACAAATGCCTTAAGGACTCTGCAATGCCCTGGCTACTTTTCAACAAGCCATGGACTCCATCTTCTGTGTTTTGAAGCTCTTGTGCGTCCTAGTGTACTTAGATGATATTGTCAAGGGTCTGGATGTACAAGTATTCCGGCTATTGCCATCACATCTAACATCCAATCAGCACTCAATTTGGTGCCTTTTCAATATACCATTCAACATACCAGAAATGGCAACAAACCAATATCACATGACTGTCCAGGTATCCAGCAACTTGAACCAATCCAGCACATGACCAGCCCCTGGGTTTGTTCCAACTAATATCCCCGCCACAGCTAAATCTATATAAGTCTAAAGTATTATCCAATAAAATATACTTCTTCTCTTCCTACTTTTATATTCAAAGCTTCCCCAAAAGGCGCTCCTTATCAATATAACAGTCTTTAGCGCTACCTTTAACAACCACCTGGATCACCTCAAGGAAGTATTCATAAAGATTCAAGAATCTGGTCTTAAGTTAAAGCCATCTAAGTGAGTCTTATTAAAGGAACGCCTTGAATTCTCAGGACATGAGGTTACTCAGACAGGAATTCACCCCATGACCAAAAAAGTTGAGGCCATTGACAAAATGCTTCCGTTCACCAACCTGCAAGAAGTTCAAGTCTTTCTGGGTATGATGGGATACTTCAGGCAATTCATCCCCAATTTTGCTAACACTAGCAAACCCTTGGTCCAACTGCTGCGTAATGTCCCTTTCAAATGGACTGCCAGCCAGCAACAAGCCTTTGAGACCCTTAAGCAAAAACTTAAGGAGGCTCTCATTCTAGTATATCCTGACTACAATAATGAATTCATCCTATATACTGATGCTAGTGACCTGGCCATTGGAGCTATCTTGGCTCAATTGGATGATGAAGGTGTGGATCACCCTGTGGCTTATACCTCTTGTGTCCTGAATAAGCATGAGAAGAACTAAAGTGTGACTGAGAAAGAGTGCCTTGCTGTAATACATGCTGTCAAGAAGTTCTGCAATTATGTGTATGACACCCATTTCACAGTGGTTACTGACCACAATTTGCTCAAATAGTTGCAGCAGCTTAAGGAACAAGAAGGACAACTAGCTAGATGGACTCTTTGCCTACAAGGGTACAACTTCACTGTGCTGGATTGCCCCGGGATTCAACATCAGAATGCTGATGGACTATCCAGAATGCCCATCCTTGTTTTACACCCTGCTGAGGCTGACAGGCTGTATGAACTAATTGGATGCCCCTCTTCATGGGAGAATGAGACAGAAGAAGTTTGGGTTGCCCTTTATAAATTATCCAAATGTCGTACTGTAAATTAAGAACCTGAACGTAAAAATGTGGGATTGTCAAATCCCTGGTCCTAATTTCAAATCACTTTTTCAGGAAGGCCTTTTTTAAATTAAATTGAATTCTTTGAGTATTTATTTGAATATTTGAGAATGCAGGAACTCATAGACACTTTTCAAAGTTCAAGTCAAACTGCATATTTCCAATGGACAAAATGAATTAACTGGAATCTGATTTGAAGTGTTCAAATCCATTAGCCATTTTCATTTAGTTTACTATGTTTTTTGAAATTGTGGGATTGTCAAATCCAAGAACCAAATTTCAAATCACTTTTGAATGAAACTATTAAACTCAGATATTAATTGCAGGAACTGGAATCCAAATTTAATGTACAGTAAGCACAATAGAAAACACCAACCCAAATCAAGAAGCTCCACAACAACTAAAATCAAACTAAAAATTCAATCTCAATAACCATGTTTAGACATAAAAAGTGATTAAACTTTAAAATCATCCAAAACTGGAAAGGATACAATATTATACACTTCAAATTACGGATATAGAAACTCTGCTACTATGCAAGGCTAAATAAGAGAAAACAACTACTCACAACTAAACCAATAAATCCAAATAAATACATATTTAATCTAAAATAAATTTTTTGTTTTTATTTTTATGGACCGTCAGTTGCATTCCCAACCAGCTCCTGCACCAGCCTGCAGGGCAGCCCATCCACGAGGGCATCCCAGAGGGTCCAAGAACAGACCCAGAACACAAATTGAAGGGAGTCATGCCAATACACAGGCCTCCCAAGGTGTCAGCGCCAGTCAACCACCTCCTGTGTCCCAAGCCAGATCACACAGCCTTAATCCCAGACAGAAGCCACTCTCAAGGCCTGCAACCAAAGTCCTTTACAAAAAGGTCATTGGGAATAATGAGGTTACATACACATCCACTGTATACCCAGTTGTCACCCGGCCCTGCAATATTGATCCAAGAGTTGCTACTTCCTGCCCCCGTGTCTTTGACACCATCTATGAGCCATTGTCTACCACTGTTGAGCCATCTGCGCCTATTGTGTATTCAACCATTGACGGTACCACTGCAAGCAAGAATGATCCCACCTTCTACACAAAGGTCCCTGTCCCCTGTGTTAAGCCTGCTAGCCAGGATGCCATGGTATCTACCAAGGACCGGCGTCAGTTGATGGATAGTGAGCATTAAGCTCTCCTCAACTGCTTGAACAGGGGAATGGCGGTTTGGGATATTGCGTCCCAATTTGGTGTCACAGCCAGATACATTGTCAACATCAACACCAAGTATGGCAACACTGGGAAAATTGCAAGATCTGCCAAGGCTAAGTGGCAGCCAAAACTCTTGCAGCCTGTGCATATTGACACAATAAAACAGTGAGTAGCCAAGGATTGCCACCTGGACTCACTTGCTGTCCAATCAATGCTTGCCACAGAGTTTGGGATTTCTGTTTCCAAAACCCTTTTTTACAAAACAATGGTTGATTTGGGCTTCTCCTGGAAAGTACTGGGAGTTTTGCCGTACAACAGAAACAATGAGAAGACCATTGAGGATTGACACATTTATGCCAAGACATATCTAGCACTAAAGAAGACTGGGAATGTCCAGTTCTTCTACATCAATGAATTGTTATTTTCCTCCTCACTCAGGTCTAGAAATGGGTGGGTCAAGAAGGGGTCCAAGGACAGCGTAGCCCATTGTGCAGCTGTCTGTTCCCAGACCTATTCAATGGTTGTGCTTCTTGGTCCTCACAGGTTGGACTAATACCAAATGATCAAGGGTTCCCACAATAGCAGGACTTTTCTCAATTTTCTCCAAGTTGCCAAGGTTTATCTCTGGATCAACTACCACAGTACAACCAACATTGTTGTGCTGGATAATTTTGGGCTCCACAAAGTAGATCTGGTTGTGTCTGAGCTCCTGCCAATTGATAAAAACAGCCACACCTCCAGCCACCGGCTCACCAATTGTCCAATGAGACTTCTCTTCCTCCTGCCATATTCCCCATTCCCAAATCCAATCAAGGAGGTCTTTGGGTGGATCAAAAATAAGGTGAAGAAAGGCCTTCCTCAGGACACCGAGGATCTCTTCAACATCCTTGAGGTCAGTCAATTCAAAATGCCACCCAATGTGGTGGCAGCTTTTTACAAGCACTCAAATTCCTTCCTCCCCAAAGCCCTGGCCTCCAAGCCAATCAGATAAATGGGTGCTCTGGGTTTTATTTGTTTTTATTTTTATTTATTTTGTTTTAGTAGGACTCAAAAATTATTATTTATATATAATGACGTGACGTTTGATTGTATTATAGACATATAAGAGTATGTAGAAAAGGTAAGTAAAATTAATTATAAGAGGTATGAGGAATATATTTTTATTATAATGCACTGAATATTATATTGACTGTTGCGCTAACAAATAATTAAATTAAAAAAGATAGAAATAGATTAATTTTATTTAAACAATTGTGAATCCTTGTCAGTACTTTGGCTTTGTTAAGCCACAAATTAGACCTTGCAGGTCATCATCTGATCCTTATTAAATCAGTGCCACTATAGCCACACAACACAGAAGTCAATGATTTTTATGTACCACTTACTAATTAGTACTTAGGACGCAGGTCAAGCATATCAATATATTTATCAAATAATATTACAAGGGAAAGGTAATTTGAGTTCTAAACAATCACTTGTTTAGAATATAAGTGGAGCGGGCTGCACAATTTGGAGAAATTCAATTCTCGTTGTTTGTATATGTAATAAATGAACCTGTACTCAACAAGCTAGTAAATAAAAACATTAATAACTTATTTTTATTATATGATGTGATCACAACTTTAACTGATGTCTTGTAATATATTTAGATATATTAATATTATATTTTACCTACTAAAATTTAAAACAATCTTAAAATATTAAAAGTAAAATTATAATTATAAATCTTAAAAGCTATCTATTAAAGTTTAAATATTCAAAATTTAACTATTTTTATTCTATTTTGATATATTCAATATTAAAATATTTTATTTTGAAAATTTTAATATTGAAATATGTATTATTAAAATTTTAATATTAACTTTTAGATGCTAAAATTTTAATATTTAAATATTTAGAATTAAAATTTTACTATAAAAATTTTAATATTACATATTTCAATATTAAAATTTTAGTATTAAAATATAAAAATATAAAAATAAAACAAAATTTAATTTAATTTGCAAGGGAAAAATATTTATTGAGGGGATGCTAATTGCAAAGGGAATGCAATTATTCCGGGGAATTATACCCCAAAATTAAATTTTTGGCTAGAGCGTCTAATTGGATCCACGTACTCTTCTGTACGTGGTGGACAACCCTGGATGTGATTGCTAGAGGGGTAGCACCCTGTACCCCGGTGGTTGTTGATTGTTTAATAAAAGGAAGGCGGGTGAGTGAATTAATAGGTTTTTTTCAGGGGGCACATAGTACCTGTACAATGTTGCCAATGCAAAGGAGTCATATAGGACGTGCTCAACTGTCCTATACCCCCACAGTGTCTTCTGGCGTTTGAGTGCTAACCGGCATATGTCCATTTGAATAGGTACATCCTCCAACTTTTTGACGTTGGTTTTTAATATGCAGTGTTTGAGGATTACCAGGTATACTGTGACGTGAACTCTTTGCAAGGTATATTTTTCTGAGAACATGCACAATTTTTTGAAGACTTGAACTAACCTATAGATATAGGATGTTTGATTGAATTTGAAGAGGGTTCCAGGGGGCGCCCAGCTTGTATCAGCCCCCCATACCTTGGCAAACAATATTGATAAAAGTTTAAATGTGTTTACAAGGACTGCGTCCCCAACTTTGTTTGACAATGCCTTGAATACTTCATTAAAAATTTCAGTTTTTAAATATTCAGTTCCTATTTGAAAGTCTGATTTTATTAAGTTTTTTTCATATTTGTTGATGTTTGCAAATGGGAATCATTCAATGCTTTCATAGATATATTCATTGAAGTTTAACTTGAAATCCCTGCAAATTTCATTCATTTGTTTGAATTTGATATTTGATTCTATTTCATATGCTTCCCTTAACCACAGCAAGCACCCCGCAGGTGGTAAATATTCCCTATCTTTAGCTTCAATACTTAAAAAATTATTCATATTCTGTTGAATTATTTTATTTATTTGGTTTTTATTTATTTGTTTTACAGGGGCTACCAGTGACTGGTAACCCCCGTAGAACCAACTTGGCATAAAAGCCGCCACTTCTGCAACCTTGTCCCCATTCCTGGTGATGACTAAAATAAATATAAATAAAACATAAAAAGACTTACTGATTGTTTCCCCTGTGGCCCCCTCAGCCACAGGCGCCATCTCAGCTAATTTCATAAGCGTTGGCTGCTCTTCATTAATTTTTCTAGGCTTAATTTTTTCTTATATTTCTTGCAACTTGTGTTTCTTATTGGTTTTCATTTGATAAAATTTCTGTATTTCTTGAAGTGCTCCTGCTTCTTGACTGAGTTTTGTTTTTGTCTGTTTCCATTTGATCAGTTTCCTCTTCATTTGTGTTGATTTCCTTTGAAATTTCAAATCCTTCTATTAGTTTGATTTTTTGAATATTCTTTCTATTAGTTTTTGCAAATTCCCACAAGTTGTAACTTTCACTTTTGAAATCTAACCACTTGAGTATTTCCTTTTGAAGATTTAAAATTATTCCCTTGTGTTCTTTAACTATTGTTCCTGGGCTATTTTTTGCAACTTCCTTTTGCTGGACCAAGGCTCTTCCCTCATTCTCCCAGTTGATTTACCATAGTTTCCCTGATGTTGTATTCAAGCTCAACAACCTTTTGGAGGGCTGACTCTAATTCAAAGATAAGTGTTTAAATATTTGACATTATGTTTGAATTCCATCAAAAAACTGGTTTTTATAGTACTACCTTCAACACATACATATTTTTCATCATCATCAATAAATTAAAGACAATAAACTTAAATATTACATTAGAATATAGCAATTAGACATCAACTCTTGATATTTAGAAATTATGTGCATAACTCAATGCATTTTGATTAATAAAATCCATTGTAAACTTGATTTTTTCCAATGTAATTTAATTAAATGGACTGTGTTTATATTAGAGAGCCATTAATGCTTAGTACAAATATTGATACATAGTGCATTTTACAGCCTGTATATTTACCTATTGGTAATAACTCTATAAACTTTTAGTTGGATTTTGCGAGGTAATAATAATGCAATGTGTTAATAAATTACTGTTCATTGTCATTAATTGGCTGATTTTCTTTGCTGTAGTGATTATTCATTTTCTGACATTTACGCACTAGTATCCAATTGGTTGATTTCACATCCAATCACACAGGCAATAGGAAATCAAGCCGCCATCCCAAGACAGGATGTGGTTGGGGTGGCGGATTGATTTCCTATTGCCTGTGCAATTTGATGTGAAACCAACCAATTGGATACTAGTGCTTAAATATCAGAAAATGCAAAATTGCCACAGCAAAGAAAATCAGCCAATTAATGACAATGAACATTAATTTATTAACACATTACATTATTATTACCTCGCAAAAATCCAACTAAAAAGTTTATAGAATTATTACCAATAGGTAAATATACAGGCTGTAAAATGAACTATGTATCAATATTTGTACTAAGCATTAATGGCTCTCTAATATAAACACAATCTTTTTTAACAAATTACAATGAAAAAGGCCTTGTTTATAATGAATTTTATTAATCAAAATGCATTGAGTTATGCACATAATTTCTAATATCAAGAGTTGATGTCTAATTGCTATATTCTAATGCAATATTTACATTTAGGGTCTTTAATTTATTAATGATGATGAAAAATATAGATGCTAATAAATTTTAAGCTATTTGTAAAATGTACAACATTGTATTAATTATGGGAAATGTTGATAATGTAAAAAGAAAATATTATTAATTATGAATTGAAAGAGAGATATCAATTTTAATAAGTTGTCACAAAGAAAAGATTTATTTTACGGATCAAAGGATGGGAAGGGGAGGGAATGGGCAGAATGAACATTGCCTTCATCTGCGCCTGTGAAAGGGGCAGCATCAGAGATAGTGGGGGGATTGGTAGTGGCTTGGGAGTCAGGGTTGGAAGGTGGGTGGCTTGATGGGAGGGGGGTTGGGGAGGCAGGGTTTTTTGACTGGGAAGGGGCAGCAAGAGCCGTTTGCTTCAATTGCTCAAATTCTTCTTCCATCACATATGCAGGCTTGAAAAAATGGATAGATGGGCAAGGGGGGAAGGCAAGAGTCCTTTCTGGACTTATCACTATCACTTGCATAGTAGATGATGAGGTCAAATAAGTCCTGGACGGACACAGAAGGGAAAAGCTCATAACCCTTATCAATTTGGGTGCATATTTTGTTGTAGGTGGCAGGCTTTACGCACCTGAGGGCAGAACCAAAATTGTAGAGACATACATCTGTAAGATGCATGTTGGCATGGTTGGTGGGGTAAGACCAACAGGTATGCTCCAAAGCCCTGATTTCTTGGGTTGCCCATTCCTGCTGCTCCATCTCAGCACTAAGTACAACTGTGTGCATAGCGTTTTGTATGGCCCACTCCTTCAGCATGGCCTTGAGCTCCGTCTGATAGGCATACCCATCTGCGGTCTTCAATATTGCCAAGTAATAATTGACGCCCAATGGGGAAACTGCCAATAAAACCCCAACAAAACAATACAAGATTGGGCCATGCTTGTACATATCAGACTGGATACGCTTCTCCATAGTCTTGGATACTTGCAGAAATCTTAGTGTATGATAGGAAGATGATGTCATTACAGGCCCTCATTGCCCTCCCTTTAAAAAATTGATGATGATCAAATTTTATGGGTCAGTATCCACCAGACTGGGGCCACCAAGAACCTGATTGGATAGGATTCTGGCGGCAACCACAACTCTGTGCATCCACAAATTCACCATTCTTTTATTGGTGAAGATGCCGTGGAGTCCCAGCTGAAGATGTACCTGGACCAGGGGCATCCACGGGTCACGTTCCATAATGGCCATCATAAGGGGATGGGCTGTGTTGCCTTTGGTCAAAGTACAGGCACCAGTTGAGGTCTTCTTGGTAAAAAAGCCACAGTTGGTGTGAGCTTGCAGGGTTGCAGCCACAGTGGACTTTGCAAAACCCACTGCAGCCGTTTTTTCCCCAAGGGACATAAGCATCCCTTGCTTTCCAACCATTTCAAGAACAATCTCCAGAGTGATTAATTTTCTTCTGCGCCTCACAGGCTGATTGGCTGGAGGCAGGGTGTGTCTGCCTTGAGAACCAGATACTGCCATCTGATTGGCTGTTTCTGGATTCTGGCTTCCATTGGTGGCCCCATGGCTCACTTGGTTAATTACAGATGCTAGTGTTGCTATATGATTTGGGTTAGCAGCTGCCTGTGCCTGATGGGCAAACAGGGTCATGCTTGAGGACACAGGAGAAAGAAAACACTCCTGGGTAGTGCTTGCGGAGGGGCCTGCGGGTTGGGGGTGGCCATAGAGGGAGGCTTCACTATTAGAAGACCCAGCATAGCCCTACATGATTTCTTCAAGGCCAGGGAACAGCTTGTTGACTTGGCTGGTGTTGGAAGAATACATAATGTATTTTTTTTAAAAAATAACTCAAAATGAGGAATGTATATTTTAGTCAATTTTATTGTTATATATGTTAATTTTGTGAATATTATGATCTAAATTTTAGCCGTCCTAAAATGGAATAGGATGATTTTTGGGAATGCTTGTGATTCCTAAAAGATCAGCACAAATCCACTCTAGATCCTTTGGCATCCTTTTTGAGACACCCATAAATTATATTTATTTCAAATTCCTTGAAATTATGATTTGAAACTTGATTATTGGATTTGACAATCCCGCAATTTCAGATTTGTTAAGTTTTACATGATGTCTATGATTTGTTTAACATACAGGAAATCTCAAATTGTACATAAGAATCCCGCATTTCTGATTCATGTATCCCGCATTTGTTTGCTGAGTTTTATCTTTTATTAGTTGAGTTATTGTCTCAAGATATTCAAAACTTGCCAATTTAAATAAATCAAAAAAGTCAAATTAGATGGTTGATTTTATTAAATATTTTAATTCTCACTCAGCTGCGTTGCCTGCAAAAATGATTTGAAATTTGGACCAAGGATTTGTCAATCCCGCATTTTTATGTTCAGGTTCTGAATTTACAGTAACTGTGCTGTTCTAGCAGAGTTACAAGGGGAAAGATATTTAGAAGCTAGATAATAATCTTTATTGAGAGATAATTATTATATAGTCATTGTGAATCAAGGATAACATGAACATGATTGTGTTAATCACATGGTTAGATGGTGAAGGGGATGGCTTGATCCTGGTAATGAGACAAGCGCCAAAACAAGGTATCCACCATAAGGGATAATCATCTGTTCATGTTGTTGGATTTGGAAATTTGAGTTGACTTCCTAGTCTGGCTTTGAGTGGCCAGGTAATTGGATTGCAGGTCACAAACCTGCTTGTTTGGAACCTTGCTGGCGGGTTGAGCTGCAGTTTTGACACCCCCCAACTGAAGGTTAACCTCCTCTGGGGGTAGGCTTTCAGGGAGGTTGTCAGGAGCCAGGCGCTATACTGAACCAATTGTTGTTCTGTGGCAGGCAGGGCAGTTTCTCGTTGTTTTTGTCTTGCCTTGCAGGGTCTCAGGCAATCATGGTGTAGGGTCTTGTCTTTCTTGCATTTCACGAGTCCTTGCACAAGGTAAGTGTTATTGTTGTTTACCTTTAGAATGATTGCTGGCCCTACTTTCTTGGGTTGTAGTTTGCTTTTATCAAAGTTCATGACCCAAACTTTGTCCCCAAATTCATGTCTATCTCAGATGGGGACAAAGTGTTTTTTGTAGTCATTCATTTTCTTTTTCTACTTGTTTGCTGCTGGCCTCTATAGCTTGAGGGTCTGAGCAAGGGGGGACTTTACTTGGAATTTCCAGTTTGGGTCCTGTCAATGCTTGACTGATATTTGGCTGTGTGCTGTATACCAACTCAAAAGGGCTTTTTCCAGTGGATCTGTTCACTTGGGTTTTGCACACAAGTAGTGCAGTTGGCAGCTGCTTGTACTACTCTTCAGGTCTTCTGGCAGTGAGCTTGGCTAAGGCTTGCACAAGACTGCAATTAAGCCGCTCTACACATCCATTGGCCTGTGGGTGATATGGTGTTGTTACGGTGTGTTTGACCCAATTTTTTGCAAGGTATACATTGGTGTTTTTGGAGGTCAATTCTTTCCCTCCATCAGTTATCAGAAGTTCTGGCTTTCTGAACTTGCTGATTATTTCTCTTCCTATGAACTGCCACACATCATTGCCAGTGTGCGCCTTTACTTCTTGGGCTACTGGCCATTGTGTAGCAAAGTCTATAGCGGTGATGATGTATTTCTTTTCATTGTGCTTTCCTGACATGGGGCCCACAATGTCTCGGGCCCATACCTTGAAGGGTAGTTATGTGCAGATGGATAGTACTGATTTTAGATGGGCTTTGCTTTTTTCAAATTTCTTGCATATCTCCATATTGGTCTAGGACTTCCTGAACGTCACGATACAGGGTTGGCCACCAGGCCTTGTGTTTAAGGAATTTGTATAGATTTTGGCTCTTGGTGTGTCTGAGATCTCTGTGATAGCTTAGGATGATGTCTATCCGCTGGTGCGTGGGGATATAAGGGATGGTAGTACTGTGGACATTTTTCTGTGCAAGCTCCTGTACACACCAGCAATTAGGTGTCTGTTTTTGATGACTCTTTCCTTTGTTATGTTGGTTGTACCAGGAGGGAAACCCTTTTCTTTTGTTTGTAGCACCAAGAGAGGCCAGTCTGAGTTGAGCCCATTTTCCCCTCTTATGGCACAGACATACAGGTGTGAGAGAGCGTCTGCCATGGTAAGCTCAGGACCAAGTTTGTACTGTATGAGCATATTGAATCTCTCTAAGAGCTTCATCCAGCGGGCTTGGCAGCACAATAGATTTGCTTGGGTTTTGAAGTATATGAGCAACTTGTGGTTGGTCAATGCCATAAATTATTCCTGCCGTTTTAG
Source organism: Entomophthora muscae (assembly GCA_014839935.2). NCBI lineage: Eukaryota > Fungi > Entomophthoromycota > Entomophthoromycetes > Entomophthorales > Entomophthoraceae > Entomophthora > Entomophthora muscae. Next base: position 1,520,302 of record QTSX02004261.1, on the reverse strand, counting down.
ATAACAACACCGTTTGACTAGGCAGTGTACAATGGCCAGCAGTTCCTTATTGTGGATAGGGTATCAACACTTGCCATCTGTCAACTTTTGGGATTCATAAGCTACAGGCAGGAAATCACCATCATTATTTTTGATTTATAGTACACCCCAATGGATGTATCTGAGGCGTCAGTTTCCATGTGATATTCCCTGTCACTTTTGGGGTATTGTAGGATAGGAGCTGTTGTGAGCTTCTTCTTGGGGTGTCTGAAACAGAGATCACGTTGGGGGGTCCACACAAACTTGGATTTGGTGCCTGTTATGGCAGATAAGGGGGCAGTAAAAATTCCACAGTCAGGTATGAAGTGGCGTACATAATCCACCATCCCCAAGAAGGTGCAGAGTTCTGACTTATCCTTGGGTGGCGGCATCTTGCAGATGTCCTGTATCTTATGACTGTTGGGTTTGATGCTGTCATTTTGAGACTATGTGTCCCAGGAAGAGTAGTTGCTCGCAGAAGAACTGGCACTTGGAGGGTTTGGCCAACAGTTTGTGTTGTGCCAGGGTAGCAAAGACTGCCTCTAGGTCTTTGTGGTGCTGTTCTACCAAGGGACTGTAGACAATGATGTTGTCTAGGTAGACTAGGGCATGCTTGCCTATGTGCAGAGCAAACACTTTGTTCATGAAGGTCACAAAGGTGGAAGGGGCGTTTTTCATGCCAAAGTTGAGCACCACACACTTGTAGGAGCCATATTTAGTGTGGAAGGCTGTTTTGGGGATGTCTGCCTATTTAATACAAATCTGTTTGTAGACTGAAGTCAAATCAATCTTGGAGAAGACTGTGGCTCCTCTCAAGGAATCAAAGAGATTTTCAATCAGTGGTAGTGAGAAACAATTCTTGATGATAACTTTTTTTAGGGCTTAGTAGTCTGTGACCAGACACAAGGTACTGCCCTTTTTGGCCACAAAGAATACAGTGGCCCCAAAAGGAGACTGTGAGGGGTGGATAAGTCCTTTCTCCAGTGCTTCCTTGAGGTAGGCACATAGGGTATTGTCTTTGTTTGGGGTCAGGCTGTAGATAGGACGTGCTTTGGGTACAGCTCCTTTGAGCTAGATGGAGTGGTGAATGGGTTTCTCTGGGGGCATCCCGGGTAGAGCTTCCTTGAAGATTTCTGGATGGCGGGCCACAATTTTGAAATCCTGAGGTGTGAAGGTATCCTGATGGTCCTTGAAGTGTATGATCTTGTACTGGCAGGAGTCCCAGTCAATTGCCTTCAGGTTTTCCTTTTTGTCTAGGGTATCTGTGATGCGCACAAAGACGTGGTTGTGTAGGAGTTGGTCCACTGAGTCAGGGTAGATCTGATGATTGACATCTTCACGCTTAATGGTCAACACTGAGGTCACCCAGTCTATGTGAGGATTGCTCTTTTGTAACCAATTCAACCCCAGTACAATGTCAAACTTTGGGAAGCCAATGACATGGCCTTGGATGGTGGAGTGTAGGTTCTCAAGCATGACAGAGAAAGGGGTGGTTTCCCTTGTCGTGGCAATGTGATGTTCATCAGCCAGGACCACGTTTTTAATCTGCAAAGGATTAGTGGTTAGCTTGAACTTATTTAAAAAGCTGATGTTGACTAGGGTTTGATCTGCACCTGAGTCCAGGAGTGCCAAGTCTGTGTAACTTCAAAAACGGAAAGGATAGGACATCAGTTTATTGGGATGACTGGCAATGGTGTACAGTAACAGGTCCTCCAAGGGTACTTGGATCATTGGACATTGGTAACATCCTTGGGTTGGTACTCATCATTGGCAAGTCAGGAGTTGTGTGGGGAAAGCTTGGTTTTCTTAATGCTCTCCTCAGGCTTTTCCCTCATCTTGATTGCCTTGCGTGGCAGTGATATGGAAATGATACAATTTGACTGGCATTGTTTCCATTCCCATGTCCATTTGAGCTTGTGGGTTTATGGTTGGTGTTATTCCTGTTGCTTCCAGGGGGTGGTTGCATGGAGCGCCCGCCTGTGTGAGAATCCTTGGGTCTCTCTTGTTTTCCAGTTTGTGCCTTATGGAGGGCATTGGATGTTTGTTCTGCTTTCTCTGCCTTACAGTACAGGCTTTGTAGGTTGATCACCTGGTCCAGGTTCACGTGCCTTGTTACATGCAACTTAAGGGCGTCATAGTACATGAGGTGTGTAGCTGGGATGTCAAAGGCCATGTCAGAGGGTGCACAAAGTATGAGTTCCTTGTAGGCGCAGGTGAGTTCCTTCACGGTGCCAGTCTGGGTAAGGTTCTTTACTTGGCATATTATCATGAGCGCTGTATCCTTAAGCACAAATCTTGCCAAGAAGTCTTTCTTGAAGGTATCCCAGTTCTGGTTGGCGTGTTCTTTGTGACACTTGTCACACCAGGTGCCAGCGTTATGGGTCAGTTGGATGGAGATTTCCGCAATCCAAAATTGCTGTGGGCATTCCATCTGGGCCAGCTTGCTCTGGGTGAACTAAATCTTTGCAGCAGTGTTATGGTTGTTGGCCCTGGCAAAAGGTTCCAAGGCAGAGCTTTGTAGTCTTTGGGCTACGTAGGCGGGCATGGTGTTTTTTGTTGGTTGGTCGCAGAATAGTAGCTGTCTGGAAGAACCCTTGTGCAGACATGGCATTAAAGGCAGGTAGTGGAATTGCCGTGTTCTGGTACAGGAAGAAGCCATATGGTATCTTGGTACCAGGGGTGTACAGGGTCCAGTCAGGCGGGAGGCCAGACATAATTCTGTCAAGGATTTGTTGGTTGCAGCAAGTACAGGCAACAGCCAGAATTTTACAAGATGCGTATGATGAGGAACCTACCTGTGCTACCAATGTTGTAACTGTGCTGTTTTAGCATAGTTACAAGGGCAAAAATATTTAGAAGCTAGATAATAATCTTTATTGAGAGATAATGATTATATAGTTGGTGTGAATCATGGGTAACAGGAACATGATTGTGTTGATCACACAGTTGGATGGTAAAGGGGGTGGCTTGATCCTGGTAATGAGTCAAGCGCCAAAACAAGGTATCCACCATAAGGGATCATCATTTGTTCATGTTGGATTTGGTAATTTGAGTTAACTTCCTAGTTTGGCTTTGAGTGGCCGGGTAATTAGATTGCAGGTCACAAACCTGCTTGCTTGGAACCTTGCTGGAGGGTTGAGCCTGCTGTTTTGACACAAAGACACGCTCATTTGTGACAATCAGCTTTTCAAGAAGGTACAAGACCACTACTTGCCTTATGTAAGGCCTATTCTTTGCCTTTTGGTGGTGCTCCAAGCTTATAAAGAGACAGGACACAGAGCCGTTGCCAAGACTTATGCCTGGCTCAGAAGAGCTACTTCTGGGAAAATCTTTGTCTGCTGATTCCAGATGTTATTGCTAGTTGCCATGATTGCCAGCTCCAATGACCTCAAGCTGCTGCTCACAAGTTCAAGCTACTCCCCATAAACACGCATTTCATACTGTCAGCATTGACGCTGTAGGACCTCTCCCTTGCTCCTGCTCTAGTTGCTGCTTTATTCTAACTTCTGTCTACTTTTTTAGCAAGTGGGTATAAGCTTGCCCTACTAAGGACATCACTGCCAAGACAACTACCGCCTTTCTGCTGCAAGATGTTTTCTTTTGCCATGGTTGTCCTCAAGTGTTGATGTCTGAAAATAATATTAACTTCAACGCCAAGTTAGTAACCTCTGTTGTTGAAGCCTTGGGGTCTCACTTGTCTTTCTCTGCCCCTATAATCCTTCCACCAATGGAGCAGTTGAGTGTGCAAACTCAACTCTGGTCTCTATCATGAGAAAACTCACTTACTATGACGCCGCCAACTGGGATCTAAACTTACCTGCTGCTCTCTTTGCCTATTGCCTTCGCAAACATTGTGTCACTGGGTATTCCCCTTTTGCTATGTTGTATGGCTGTGAAGCAACTACTCAGTTGCTCTTGGGTCCCCCTACTCTCCTCTTAAAAGGCTATGAACCCTGATGACCATATCAAAGATCTAATCAAACAAATAATTGATATTCAAGTCTCTCCTACACCTCCACATATAAAACAAGCTTCTTGAGCTCTCCCCTGACAATGTTGACAATCTCCCTTGCCTGAGTTCAACATTGAGGACCATGTTATTTACTATCAGTATAGAGTAGGAGGAAACACTCATAAACTAGATTTGTTGTGGATTGGGCCCTTGGAAGTGACCTTCAAAAAAGGATCAGAGTATACGGCAAAACTCCTCTCTATTGTTGCCCTTTTGCCCAAGTACATGCCAAGTTCTTCCACAAGTACTACCCCCTAAGGCTAATCTAGAGGGGGACAATGTTGTGAATGCCGTCATTCACTATGTTTTGATTTTGGCTTTGATGGGTTATTTTGAGGACAAATCTCTCTCTTTTGCTTTTGCCCTTTGAAATAAGTCTGGCTCCAAATTGGGAAATTCAATTATTCAGTTTCATAATTATACACAACTCACTTTCCCCACTCATGATGGTGGCAAATAATCCTACTGTCCATGTACTGATTTGTGATAAAGCTACACAGTATATATTCCCAATATTTATACCCAATAAAATTTAGGTTATATTCACATTTTTGTCTTTGTGTCTCCACGTACTTTGGCGTCTCTCTAGCCATGTCTAGCAGATATTATTCAATCAGGGCTGCAAGGTAATACATAGCCTTCCCTGCCATTCTAACCAAGACTTAGTAAAAAATCAATCCTAAGGTTAGGATTTCCCGTTGTGACTCTGTGCCGCGCCTCAGATCTCAATAACCTGACACCAGGTTCTTGGAAAATGCGCTCCATCAGGTTCTTGTCAATGGTATGCACATGTTACAGACCCTTTCTAAGGTTCAGGCCTCTCAAAAGGCTACTAAGGAAGTGTTGAAACCCTATGCTTGCCAGTTATTAGACAATGCGTCTGATACAGAACCCCAACACTTGGATGATGCCACCCCCCTTAGGGGAGTCAACATAGCTATCCCCATGGAAACAATGAATGATCACCACCCAGAACTATGTGATAGTGATAAGGAGAGCCTTTTGTGGAAGCTTCAAATATAAAAGTAGGAAGAGAAGAAGTATATTTTATTGGATAATACTTTAGACTTATATATATTTAGCTGTGGCGGGGATATTAGTTAGACCAAACCCAAGAGCTGGTCATATGCTAGATGGGATCAAGTTGCTGGATACCTGGACAGTCATATGATATTGGTCTGTTGCCATTTCTGGTATGTTGAATGGTATATTGGAAAGGTACCAAATCAAGTGATGACTGGATGTTAGGTGTGATGGCAATAGCCAGAATACTCATACATCCAGACCCTTGACACACCCCTCCCTTAAGGGGTTACTTGGGTATATCAGGAGGGGGATTTGTCTTGACTGCTGCCACCTGATGTTCCTGGAGTTGTTTACTAGTGGGCATCAACAGGGTTGAGTGTTCTCCTTTGCTAGGGAGGAGGCAAGATCTGTGATACTTTTTGGTGATGGGCTCTTTGGCACCCTGGAACTTAACCAGGTAGGTGTTTCTGTCTGGTCAGTATCTAATGATTCTTCCTGGTCCCCTTTGTACTGAGTCTAGCTTCTTTCTGTTCCCAGCTAGGACCCAGACGGGGGAGTTGATGGGGAGTGGGTCCTCTGTTGAGGTTATCTTTTAAGTTTTGAGTCTCTTTATTTCTGCCAGTTTGGCTTTGAGGCGCATGTGTTGTAGAGCTGGTTTCTGTTCTACTGCGGGAGGTTTCCCCTAGGGGGATCTTCACATATGGTTGGTTATTGCAGGTGACTATTTCTGGCTTGTACCTGTATGTTAGTTCAAATGGTGAGTAGCCTGTCCCTTGATTGGTACAAACTTGGGATACTGGTAATGCATGCTTCACATAGAGCAGTCATGTGTCTTTGGCTTTGCAATCCATTATTTTCTCCAGGGTTCTGATAAGGCTGCCGTTCAGGCGTTTAACTCTGCTGTTGGCTTGTAGCCTGTAGGGCAAGGTTGTGGAGTGTTTGATGTTCTTTGTTTTTAGATTGTTGTTTACTACGTGGCCTGTTAGCTCTTTTGCTCCATCTGTTATGATGTAGTCTGGAGTGCTGTAGTCTGCTATGATTGCTTTATTGATGAATCAATTTATTGTTTCCAGCTTGTGATATTTTGTTGCCCAGCAGATGGGCCAATGTGTGGCAAATTTGATGGCTACAATTAGGAAACATTGATTTGTTTTGGTTTCTGGGAAGGGTCCCACTACGTCCAGTCCCCAAACCTTAAATGGTTTGGGGTCAGGTGTTGGGTTAACTGTTGGCTGTGGCGCCTTGGTGCTGGCGTTTTTTTGCATACTGTACACTTTTTTAGAACATCATTTATGTCTTGATTCAGGTTGGACCACCATACTATCTCTTTTAATGTGAGATATAGGTTGTTAGACTTTGTGTATCCTAGCAGACAATAGTGTCTTAGTATAGTGTTGACTCTTTGTGCAAGTGGGATGTATGAAATGTGTTTATCCTTGATGATTTGGAATGCCATGCCATTTGATATGTGGAAATGTTTTTCATTCCTTACTAGAGTATCATGGGTTAGTTGATGTGTGGAGGGATCCTTTCCTTTTGTCTTGTACTCAGTGTTGTATAGGCTGGGCCAGTCAGGGTCCAGGTGGTCAGGATGATCCTCTCTTGGCTAGCATAGCCTAGAGAGAGCATCAGCTGTGACCAGCTTTGCCCCCTTTTTGTATTGGATGTCCAGGTTAAGCTGTTCCAACAAGGACATCCATTTGGCTTGGTGCCACGCAAGTGTGTTCTGAGTTTTGAAATAGATTAAGGATTTGTGGTCAGTTAGCACTTGGATGTTTAAGTGTCCTTTGAGATAACATCTTCATTTCTTGCATGTGTGATATATTGCTAGCATTTTTTATTGTATATTGGGTACCTTTGCTCAGTGTTTGTTAGTTTTCTGCTTTTTTAACATACTGGCAGGAAATCTTGCTGCTCTAGCTGGCAGATGTGTAGGACTGCGCCAATGGCAGTGTCACTAGCGTCTGACTCAAGATTGTAGCACCTGTTGTTATTAGGGTATTGCAAGATTGGTGCTTCAATCAAAGCTTGTTTAATAGTTGGAAATTCTTGTCACATTCTGGAGTCCAGATGAATTTCTTTTTGGCATTACCTTTTGTTAGGTCATTGATTGGTGCAGTGAGCTTTCTGCAGTCTTTGATGTATTTCCTTAGGTAAGCTACCATACCAAGAAAGCATCTAACTTTTTTCACAGAAGTGGGGCGTTGCATGTTATTTATGGCTTTTATTTTATCTGGGTCTGCTTTGATGCCACCTTCAGAGACAATGTGGCCCAAGAAAAAGAGTTCCTTTTCCATAAATTGGCACTTAATAGGCTTAGCGTATAGTTTGTGCTTTGCGAGTCAATTCAGTGTCTTGTGGACATGCGTGAGGTGTTCCTCTTTTGTTTTTGAAAATATGATGATGTTATCAAGGTAGCATAATGTATTTGAGAGACTGTTTAGTGCTTGGTTCATCATGGTGGCAAACGTTGCTGGAGCGTTGGTCATCCCAAAGTTCATTACTTTACATTCAAACAATCCAAATTGTGTGTGGAACGCGGTCTTTGGTATGTCCTTCTCTTTGACTTCAACTTGGTTATAACCAGATGTGAAGTCAATTTTTGGGAAGATTTTTGCTCCGGAGAGCCTTGTGAATAGGTCTTCTATGAGAGGAAGTGGGTATTTATTTTTTACTGTACTTGTGTTTAGTGCTCTATAGTCAGTAACTAAGCAAAGGGATCCTTCTTTCTTCTTTACAAAGAACACTGCTGCCCTCACGGGGATTCAGACGGATAAATGAATCCTTTGGCTAGATTGCTCTCAATGTGGGCTTTAAGTGTTTGGGTCTCCATGGGGGAGAGTCTGTAGAGGGGTGCAGGTTTGGACATGGCTTTGCATAAGTTGATACCATTCTTGACCTCTTGTTTGGGGGGTAACTCTGTGAGTTCTTCCTTGAATACATGAGCGTATTCATTTAGGAGTGTTGCAAGTTCTGGGTATTGTATCTTTTGTGTTTGTATGTTATTAAATTTGGAGTACCTCATTATGTGGAGGGTATTGTCTTTGATTAAATCTTCAGAGTCATCTTGATTTATGACTTAGACAAATACTGTATCTCTTAGAATTAGGTTATTGGGTTCTTTGAGAATGTTGAAATTGACTCCATTGCATTTTATTGTCATGGTTTTGTTTTCAAACATACACTGGGATTCACTCAGGTGAACAAGTCTATGCCTGCTACAATGTAGTAGTTTATGTTATTCATTACAAGGACTTTGATGGACGTTTGTATGCCTTGGAGGTCAATTCTGAAGGGAGTTGTTCTGCCTTTGAGTAGAACTTTTGACTTGTCTGCCATTCTGGCGTATTTGAAGTTGGATTTGACAACTGGTATTTTGTACTTGGTTACAAAAGGTTTGCTAACCATAGTGTGTTGTGCACCAGAGTCAAATAGAATTTTATGTGTATGAGATTTGTAAGTACATGGATAGACATGAAGTTGTGAGCAATCTTTAATTTTTACATTCATAAAAATGGAGGATTGTGGGACACGGGGGATGCAAGCAGCAATTTTTGTGCCTTGGTACTTCTTGTCAATTTGAGGGGAGACAGGGGCACTTAAGCCTGTTCCCTCTCCTCTTTTCCCTGTTCCTCTGTTTTGAGACCTTCAAGGTCAGAGAATGTGGGGTCAGATTTGTAGCGGGTTGCTACTGCAGTGTTGTTAACTTTGGAAGTGTCCTCTTTCTTAGGAAAGGAGTGGTTTGCGCTTTGGCTATAATTGCCATTGTTACAATTGGAGTTGCTGTTGTTATGGTTAGTATTTTGGCGTTTATTGCCATTGGCATTTTCTCTGTCATTGTTGTTTGAGGAGTGGCTGCCGTTGCGTGCAGCACATTCCATGCTGGCGCGTTTTTCAGCGCGCTTGGCTTCAGCAATGAGCGCAGGCATGGAGGTATTTGCTTCTGGGCAGATGAGAGCAGCAACAGAGGGTTTCATTCTGTTGATGAATGATGCTCTGGTGTGTACTTTGTCAGCTTGTGCTGGGTTTTGGATTTTGCAACATATTTCCTTGAATTCATTGGCGTAGGCTGCAATAGTGGTCTTTTGAGGAAGATCACTGAGCTGTATTGCAATGTCTTGGAGGGATTCAGTGACTCAGAAATTGTGGGTGATGTCAGCTTTGAACTCTTCCCAGTTGTCAAGCTGGTTGTTGGTTTGTGAGCCAAGCCAGGTGCAAACCAGTTAGCTGCGGTCTTTTATAGGCGCTTGCTGGCTTTCTGGACCCATTTCTCATGAAGGATGCGGCTGGCGCAAAGTTTGGCAGCTGTTTGGTCTGGCCAGTTGATGACGTTTTCTTTGTTTTTACCAAAGAACTTGCCAATACCAATGTATTTGGTGTTGGTAACTTCATCTGTGATAGGTGGTTGTGTGTTTGTTTGTAGTTGAAGAGAGCAACTGTATTGAATTATCTTGGCACATGCTTTGGGCATGACCAGACCTTCAAATACAGTGCATCCACTTGGAAAATCTTCATCAATGTTGTGGGCGCAGAAGTATGTTTTCCAGGTCTCCTGAGATGTGGCCTGGTTGAGTACGTGAGTAAAGGTGGGCAGGTTCTGTTCAGTCATTTTCTCTTTCACTGGTGTGGTCAAAAACCGTAGTGCTACCAGTGATAAGGAGCGCCTTTTGGGGAAGCTTTGCTTATAAAAGTAGGAAGAAAAGTAGTATATTTTATTAGATAATTCTTTAGACTTATATAGATTTAGCTGTGGCAGGGATATTAGCTGGACCAAACCCAGGGGCTGGTCATGTGCTGGATGGGTTCAAGTCACTGGATACCTGGAAAGTCATGTGATATTGATTTGTTGCCATTTCTGGTATGCCAAATGATATATTGGAAAGGCACCAAATTGGACAATGGCAGTATGTCAGGTGTGATGGCAATAGCCGGAATACTTGTACATCCAGACCCTCAACAATAGTATTATTGAATTCCTCTCCACTGCCAACAATTTAGACATTCATTTAGTAAACAAAATTGGTTCTTATTATTATGAGTGCACTTATGCTGATATTTTTGTGAATTAACTCAAGGTGCAAGCTATTATTGACACTGGGGCCCCTATAAATATAGTGTCCTCTAAGTTAGTGCAGCAAATGGGGCTTGCTCCTGATATTGATCACAAGGAACAGTATGATACAGCTGGGCTAGATTGTACCACCGCCCAAGGAGTGTACAGCACACCCCCTTTACGCTTTAGCTCCCTGGCAGTCTCTGCCCCAGCTATAGTGCTACCCAATGAAAACTACAATATGCTTATTGGAGCCTCATTGATGCAACAGTATGGAGTAAAGACTGACCTCAAGAATGATTTTCTCAAAATCTTGGGACAGGCAATTCCTTTGTATTACAACCACTCAAATCCAGATATGGGTAGCCAAACCACCCCCTGCATTAACCTCACATATTGCAATGGTGTTGATCCAGTCAAGTACTGTAAATTGGGATGCCAAGTTAAACATCTTCCCACTCAGGTTGAAGAGTATAAGGGTCTGCCATTGTGCGCCAACTCTTCTTATACTATCCTGGCTGGCCATCAGGTGCTAATGAACATTGGATTGGATTTACAAATCCCTCAAGGACTTTGCAGGAAAACAGAAGCCCCCGGAATGCTCTAGGGTAGAACCCTGGTTACACCTGGCGTTGTGTACCCTAATCATGGGCTCATAAAGGTATTGCTTGCCAACCTCAATCACTCTCCTGTTGAGGTAACACACCATCAAGTAGTGGTGTATCTGCATCTATTACCAGTAGAAGAGGTGATGAAGATACACAATTTTGGCACCCTGGATGAGTTTGGCCTTCCTTCAGAAGAATTAATACTACCTGCTGTATGCATGATCATTTCAAAGGAGCAGATTCAAGGACTCACTGTTGCTCAACAGGATGCAGCTCTTTCCCTGTTTGAGAAATACAAGGAGATATTTGCCAAGGATGACTTTGACCTGGGATGTGCACGTAACACACTCCACCACATTGACATAGGAAAGGAATGTCCTATATGCCTCTGTCCCATACAATGTTCCTGTATCACTGACGCCGTTGTAGATGAGGAAATTGGGAAGCTGGTCCAACTAGGTCTACTGGTTCCCTCCAAGAGTCTGTGGTTGTCTCTAGTACTAATAGTTAAGAAGAAAGATGGGAGCAACCACGTTGCCATTGACTACCACAAGCTTAACAACATCACTAAGAAGTTCTTTCTATCCCCTTTTGCGTATTGACAATGCACTTGACCGCCTGGGAGGCACTAAGTTCTTCTCTGCAATGGATAAAAATCTGGATATTGGCAGATTGAATTGCCTCCCAAGGAGAAAGAGAAATGCACCATCTCTACCAGTCAAGGCCTTTTCCAACCTACTTGAATGCCACAAGGGCTGTTCAATGCATCTACCACATTCCAACGTGCCATAGACAACATGCTCCATGACCTCAAGCTGAGCTGCTTTTTAGTCTATCTGGACAATATCAATGTCTTTTCACAAAAATTCTCTGATCACCTTCAGCACCTTGAGGAGGTCTTCTGGCAACTAGCGGCTGCTAACCTTAAGGTCAAACCCAGGAAGTGCAACTTATTTAAGGATCAGCTCAAATACCTTGGCTTTGTGGTCAACACAGAAGAATTATGGCCTCAGCCAGCCAAAGTCAAAGTCATAGAGAAAATGAAGGTGCTGTCTAATAAACGAGATGTCCAAGTTTTCCTGGGCATGATTGGCTATTATTGGCACTTTGTCAAAGACTTCTCAAGGAAGTGGAGGCCCTCTTCTATTTGCTGAAGAGTGATGTGCAATTTGACTTGACCCCAGCCTGTCAACAAGCCTTTGACACCCTACACTTGAGCCTCATGAACAAACCAATCCTACAATATCCAGATTTCAGCTGCAAATTCATTGTTCAAAAGGACACCTCACTGACTGCTGTGGGCAGTGTGCTTTCTCAAGTGGACACCAACGGCAAAGAACACCCTGTAACCTACTGTAGCAAAACCCTGAACGCCCATGAGCGCAATTACACAGTGACTGAACAGGAATGTTTGGCAGTAATATACACATACAAACAGTTTTGCATATACCTACATGGCGTTCACTTTGAAGTATTCACATATCATGCATCATTACGCTGGCTTCAGAACTTGAAAGAACCTGAAGGAGGTCTAGCACAATGGGCGCTAAAGCTTCAGGCCTACAACTTTGAGATATCACATAGAGCAGGAGTCAAAAACCAGAATATGGATTGGTTTTCCCAACTACAAACGGTAGCCCACCTAGCTGATGTCTCTGACCTACTATATGATAAAATGTTGGCAAGCAACTACCAAGATGAGCCTTCAGAAGTCCAGCGCACACTAGACAGACTCCTGGAAGACACCAATATCAAGAATGGGTATATACTGAAACACACCTTAGAATGAATAAGAATAATGCCCAGACCATCAGAACAGGCTGATCTAATAGTTTGCGCTCATAAGGCAATAGGACATGGCGTCTTCTGGAAGACACTTGCAGAACTGAAAACCACATACTTTTGGGAAGCCATGGCCTTTGACTTACAAGAAACACTGAGTTGCTGTAAAGAATATCAAGGGGAAACTCCATTCAAAAAGTCAAAACCTATCACTTAGCTTGGACTAACTTTGCTTGGCACACCATCTCAATCAATGTCGTAGGACCCTTGCCAGTCAGCAACTAGCGCACCAAGTACACCATTGTTGCAATAGACTACTTGACCAAATGGGTGGAGGCAAAGGTGGTGCACAACTTAGGCACTAACACTACTGCAAAATTCCTACTTGAAGAGATTATATTACATCATGGTTGCCCCCAAGTTATCCTTACTGACAATGGCACCAACTTCACTTCTCACGTGATAACCAAGCTTAATGAACTTATAGGAATACAAGGAGTATTTTCAACACCCTACCACCCTGAGTTAAATGAAATGATAGAGAGAGTTAATGGGACCTTGGTAGGCATCTTTAGGAAATTGGCTGCTAGCCCCTCCGCTGAGTGGAACACTTTCTTGCCGCCAGCTATCTTTGCCTACAATATTGCCATACAATCCTCTACAGGGAAATTGTCATTTCAACTCTTACATGGCAGGCAACCTGCGCTACCCCCATCCTATACTCCTGTGTCAGGGAAGAAGACACCCAGTCACCCCATGTGTACTAAAAAAGGTTGTCCCACACATTAATTCAATTGCAGTCAGAAGCCTATTCCAAGGCATTGGCCAAGAGGATAAGGAGTCAGTAAAAGGATAACATTTGACGGGCCTCTCTCCATAAGTTCCAAGTAGGTGACTGGGTACTCTTCCATAACACCCATGGATTTGGCAGAGCGCACAAACTGGCTACCCTATGGATAGGCTCATTTGAAATCATTTCCTGGATGTCCATAGACGTCTATACTATTAAGAAAATTAAGGACAGACAGATGATCAACTGTGTACACACAAAGTTCCCAAGGAAGTTTGTAAAGAGCCCCCTTCCAAAAAATAAAGTGATAACACTGCAAATAGTTAATCATATAAAGGAGTGAAAAGAAGGACCAAAACAAAAACCAAAATAAAAGTAAAACTATAAACAAGAAATAAGGAAGCAAGGCTTTATTGGCTAGCTATTAAGAAGGACAACATCTGGAGCCAGATGAGAAGGGCTGATTACCTGGAGTCTTGCCAGAGGTACCTATAAAAGGAGCATTGTCTGCGGGAAGATGGGGGATGAGACAACAGTTTGGGGAAGAGCAAGGACGTTTCAATACAGAGAGAGGTACCAAAGGAGCTACCAGACTGTACTTGTTGTTGTCCATTTGGTTGCAGACAAAAGCAAGGGCCATCAACATTTGGCACCAAGCCAATTGGGAATTGCTGGACATACCAGTCCAACTGCATAGGGGCAAGCAAAGATTCCCCTCACTAACTAGACACCCCCATCCACCACAAGCAGAGAAGCCAGAGCCTATATTAAGGCAATTGAGCAGTACATCCTCCATGTAGAAGTAGCATGCTGTCAAAGAGACCTTAGACTGATAGACCAGCCCGCAGAAGTGCTTGAGACAATGCCCTGCAAAACCCACAGCGCCAGAAGAACACACCTTGGGAGGATACCACATAAAGTGGGCAACAGACACAGCCAAGGAAAGATACAACTGCAGGTTGTTATTCTTCACTGCCTGCATAAACAGACGCAGAGCAAAGGAGAAACAACAGGGTGAGTTGTCCTGAAAATTGAGCCCAAGGATATGTGGAAGCTCAGAGTCAGCAGGCTTCTCTAATGCCCAGATGCAAGCAACCTCTCAAATTGTACTGATTGCGCTGAGTAATGGTAAGGATGTGCTGCAAAGAAAAGCAACTGGCGTCTTTGGCTGTGATATGCAGACAGAGGTCAACCTCCCTGACTAGTTGCTCCACATCATAACTACCGTGGTAACAAGCTCCTAATTGAATTGGTGTCACAGCGTTGTCTTTGGCAAACAGCGCCTGGACGTACATGTGTAACATCTCTTTGTGATGGCTTACCCTGAACCAATAGATGATGACAGGGTCAGCAGAGGGAAGCTCCTCAGAGTTGCAACAAGCACAAAGTAACACAGAGGGAGTTGCAAGTGGTGAGAAAGTAGTTTTGAGGACAACAGTGTTGTTCCAATTGTGCAGATCCTCAAAGCCAAGACAAGGGAGTCAAACAAGCGGCGCCTCAGTCTCTGCAAAAATAGAGTAAGCGTCCTCTTCCCCTTCAACATGTGTGACGGTGTTAAGCTCCAAACCCGCCACCGTTGTATTGCAGTTCTGTGCCTGCAACTGACGACTGTTTGCAGGAAGTAGCTGATTCAGTAAGCAGACCCGGGAAGAGCGCGGCATATGCATATACACCTTACAATCTTTGGCAGTCATACTAGCCATGAGAACTTGGTAGACTTGGCGCAAGGAAGTTTAGTTACTATTATTGGCGCTCATGGGAGAAAGAATGAAGAGTAGCCCTGGTCAAGTGGGGGGATATGTGAAAAATTGTTGACCAGGGATTGTGGAAAGCTTAATTCATTAGACAACTATTGACAATTATCCAGGGCCAATAAATTACCTTTTCAAAAATTAGTGTCATTTATCACATAATTAAATGTATGATTAGTGATCCATGACGTTGTTGCCAAGGATTAATCACACCATGTTGCTGCCACCCCAGATACCAAGCGCTGTGACGCCAGAATTAATTATTCTTGGTGCCATAGCACCGCTTTAGTTTACATCAAGTGCCAGGATGCCAGTGTCAAAACAGCAGGCTTGACCCATCAACAAGGTTCTGAGTAAGTGGTTTTGTGACCCGCAATCTGATTATCCAGTCATTTGAAGCCAAACTAGGAAGTTAACTCAAATTCCCAAATCCAACAACATGAACAAATCATGATCCCTCACAGTGGATACCTTGTTTTGGCGCTTGACTCATTACCAGGATCAAGTCACCCCCTTCACTATCCCACCATTTGATCAACACAATCATGTTCCTGTTATCCATGATTCAAAATGACTATATAATACCTATCTCCCAATAAAGATTATGATCTAGTTTCTAAATATTTTCCCCCTTGTAACTCTGCTAAAACAGCACAGTTACAACACCAGCACAATTAATTGCGAGCGCCAGAGCACCACAATAATTAACATCAAGCGCTGGGACACCAGCACAATTAATTGCAAGCGCCAGAGCACCGCAATAATTAACATTGAGCACCAAGGTGTTAGCTTTGAGATGAAATAACGCCAAGGCACCAGCTCTTAATATAGAAGTTTCTGTATACCAAATATGAAGCTATTCGATGCGCTAGCAGAGGGCACCCTTGTGCTAGATGCCACAGCATTGTGGGATTGTGCCCTAAAATGGAAAGTTGTACCTTTCTTCACCAGCACAATCAAGACTCTACAGTACGCTGGAATGTCCTAGAAGACATTGCCAGCAACTGATGATTAGTAATATGGGAATACCCCTATATAAGATGTTGGCAGTAAATGCCAAGGGGCAGATTTTTGGAACCTACTCATATAGGATTAAATAAAAGTATTCATTATAAATTAATTGGTCAAATGTCTTTTGAATCCTCACATTCAAAGGCATGCCTGAGTGTGTGCCCCTGCCTTCCAATTCTTCTGTTGAATCTGCTGGAAAACACCAATTTTCAACAGAAGCTATCATAGGTTGTACAGAATTAAGGTCTTCACCTCTGCAAAAGCAGTTGACAGGTAACTTATTCAAGTTAAAGGAGAAACAACAGAATTTAGTTTACAATAAAAGGTCTTTAATTTATTACATAAGTCAAGTGAAGATTATATAGGCATTTGTGAGATGATAACAAACTGAAATGTTGATCAACAATATGGAATATTGATGATCAATCAAGTTAGTTGCTACAGTTTCATGTGGAGATTACAACTGACAAGAGTGGTTGTAAGTTAGATCATCAGCGTCAGTTGGCAACTGGTTGTTACAAAGGAAATTGTGGCAAATTGGGCATAATCTGGACAGATTATGAAACAGACAGTTTAACAGATCACTTTTAATTCATCTGAGCAACAGATGTGACATGTTGAATGGTCTTGCTGACATATTTGATTCTTATACTTGTCTGGCTGACAGATAAAGCCTTTGGCTTTGTATAGATGACAGGAAATACCTATATCATTTTATGGCTGACAGATAAGGCCTATAGACTCATATGGCTGACAGGAAATGCCTATATCATCTTATGGCCAATATATAAGGCCTATAGACTCCTATGACCAACAGGTATGGCCCATGGACTTCTATGGCCAACAGATAAAGCCTAAATCTTTATATGGACAACAGATAAGTCCTTTAGCCTAGTCTGGCTGATAGAAGCTAGTAAATAGCGTCATAGCTCATAGCTATTTCACCACACATCCCCTCACGTGAATAGACATCATAATCAATATAAAAATGATGTGGAGATGAGGTAACATGAAATAGGCAGTACAGTTGATTGGGAATGATCATAGGGATTTTCTGTAACATCATATCTCAAGGTTATGATATATAATGGTTATTTGATACCATAGCCAGTTATTGAACAAGTTTTGGAGCAAGTGGTTGAATATATGGATGCATCATTGAATTTTTGGCATTGGAATTGACAGAATGACATTAGAGATTGACAGACAAGCTTGGGGAACCACTTATTTGGAACAAGGAGATAAGGTGATGAATTAACACTATCATGATGGGATAGGAAGTCAGTAATTATACTGAAACCGGTCTTGGAGTGTGATATCATATGATTTAGCTTTAAAAAGCAATCTAGGCCAATTCTAATAATAATAAAGTCTTTGGACTATACATCAATGGTATAAGAGTAACAGGAATCAATTAGAGATCTTGGCTCAACTGTAAAGCGACAGGAATCAAAGAAAGCGTCTTGGTTATACATTAAGCCGACAGGAATAAAGGGAAGATGGCTTGAATAATCATTAAACTGATAGTAGTCAAAGTGGACAGCTTGCATCTACAGGAAAACAACAGGAGTCAAGGGGACCTCTGAAGTATACAGGAAAGTGGCATGAATCACATGAGAGTGATTTTAGGGGATTTACAATAGTGAAATTCTTAGGAAAAGAATAACTAATGATATGAGGGGTACACAGGTAAGCCAGCTCTAATGGGGGACATAATGGACGTTGCAAAGGGAGCCAAAATGGCCCCTGTAGTGAGCACTAAGATGTGTTACTCTTACTACGGTGATGGGGAATAGTCTAAGGGTTGGTTGGTGGCCTTGGTACTGTACAAGTTGGAAACCAGACAAGTAGTTGGTATTACAAAAGCGTCTGGGCCTAGAGAACAACAAAGGGTTTAGAGCAGTGGCAACAGCAACTACTCAAAAGCAAATCCTCAACAAGTGACTTCTAGTCAAGCTTAGTTGGCAGTGTAGTTGATGGGAGGAGACTAGCCTTTGCAGTTCTTAGATTATACACTCAACAAAGTATTCAATGATGTAGCTATTATAAAGGGGGTATAATGTATATTTTATTGAGAAGAGGGAGAGGGGTTTATATACCACAACTTACTTGATAACTCAAGGTAAGTTGGTCACTGCTTGGGGGTTGAGAGAAGGGGAAATGAATTTCAAACCACTAGGGATCAACACAACAATTGAGAGAGGATGGAAACAGCCCCAGCAGCACAAGGGGGTTGCAGAGAGCTTAAAGATGGGGAAGTCAGTCAGTTTAATCACAGTCAGTGAACTGTATTAATCAATAGAATTAATGTCCAGTTGGTGAAGTCCTAATTTGGAATCAAGGCAGGCGGAGTCCCAATCCAGAAGCAAGTTGGTGGAGTCCCAATCCAAAGGCCAGGGTGGATGAGCAATCCAGAAGTTAGTTGGACTTGAAAGGATGATCCAGCGCCTAGCTTAAATCATAATCAACAAGAACAACTACTATATTGGAAGGGAGATCAGGATCCTAGTACAATCAAGAAGTACCCAATGATGATCATAATTAAAGCAACCAACTGATGATGAGTTTCACCACAGGTTATTTCAAGGACAAATCTCTCTCTTTTGCTTTTGCTCTTTGAAATGAGTCTGGCTCTGAATTGGGAAATTCAATTGTTCAGTTTTCTGATTCTGCGCAACTCACTTTCCCTACTAATGCTGTTGGAAAGTGATCCTACTGTCCTAGTACTGCTTTGTGGTATTGCCAACCACCATATATTCTATTTCATATTCACCAATAAAATTTAATTTATACTTACATTTTTGTCTTTGTGTCTTCACATAATTTGGCGCCTCTCTAGCCACTTCTAGCAGATGTTATTCAATCTGGGCCACAAGTTAATCACATAGCCTTCCCTGCCATTCTAACCAAGACTTAGTATAAATCCAATCCTAAGGTTAGGATTCCCTGTTGTGTATCTGTGCCGTGCCTCAGAACACAATAAAAATGGTGCTCACTACAGGGGTTGTAAGCCCCTTGGTTACCCCTTTTGCAACCACATTTTTAGGACCTTTGCCTCATCCCATACAAGAGTCAACTTCACCTGAAATTACCAGTCCTCCTATTGAGGAAGACATCACAGACCCACCTATTGTCCCTACTGTGCTGAACCTTGGGAATGGTCCCCGCCTAGTGGCCTACCCTTTGGATACCCCTGACTTGGAACAAGTCATGGCAGTAGCCCCGGGGTTAGCCCATGATGGGGCCATCCCTTGCCTCCAGCTTCAGTTCAGTTGAGCAGAATACTACAAATTGATTGTGGTTCTATAATTTCCACAGCATCTCCTCTCAGCAGCTGGCTTTGCTAAGCACCTATTGCTATCCTTTGTACAACCTGCCTTAGCCCACCCAAATGGTGTTAGAGCTCAATGTTCAGGAGATTTAGTCCCTACAAGCAGCTGTCACAAACCCTGGGATCAATTTTCTGCCTATCAACAATGGATCCACTCACTGTTTCCCTTGGTGTCAGACAATCAGTGTGACTCTGTCACTTCTCAAACCTGCTTGGTCAATTCAAACAGACATATGCGCAAGTCCATCCCTGAATACATCATGGAGCGTCTACATGGGTTTCACCAGTTGGAACAGCCCTGGAGAACCCAAGTAGATTCCACCTTGAATGCCTATCTCACTGATTTCAAAGGACTTGTACAGCAGCTTAATGTGTTCAGCACTTACTTCTTTGAGCAACTGCAACAAGTAGTAGACCTTGCTGCTAAAGGCCTTTGCAAACTCAGTGAAGAATTCAATCAAGAGAGGGGTGTCACTGCCGCTGCTATTACCAAGCTCCAGACTCAGGTGAATGAACTATCTACGCTCAAGCCAGGTGCTCTGTCCTCTCCCCCATCTGACAATTTGGTGGATAGAGAGCAGAGACTATGGGATGCCATTTAAGAGCTACAAGTATCTACCCATAGTCAAAGTTGCCCTACTAAAGCGCCTCAGCTTGATCCTCAGGCTCTTGCTATGACAACCCAAGTTACAGAGCTACAATAAGAGCTTGCTGCCCTACAAGAAATGGTGGAAATTGCTGCTAGCCCAGTTGGAGTTATTGATGAAGATGGCTCTTTCCCTGGATTTTCAGGAGCCCCTCAAATTCAATGTGCCTGAGAGTTGATTGCTCTAGCTAATGAGGTGGACCATTTGAAACAAGACCATGCCAAACTCAATAGGGCTGTGCAAGAAATGAGTGAATTGATTGACTCAGTAAATGACAGGTTTGCCCCTTGACTCTCAGTGGGGCCTTCCCTTACCTCCTGGATGGACAAGATTTCCTTAGTAGTAACAACACAGGGCCAACACCTAGACATTAATGAGCAACAGACCACCCTAGCTACTAATACAGGTACCTGCACTGCTGAGACCCTGACTACTCTTGAGGAAAGTGTTTGCCAGCTGTGGCAGACATCCCCCCTCTGAATCTGAAGCAGAGTTCTCCCTGCGCATAAATGTACTCAATAGCAACAATGGTGGCCCAACTCCAGAAACACATTCAAAGCCTACCTTTAAGCAAGTCTTTGACTCCAAAACCTTGACCATTACAGCTTTCCTAACTATATATGAAACTGCTATGAGAAGAGCCTTGGATAAGGTTAAGAAGGAACACATTCTAACCTGCCTGCACCCGACCTGTCAGGAGGTAGTAGTGCCAGAGCTGTCCACCATAAAGACCTGGGAAGATATGAAGCAGCTTCTGATTGCCAAATTTTGTGGTAACCTTAATCTGGAAGTGAAGAAGGATGCTTTCATGCACATTGCTTTCAAACCTAAGGAGACTCTAGCTGAATTTGCAGATAGATTCTACATGGAAGGACAGCATCTGATAACAAGCAGAAAATTGACGGCACATGAAGCTTACATGGCTTGTGCTCAAGCCCTCAAGGTGAACCAGCTTCTCTGCCTTCATTTCAAAGTCCATATGGCCATTTTTTCCTCTATGAAGAGCATAAAGACGTTGTTGCAGGATATGCACCTTACCCATTCTGGAGCAGTTGTGCGGGAGAATTGTGCCGCCTCTAATTTGGGTTTGTCTTCCTGTGGCCCTTGCATCCTCAAAATGAACTTGCAAAATCCTCCTAGACGTCAAGATTGCCATAAATGTGGCTAGATAGATCACCATTCTCAAGTCTGCACCAATACTTGGGTTAAAGGGGCTGATCCCAAGGAACAGGCAGGAAAAGAACAGTCAATCTAGAGGCAGAGATACTCTTGGGGGCCAATTCTTCCCTGTCTTCTTCAATCCCCCCTCCATTGCTGACAGAGGGGCTCCCCCATTCTGCTGTTATTTCACAACATCTCTGATGACTCTGATATGGATGATTCAGATGTGGAAGATCCCAACGTCTATTGGTATTCAGTTCTTGCTGTCCCTGAAACTATCATGGTCCCTTATAAGTTGTGTTCTGGGAAATCTACAACAACCGTCAAGTCGCTGCTGGAAGCCAAGGAGGTTGTCTCTTGCCCTTACCTCACTCAAGCTAATAGGTCCCCTGTGCTTGTAGAGCTGTCCAAAGAAGCTGCTGAGGTTGCTGATGCTGTATTCAAGAATGTTTCCATTTTTCTCCTTCTCCAGATGGTCTATAAGGAATTTCCAGGCTTGAGATGCATGATCAAAAAATAGGACAAAGAGCTAGCAAAAGCCCAAGACATTCTGGCTGTCCTCCCTCCCTTTGGTTGTACTACCACTTGTGTGGAAATATCCATCCAAAAATGAAAATCAATGCCGTCTTAGACACAGGAACTCCTGTTAATGTTGTCTCCTCAAAGCTTGTCAAGAAACTCAAACTTGCCCCCAGCCTTAATTACCATCAGTTGTATGGTACAGATGGGCTATTCATGACTTGCACTATAGGGGCTTATTATGCTTTTCCCATGCAGTTCTGAAAGCTACTCTTGGCTATGCCTGCTGTTGTCTTGGAGAATGAGAGTTATGAACTCCTAGTTGGTACTCAATTCCTTAGGGAATACAATGTGATCATCAACTTGAAGGATGGTTACCTCTTCATCCTAGGTTATAAAGTCTCTCTGATCTTTGAAGAGCCTGTCAAAGTCCCAGGGAAGCGCCTCAAGGTGTGTGGCTTAGAGTATCCCACTGGTGTTTTCACCCTAAAATACCGTACACATTCAGCAACATAAGGTGTCCCCCTATGGCTTGCCCTACGTCTGAAGGGATTCCTCTTTTGGCCACTTCTGCTATAACTGTTCCCCTTGGGTCTCAAGCCATCCCAAACTCAAAAATATCTTATGAGCTACCTGAGTATATGTTTCTAGAGTTATAGTCTCCTCCCTCTCTAGGACGCAACAAGCCCTACCTATGCCCGGGAATATTGGATGTATCTCATAAAGAGCCTGTTCAATTGCTGGTTGCCAACTTAACTGCTCACCATATGAGTGTCTAGAGGGAAGGTTGTTGGCTATGGCAAGTTGTTAAATGCTCCCAATGTTCTGTTGCTACATTCCTTTGGCAGATGTCAGGATTTCAATTTACCTGAAGATAAGCCCCAAGTCCTGTCCTTGTTCACTGCTCAAGATTTCCTGCAACTATTCCCAGTACAACATAAGGAGGTGATGGATTTGCTAGATCAGTTTTCAGATATCTTTGCTAAAGATAGCACTGATTATGGATTAGCCAAAGGTGTCATTCACCAGATTGATACTGGTGACGCTCCCCCCTCTGCACTAAACCTTATTGCTGCAGTTGCGTGGAAGACACTCAAGTGTCTAAAGAGCTCAAGCAACTATTAGACACTGGACTATTAGCTCCTTCCTAAAGTCCATGGGCCTCCTCCCTGCTCATACTGAAGAAGAAGGATAGAGGTCATCAAATTGTGATGGATTACCAATACTTGAACTCCTTAACCAAAAAGAATTCCTATCCCCTACCACACATTGATGATGCTCTCTGCTGCCTTGGAAGCTCCAAGTTCTTCTCTGCTATGGATTTAGCTTCCAGATACTGGCAAGTTGATCTCTCTACTGAGAATAGACAAAAGGCCACGCTCATCACTTCCAAAGAACGTTTTGAGCCTACACGCATGCCGCAAGGGCTCTGCAATGCCCTGGCTGCTTTCCAACAAGCCATGGGCTCCATCCTCCGCAATTTAAAACTCTCATGTGTCCTAGAATACTTGGACAACATAACAGTCTTCAGCGCTAACTTTACAGATCACCTGACTCACCTCAAGGAAGTGGTCATAAAGATTTGAGAGGCTGGCCTTAAGTTGAAACCATCTAAGTGTGCTTTCTTCAAGATACACCTTGAATTCTTGGGCCATGAGGTAACCCAGACCGGGATTTGCCCAATGACCAAGAAAGTTGAGGCCATTGACAAAATGCTTCTGCCCACCAATCTGCAAGAGGTTCAAGTCTTTCTGGGTATGATAGGATACTACAGACAGTTCATCCCCAACTTTTCCAACACTAGTGAGCCTTTGGTCTAACTGTTACATAACTTCCCTTTCAAATGGACTGCTAGCCAGCAACAAGCCTTTGAGACTCTCAAGAAAAAACTCAAAGAGGCTCCCATCCTAGTATATCCTGACTATTATAAGGAATTCATCTTATATACTGATGCTAGCAACCTGGCCATTGGAGCCATCTTGGCTTAACTGTATGATGAAGGTGTGGATCACCCTGTAGCTTATACCTCTTGTGTCCTGAACAAGCATGAGAAAAATTACAGTGTGACCAAGAAAGAGTGCCTTGCTGTGCTGCATGCTGTCAAACAGTTCCGCCATTACATGTATGGCACCCATTTCACAGTGATCACCGACCATGCCTTGCTTAAGTGGTTACAACAGCTTAAGGAAACAGAAGGATGACTAGCTAGATGGGCTCTTTGCCTACAAGGGTACAACTTCACTGTGCTGCATTGCCCCAGGTATTCAACATCAGAATGCTGATGGGCTATCTAGAATGCTTATCCTTACGCTACACCCTACTGAGACTGATTGACTATATGAACTAATTAGATATCCTTCCTCCTAGGAGAAAGAGACATAAAAAGTTTGTATTGCCCTATCCAAACTATCTGAAGACACGCTCATTTGTGACAACCAGCTTTTCAAGAAAGTACAAGACTGCTACCTACTTTATGTACAGACTAGTCTTTGCCTTTTGTTGGTGCTTCAAGCTCATAAGGAGACAGGACATGGAGGCATTTCAAAGACCTATGACTGGCTCCAGAAAAAACTATTTCTGGGAGAACCTTTGCCTGCTGATTCCAGATGTCATTGCTAGTTGTCATGATTTCCAGCTCCAGCAACCACAAACTGCCTCACACAAGTTCAAGCTAGTCCCCCTTCAACACACCTTTCATATTATCAGCATTGACATTGTAGGGCCTCTACCCCGCTCTTGCTCTGATTGCCGCTTTATCCTAATTGCTGTTGATCATTTTAGCAAGTGGTTAGAAGATCGCCCTACTAAAGACATCACTGCCAAGACAACTGCTGCCTTTCTGTTACAAGATGTATTCTTCTGCCACAGCTGTCCTCAAGTGTTGTTATCTGAAAATGGGACTAACTTAAATGCTAAGTTGGTAACCTCTGTTGTTGAAGCCTTGGAGTCTCACTAGTCCTTCTCTGCCCCCTATAATCCTTCTACCAATGGAGCAGTTGAGTGTGCAAACTCAACTCTGGTCTCTATCATGAGGAAACTCACTTATTATGATGCTGCTAACTGGGACCTATACTTAACGCTGCTCTCTTTGCTTATTGCCTTAGCAAACATTGTGTCACTGGGTACTCCCCCTTTGCTATGCTGTATGGACATGAGGCCACCACTCTGTTGCTCCTGGGGGCTTCCCTCCTCTCCTCTGATAAGGCTGTGAACCCAGATGACCACGTCAAAGATTTAGTCAACCACATCATTGATATACAAGCTACTGTATACACCTCTGCGTACAAACCAAAATGCTTGAGCTCTCTCCTGACAATGCTAGACACTCTCCCTTGTCTGAGTTCAATATTGGGGACTGCGTTCTCTATTATCAGCATAGAGTAGGAGGACACACTCACAAGTTAGATAAGTTGTGGTTTGGACCTCTAGAAGTGACCTTCAAGCAAGGATCAGAGTACACTGTAAAACTCCTCTCTAGTGGTTGACTGTTTGCCCAAGTGCATGCCAAGTTTCTCCGCAAGTACCACCCCTCTAAGGCCAATCTAGAGGGGGGCAATGTTGTGAACGCCGCCATTCACCATGTGTTAATTTTGCCTTCAATGGGTTTTTTTGAGGACAAATCTCTTTCTTTTGCTTTTTCCCTTCAAAATGAGTCTAGCTCCAAATTGGGAAATTCAATTGTTCAGTTTCCTGATTCTGCGCAACTCACTTGCCCCACTCATGCTGGTGGCAAGTGATCCTACCGTTCTAGTACTATTTTATGGTATTGCCAATCACTATATATTCTATTTCATATTCACTAATAAAATTTAAGTTCTATTCACATTTTTGTCTTTGTGTCTTCACGTACTTTGGCGCCTCTCTAGCCATGTCTAGCAGATATTATTCAAACAGAGCTACAAGGTAATCACATAACCTTCTCTGACATTCTAACCAAGACTTAGTACAAATACAATCCTAAGATTAGGATTCCCCATTGTGTGTCTGTGCTGCGCCTCAGGTCACAACAAGGGCGGCACCTCAATCTGCTTTCCTTTGCATCCTATGTATTCAGTTTCTCTAGTTCTTACCAAGGGATTGGCAATGAGGATGGTTTTTAAGCTGTACTCCAATTAGACGGGGTTGGGCAGGTATTCAGTAAAATACACAGGTTCAAAGGGGGCTCCAGGGGGACGTTATAGTGCCTGAGGCAGGTCAGCAGGTTGGTCTCTGGAGGGGGAAGTTGCTTGATTGTCTACTTGGCCAGAGTTGCAATGAAAGATCACTAAGACTAGATAGGTTAGGATTTGTTTAAATCAAAGGTTCATAAAACTTTATTATCAAAAATGACAATGTGGTCATCACCACACTACCAGCGTTCTTATACCATGTGCTTTTGCTTTTTTGCTTTTTGTGGGCTTCAGGTCCATGGGTGATTTGCCAACATGGCATGGATCTTTGCTTAGGGTCTTGAGGGCAACAGGTCCCAGTTGGGTTTGCTCTGGCAAACAAAAGTGGCAATGCTTAACTTTGCTGCTGCTGTTTACCCTGTCATCTGAGCTGGCCAATTGAAATACTCTTTCTAGACTAGAGACTGGCAACAGCTGGTACTTGTTGGCAGGGCTAGTAGTAGGTCTTTTCCCAACCTCCTTTAGACAGGCCACGTCTCCTGCGTAGGCATGGGCCTTCAGTGGCACTGGTTTGGTGGCAATCTGGCAACCATTCAGGGAATACTTGTTATTAAGCTGGCAGGTTTCAGGGAAATTTAGCGGTGGGTACACTATCTAGAAAGAAGCCATCTCAAAAACTTCATCTAGAAAGACACCATCTTGAACCCTATCCTGGATTTCTGGCTAAACTGCACAGATAAAAAAATGTTGATAAAAGCCCTAAAAAATAATTTTGAAAACTATAAAAAACATATAGTATACTCAAAATTATCCAAGGATTCCAAATCTGCAATAAAAATGTGGGGTCAGCTAATACTAACTATGCTGCGCAAAGCTCCAAAGTTGACACATCCTAAAACAGTGAGATTTTTGCATTAAATTTTAACTTTATATTAAACCTTTATATACTAAAAATAAAGTTAAAATAAAATATTTGAAAGAAAGAAATTTATTTTTAAAAAAAGTGATTATACATTAGATCCAAGGGCTGTGGCAATGCCTTTGAGATGGGTAAGGCAGCCTTCTCTGGTGTAATAGGCCAAAACCTTCTTGGTAACATTTGCAAACTTGACCTGTTGGCCTGCATGCTTGGATACAACAGCTTTGCCTTTGACGGCCTGGGAGTATAGCTGATCTCCATGAGCATGCTGAATCTTTAGTTTTTGAAAATTACATTGAACATAGGCTTTTTTTACCTTAACCAGGCGTGAAAATTGATTATGCCAACCTTCAAGTGATGAGGTGGTCTTAGTTACACCTTCTTTGACCTGCTTATAGCAGTTCCAATTAATTGAGTTGCTGCCCTTGCAGATGCGGCAATGTCCCTGGAATACAACCACCCACTGGTGCTCAAAGTACTGGATGAAAGGAGCAAATGCTTCTTGGTTCTCAATAATATAATTGTTGTTGAGAAGCTTGCCGTAAAAAAGGTTAACCTCTTCCTTTCTGACCATGGTTAGAGCAGCAAAGCAATTGAAGATCTTCCAGGCCTCCTTTATGCCATCTCTGGATATCAGTTTTTTGAGGGCTGGGTTTTTCATCAGGTTCTTGCGCAGAGCCTGGCAGTAGTGAAAAAAGCAGCCTTGGGGCCTGCTCCTAAATACCTTGATAAAGGTGTTGGCCTGTGCAGCCTCAAAGTCAATCATTAACATGGTATGGTAGGGAAGGGACTCTGGCGCCTTTCTGGTTGTGGTCTGTTGCTCCTGGGTGGCCTCTGGGCTGACCTTCTTCTTGCGGCCTCTTTTCTCAGTTGGCTCTTCTTCAAGCGTGGGCAAGATAGCATCCAGTTTTTGCTTGAGTATATCCAAGGCGTGAATGTAAGTCACTTCCCTTTTATTAGGGAGAAATAAGAAGACAAAGGGGATTGTGTGTTCATTGACCTGACCATGGATGGCTCAAAACTGATAAAATAGCTTTGGAAAAGAGGCAAAAGTCCCATTGGCAAACCAGGTATCATACTTTAAAAGGCATACAAGATCCTCTTGTATTAAAAAGCACAAAATACAGTTTGGTGAACCTTGCCCATCATAATGTAGCAGAAAGGGCTTGCCAAGCATGGTAGTCTTCTGGACTTCCAAAATTAAAAGCTCATTGATGCTCTTAGCGCTGATGCCAATATTGGCATCAATTGACCGTTGATCAGTCACAAACTGTTGGAGTCTGGTCTTTTCTCCAACCTCCTCTCTCTGATCCTCATTCAGGTAAAGGAGAGCATGTGTTACCAGCTCAGTTGAAGTCAAGTCCTTGTTTAAAGGAATGGCTTGGCAAAGGTACCAGCGCATAAGATATTAGAGGATCATATCAGAGCCCAAACAGTCATGCTCAATGGTGAGCTCCTTGACTTAGGTAAACCCAATTGTAGTTAATTGTGCGGGGCAACCTGGACTATCACACCAGTAGTAATGGTGTGCCATATTTTTTCTCTGGTTATTGCATGTGAAAAGAAAGCTGTCCTTGAAAAAGCCAGCACCCCCCTTCTTGGTCATAAAGGGAAAAGAGTTAGGGAAAACAGCTGGAACTTTAAATTACCCGTTGATGTTGCAGATATTGGCAACTGCATGTAAGTTCCACTCTAGGATGGGATCCTCCTCTGAGGCTGCAGAACTATGATCACCAGAGTCGTTTTTGGAGAGTCTTTCATTCTCATCTTCATCATTAAAGTAGATGTGCTTCTACTGGGGATCAGAGGGGGAATAGACAAAGGGAGAGTTGGGAGGGGTGGGGCTATCAGCCTCAGGCTTGGGGGAAGGTGTAGGGGTCTTGGCAGGCGTTTTTTCTTTAGGAAGTTGCTTGGAGAGGGTAGCCTTGGTCTTTCTTGCCTGAACAGGAGTGGCTGTGCTCTTGGGAGCCTTGGAGGTAGCATTGGTGGTAGGCTTGGGAGGCATCCAAGAGTGAATTTGAATCAGATAAGTTCAAATTTGGGGGCAATTTTTAAAGAGAAAAATGAGAAAGTTTTAAGTATAAAACTAGTCAATATTTTTACATGGAATTGTAGAAAAACTCTCAAATTATATATCATCAAAATTATTATATTTTTTATTATGTGAACATTAAATTTTTATTAGTAGCGCAAGTATGCAAAACTGTGAGTTTTGACTGAAAACTTGCAAGTTAAATGACGTTTTCAAGATGATGTAATTGAGATGCCGTAGCTCAAAAATATAGTGATTTTAACCATTTTTTATATTAAATTAAGAAATCTACAGTGGAGCTACCTCAACTGGGCCAAAGAATAAAACTTGAATATTTTTAAAACTAGCTTATACAACTGGGGTTAAAAAGTACCCAGTTGCTTAGAGAAGATAAAAAAATATATATGCAAAGTTTTGGATGGTTTCTTATATTTTTTAGTTAAGTGAGATTTGGCGCTGAATTATACTTTTTAAAAGTCAAAACAGCCAATTTGTGATGGCGTGCTATTTATAGCGTTCTATGACACCAATGTTAAAACAGGTTGATTCTTAATGCCAAATTGGTGGGCACCACTCATATTGGATGCTTAGAAGCTTAGTAGATTTTGTAATGGGTGCATTTTGCACAACATAAATACCCTTATTACTAAATAAAATCACCAGTAACACATTGTGTTGTTGAAAACCAAATAGAAAAGTCCATACTATGATAAAAAATAAGGTAGCATATTAAATGTGGTTTTTTGAATGACTGTATTATAGGGGGTAGTACTATAAAAGTGGCTCTAATTTAGGTTGATTTATTATATGGAGTCTTAAATTAATACCATATTTTGTTCCCATTGAAAAAGGAAAATGCTTGGATTTATCACATAAAAGTATGATTGTATAGAAAAACAAAATTAAAGGTAGCGCTGCTGCGCTGTTTTTAGTAAATGCTAAGGCGCCACAGTGCCAACTATTAAAAACTCCAGGCACTGCCTCACAAATATTTTTAGTTGCCGCGGCGCTGCTTTTCAGTGGATTGGATTTTGTCATTACAATTATAAATCTACTACGGATCCAAAATATTTGCAAGGCACTGCTGCGGCGCCTGGAGCTTTTTTGGGTGATGCTTTATGTAATATAGAGACGGCGCAGCAGCGCATGTCATTGGGTATTCTGCAGTAATGATCCAAAATCTACTTCCAATTGAATATATATAAATTTTATATTATAAATTTATGATAATGAGGTTGCAGTAATTCTATTCTGTGAGCTCTGTCATGATTGGCATCATTGATTTTATACTGCTAATTTATGGAGTTGGCTGCTGTAATCCTAATCCATAGGCTCTGTCATAATTGGCATCATTGCTTGGTCAAAATTTCTAACATATCTCCCACTTGATCAAACACTACTTTCTTTCTTCATCAGATGAATCCCAGCTCCAGTAGCAACAGCAACAACAATATGTGCCAGGCCTACAACAAAATGATGACTTCAATGGATGATGTGGAGCAGCGCGTTTTTCAAAAAATGCCGTGCTCAGTTTGTATTGGTTTCTTTAATCAACTTTGGGCCAGGGACTCTCAGTTTTGCAAACAGGACTGCACAACCACTGTGGCTGGCTCTGAGTGCAGTACTGTGCCAAACTCCAGCGCTGGAGATTTCCCTGATGAGGACTTCATGTTTGAGGAGCCTCTTCCTATCAGCAGTGCACCTCCCAGTGGCAATCCTTCTGGTGCTTAGCACCCCTTTCCTCAACGCCTTCCCTCTACTGGCGCACCTCCCCTACCTCATCTGCCATGCTCTGCGCCCGCTGCAACTCTAACAATGTGGTGGTACGCTATCCCAACCTTTTTAGTGAGTTTGGGATCTGCCACCATGAGGAGATAATGTATAGCTTTGTATGGGCACTACATTCCAATGAGGGTGCAATGACCCCAATTTGGGCAGAGGAGTTATACCACAACCAATACAATGCCTCCTGTTTGGCTGCTGAGGTACGTCTAGGGCTGCAGTCAGCTACTTTAGCCCCCAGTGAGATTTCTGCCCAACATGCTCATACTATTGTCATCCACAATGAGTATATTGACAAGGTAGCTTGGGTTTGGGCTCTTGAGCTTGCCGTTGACCTCTCCTTTCATCAAACCTTGGACTTGCCTGTTCAAGCCAATACTAACCGTAGCTTCTCTGCCACGTTCAAGGCGTTTCTTCAGGCAGTTGGTACTGGAAATGCTTCTTTGTACCTTCCTTTGGCTGCTGCAACTTGCCAGCTTATGTGGTATCCTCCTGAGAGTTGCCAGCCTGGCCAGCCCGGGTACACTGGTTGTTGCTTGGAGCATTACCGCTCCCTGGCTTACCAGCTTTACGTCCCCCTACCCTTATCCTATTCCTGCATGTAAATGTGTTGATGGATTGCTTCACCATAGGTGCTGCGTTCTCTGCTTGTGGTGGCTGGGGCTGTTTGGTGCCAGTCAGTCAGATCCGCCTTCCCCTATGCAACTGGTCTTCTATGGCGCGCAACTCCCAGTTGGCCTGGGCCCAAATGCTGGTGATCCTGGCCCATGTGCGCCTGGACAACAACTGCTATATGATCCCCACCCATGAGCGCCTAGTGATCACTATTCAGTGCCCCGCCAAGTATCACTGCCCCGCCAACCGTCAGGCCTCTCCTCCCACCACATCTTCTTCTCAGCAGCGTGGAGGCGCCCACAACATAAGGGACCAATCCCACTGAGCCTGCCTTTTTCTTTTCTTGTAATAAACTTGCTTTTGCTTATCCTCTTTTTTATTGTTTCTATTATTTTCTAGTTGTTGTTTTTTATTATATTAAGTTTTTAGTTATTGTAGTTATCTTCAAAATTTAGTGCTTATAGAAATATTATTGATTAGTAGAGTTTGTATGTTGGGGATTAAAATCTTGTGCTGCCGCAGCACTAAATATAAAAGTAAGGCATTGCAGTTGGCATAAAAGATGCTTGCAAGGCGGCGCAGCGGTGCCTAAACCTGGGTAGTTTTGTAGTTGAATTTGTGGAGTTTTGGTAACCTTATTTTGATAAAAGACTTTTTATTCTGATTTTAGATAGCGTTTTTGTGATGGCATATTTTAGGGTATTTATTAAGTGTTTTATACTCAAAAAATCTTATTTGGATAACACTCTTTTTATTTTGATTTGATATAGCATTTTTGTGATGTGTTTTTTCAAGATGCTGTATTAGAAACCAATATGTAAAAAATAACTATTTAATAATTTTTATTATTTTTTTTAATTTTGCTGATGTAAATCCCAACGCCATCTCAAATTTTTTTGATATGGTGTTTTTGTGGTGTATTGCACCAATTTAACAACTTGAGTCTGTGACTTAACAGGTTGGCAGGTCCTGAGCCATCTTGGGGGCTTGATCCACCTTCAGAGGACTGGGGTTCAACTCTTGGGCTTTCAATACAAGTATTGAAATGTCATTCAAAACAAAATTAACTTGACTGTGTCAAGTAAAGACTTGTTGTCTTCAAACAAATTAATTAACTGGGAAGCTTAATTAATATATATTGGGGAATATGATTAATGAGGTTTTAATTATATTGGTTAATTGTCTGACTGTGTCAAGAAGTTTGTTAAGGTTATCCAAAAGTAAACCCCCAAATTTTGGTTTAAAGCACTGTTTTGGCAAATTTTTTAGGTTAGAAGTGCTGCTGTGCCACCTAATTGCTTTTTAATGCGCCACCCAGTGAATGCTTCAGGTGCTGGGGCGCTGGGGCGCCGCCTGGGAAAGTTCCTGGGCACTGTGGTGGTTCCTGGTTCAAGTTTGAAGTGTTTTAATGGGTTTTTAATGAAAAAACCATTAAATGCAAATAATAGCTAAATCTAGACAATGGTCTCTAGGCATTTAGAATTGATCAGCTGGTTCCCAGATAGAACAATGATAGCTTGGATCAGAATACATATATTCCACAGGGGTTTGGCGCCAGAAGTCTTTAATGCTTCAAGCCAAAACAATATATTTCCACGGAAGGAATTAGCTGATTCTGGAATGTATTATGGCACATTATTTTAGGCTAAAAGTGTGAAGATCTTTTTTTAAATGTCTTGATTGAATGATGCTGTTGTGTCATAGATCACATGATAGGAATCTAGGTGTGATTCTGGAACTGGAGGGGTTTTAACACCAATTATACCAATCAGGGTATATAATGGAAGCATGATAATAATTAATAAAGATGCTTATTTTTGACAATGGTTGCTTTCCCCTCAATCATTTTATTTTTTTGGATTTTAACTAAAAGAAGACTACCATGGAATGAAATAAATGGTCTGCAGCTAAGAATATGGGAAGTGAAAAGCATGGAAGTGATCACCAGATGGCAACAAGATTACTGCCAAGATTTCTTGCCTGGAATCCAAGCTCTTTAAAGCTCACATAAAGGATTCACTTTCAAACTGTAAAAGATTCAGACCAGGATAATGAAGAAGAAAGTATGAATTTTCTGGATCCTCTAAATGGCTTATCCTGGATCCGGTGAAAATTCCTTAGTTTGTGGGCTCCCAATCAATTCACCTTCAAATTTGAGCCTAAAGTACTTGGGCAGGTGAGTGTCTGGCCCACTTGGTAAGCAGGGTGTGGGGTGGGAATCTGGGGTTAAATCCCAATAATAGTTTTTCTTTATAAAAGGAAGTAAATTTTCATTTGTGACAATTATATTTATGCTTACCAAAATTTGCTAGCTCTATCAAATAGAGAGCATCAACTACCTCAATTGAAGTACATGACAATATGAAAAATTCCTTTGAAACTACTAAAACTAAAACTTCTTTCAATATCCATCCAGGAAGTTGATCCTTCTATATTGCCTCTATTTCCTTACAGGGAGCTCTTATTTCCACCTTCAGTTATTGTACAGAGTCTCCCAGTCCAGTTTTTCCAAAGAGACCATGTACTTTGATCAAATTAAAGGATAATATGAGACCACTTACAAAGATCAACCCTTTCATCAACACCCATTATCACAACTACAGTAAACTGGGGTTTGCCTATGTGACTCTCCTAGGGCTTTCTGATCAAGTTATCCCTACACAAGTGCTATTAGACCTTTGGCAATAAAATTTAGTTACTTGGTGAGACAAGATCCAGCCATGTACTGAGCCTTGCAGATGTACCCTGTTCCATATCACAGAGGATCTCCTATCAGTTACCCAGGTCATGGAATAGCTCTAGGCTTATATCCAGGATATTTTCATAGAATAACTTTATACAGTATTGCAACATCTTTGATTACTCCCTCTTGGGGAATTAACACCCCAAGTAAATCACCAAGCGGCTCATTGAGTGGTTCACCGCCCAGTCAATAACCAGTGGCACCATTATTGGTTAACCATCTATGACAGGATCACTCAATCCAGGTCCTAAATGGAACACAACTTGATTAAGCCTTGTGACTCAAGAGTAACATTATTCAGATAAACCCCATGATCTCCATGACGTATATGAACAACATGTGGCTTGTCATGATACTATATAATATCCTATATTCATATCAAATAAAGTATCATTCTCTTCTTAATCTTCCCCTTTATTTCATTTATTATACTTCCCAGAAGTATAAACTCAACAACAGGCTTTATTTCTACCCTCTCACTTATTTCTCATGTTCTGGGGATTCATTCATATGAGTTGGTATAAATTAGGCTGTGTTACATCCTAATTTATGGGAAATAGATGGTCAATGAGTGGTGGCCCATCCATTGATTGTTGGGGGTTCCTTGGATGGTTTACTGAGATGTCAAATTAGCAGTGGTACAACCTACTTCATGTTTTTTGATCCAAATTAGTCGTTTCCTTGTTGATGTTTTATTAGCTGACCTATATGAGATAGGCATTAATGCTAGGATATTTAGTGCAGCCAAGCAAACCTGTTTTAAGACCAAGCTAGATACCCTTAATTTTAGGATCATTAATACATATGGCCCAACAAATGGTGGCCCTACAATATACAATCACTTTCTTTCTGACACATTGTTATCAGAATTGGGATGAATGTGATGGGATATTGATTCAAATATCATGTTCAAGGATCCTGATATTGATTGTACCAGAAAAGTAAAAGGAGAATTGTCAGAGATCTGATACACTCTGAGTCTTTGGGTAAGTCTTATCAAGGGTCTGGATGTACAAGCATTCTGGCTACCGCCAACCTACTTAACATCCAGCCATTGCCCAATTTGGTGCCCTTCCAATATACCCTTTGACATATCAAGAATGGTAACCAAGCAATATCACCTGCCCGTCCAAGTATCCAGTGGCTTGAACCCATCTAGCACATGACCAACCCCTAGGTTCAATCCAACTAAATCCCCGCCACAGTCAAGTCTATATAAGTCTAAAGTATTATCCAATAAAATATGCTTCTCTTCTTTCTTAATTCCATATTTGAAGCTTCCCCAAAAGGTACTCCTTATCACAGGTAGCAGCTACAGTTTTTTGACCACGCCCATGAGAGAGAAAATGACTGACCACAACCCACCCACCTTTGCTCATATACTCAACCAGGCCACATCCCAGAATACCTGGAAAACGTACTTCTGCGCCCACAACATCAATGATGATATACCTAGTGGATACACCGTATTCAAAGGACTGGTCATGCCCAAAGCATGCGTCAAGATCATTCAATACAGTTGCTCTCTTGAACCACAAACAAACGCAATACCACCTATCACAGGTGAAGTTACCAACACCAAGTACATTGGTATTGACAAGTTCTTTGGTAAAAACAAAGAAACTGTCATCAACTGGCTAGACCACACAGCTGCCAAACTCCGCGCCAGCCGCATTCCTCATGAGAAATGGGTCCAGGAAGCCAGCAAGCGCCTGTACAAGGCCGCAGCTAACTGGTTTGCCACCTGGGTTGGCACACAAACTGACAACCAGCTTGACAACTGGGAAGAGTTCAAAGCGGACATCACCCACAATTTTCACGTCACTGAATCCCTCCAAGACATTGTAATACAGCTCAGTGATCTTCCTCAGAAGACCACTATCACAGCTTAGCCAACAAATTTGAGGATATACATTGCAAGATCCAAAACCCAGCACAAGATGACAACGTACACACCAGAGCATCATTCATCAACAGAATGAAACCCTCTGTCGCTGCTCTCATCTGCCCAGAGGTGAATACCTCCATGCCTGCGCTCATTGCAGAAGCCAAGCACGCTGAAAAACGCGCAAACATGGAATATGCTACATGCAACAACAATCACTCTTCAAATGGCAATAGCAGAGAAAACTCCAATGGTAATAAATGCCAAAATACCAGCCATAACAACAGCAACTTCAACTGCAATAATGGCAATTGCAGCCAAAGCGCAAACCGCTCCCGTCCCAAGAAAGAGGACACCGCCAAAGTTAACAACGGTGAAGTAGCAACTCGCTATGAATCTGACCCCACATTCTCTGACCTTGAAGGTCTTGAAACAGAGGAACAGGAAAAAGAGGAGGGGGAACAGGCTTGAGTGCCCCTGTCTCCCCCCAACTTGACAAGAAATTGTACCAAGGCACAAACTTGCTACTTGCATTCCCTGTGTCCCACAGTCCTCCATTTTTATGAACTTAAAAATTAAAGATTGCTCACAACTTCTTGTCTACCCATGCACTTACAAGTCACATACACATAAAATTTTATTTGACTCTGGTGCACAACACACTATGGTAAGAAAACCATTTGTAACCAAATACAAGATACCAGTTGTCAAATTCAACTTCAAATACGCCAGAATGGCAGATAAATCAAAGGTTCTACTTGAAGGCAAAATAACTCCCTTCAAAATTGACCTCTAAGGCATACAAACGTCCCTCAAAGGACTTGTCATGAACAACATAAACTACAACATTGTAGAAGGCATGGACTGATTCACCCAAGTGAACCCCAGCGTATGTTGGAAAACAAAAACCATGATCATCAAACGCAACAGAGTCAATTTTAACATCCTCAAAGAACCCAATGACCTCATCCTAAGAGACACAGTATTTGTCCAGGTCATAAACCAAGATGACTCAGAATATCTAACCAAAGATAGTACCCTCCACATAATGAGGTACACTTAGTTCAATAACATACAAACACAAAAGATCCAATGCCCAGAACTCGCAGCACTCCTAAATGAGTACACTCACTTATTCAAAGAGGAACTCACCAAGTTACCCCCCAAACGGGAGGTCAAACATGGCATTGACTTATGAAAAGCCATGCCCAAACCTGCACCCCTCTACAAACTTTCTCCCATGGAGACCCAAACCCTCAAAACACACATTGAAGACAACTTAGCTAAAGGCTTCATCTGCCCGTCTGAATCCCCATGGGGGCAGCATTATTCTTTGTAAAGAAAAAGAAATGCACTCTACATCTAGTAACTGACTATAGAGCTCTCAATGAAAGCATAGTAAAGAATAAATACCCTCTTCCACTTATATAGGATCTGTTTGCAAGACTCTCAGGTGCCAAATTTTTCTCCAAAATTGACCTCACCTCAGGGTACAACCAGGTTGAAGTAAAAGAAAAGGACATACCAAAAACTGTGTTCTGTATGCGATTTGGATCCTTTGAATGTAGAGTAATAAACTTTGGGATGACCAACGCTCCCGCAACATTTGTCACTATGATGAACCAAACACTAAACGGTCTCTCAAATACATTATGCTACCTTGACAATATCATCATATTCTCAAAAACCAAAGAGGAACACCTCATACATGTCTGTAAGACACTTGATTGACTTGCAAAGCACAAACTTTACGCAAAACCAAGTAAGTGCCAATTTATGGAAGAGGAACTCCTGTTCTTGGGCCACATTGTCTCTGACGGTGGCATCAAAGCAGATCCAGACAAAATTAAAGCCATAAATAACATGCAACACCCCACCTCTGTTAAACAAGTTAGATGCTTTCTTGGTATGGTAGCTTACCTAAGGAAATACATCAAAGACTGCGGGAAACTCACCGCACCAATCAATGACTTAAACAAGGGTAATGCCAAAAAGAAATTCATCTGGACTCCAGAATGTGACAAGAATTTCCATTTATTAAAAAAAACTCTGATTGAAGCATCAATCTTGCAATACCCTAGCAATAACAGGTGCTATAAGCTTGAGTCAGATGCCAGCGACACTGCCATTGGTGCAGTCCTACACATCTGCCAGCCAGGGCAGCAAGAATTCCTGCCAGTATGTTATGAAAGCAGAAAACTGACCAACACTGAGAAGAGATACCCAATACATAATAATAAATTTCTAGCAATATACCACGCTTGCAAGAAATGGAGATGTTAATTGGAAGGACATTTAAACGTCTAAGTACTAACTGACCATAAATCCTTAATCTACTTCAAAACTCAGAATGCACTGGCATGGCAGCAAGCCAAATGGATGTCCTTGCTAGAACAGCTTAACCTGGACATCCAGTACAAAAAGGGGCAGAGCTGGTCATAGCCAATGCTCTCTCTAGACTATGTCATCCTAGAGAGGATTGCCCTGACCACCTGGACCCTGACTGGCCAAACCTGTACAACACTGAGTATAAAACCAAAAGGAAAGACCCCTCAACACACTAACTGACCCATGATACATTAGTAAGAAACAAAAAGTACTTCCATGTATCAAATGGCACATTATACCAAATTATTAATGACAAACATATACTGTACATCCCACTTGCACAAAGAGCTGACACCATACTAAGACATCACCGCCTACTAGGACATACAAAGGCTAACAACCTATACCTCACACTAAAAGAGATAGTATGGTGGCCCAACCTCAAGCAGGATATAATGGATGTTCTGAAAAAGTGCACAGTGTGCATGAAATACACCAGTATAAAGGCTCATCAGCCAACAGTCAACCAACTACCAGACCCTGAACCATTTAAGGTTTGGGGGCTAGACGTAGTGGAGCCCTTCCCAGAAACAAAGACAAAACAACATTTCTTAATTGTAGCTATTGACTTTGCTACACGCTGGCCCATCTGCTGGGCAACAAAGGACCAAAAAGCAGAAACCATCAACTGTTTCATTAACAAAGCAATCATAGCCAACTATGGCACTCCAGACTACATCATAACTGATGGAGCAACAGAGTTATCAGACCACATAGTTAATTACAACTTGAAATCCAAAACATTAAACACTCTACAACATTTCCATATAGTCCACAGGCTAACAGTAGAGTGGAACGCCTAAACGGCAGCCTTATCAGGATCCTAGAGAAAATAATGGATGGAAAGGCCAAAGACACATGGCCACTATACGTGAAACATGCTTTATTAGTATCCTGAGTCTGCACTAACCAAGGGACTGGCTATTCACCATTTGAGTTAACCTACGGGTACAAACCGTAAATAATCACCCGCAATAAACAGCCCTACATAAAGATCCCCCGGGAAACCTCCCAAAGTAGAGCAAGCACCAAACCTACAACACATCTGCCTCAAAGCAAAAATAGCTGAAATGAAGAGGCTCAAGACACAAAAGATAACCTCCACAGAGGAACCACTTCCCATCAACTCCCCTGTCTGGATTATAGCTGGCAATAGAAAGAAACTAGACTCAGTACACAGGGGACCAAGAAGAGTCACCAAATACAGACCAGAGCACAACAATTACCTAGTAAAATTCTGAAGTGCCAAAAACCCAATTATCAAGAAATACCACAGAACCCGTCTCCGCCTCAGTAAAGGAGAACACTTGACCAGACTGGTTCCAACTAGTAAACAGCTCCAGGAGCATCAGGCGGCAGCCGTTAAGACAAAGCCCTCTCCTAATGCACCAGAGTAACCCCTTAAGGGGGGGTGTCAAGGGTCTGGATGTACAAGCATTCTGGCTATCACCAACCTACTTAACATCTAGCCATTTCCCAATTTAGTCCCCTCCAATATACCGTTTGACATACCAAGAATGGTAACCAAGCAATATCACCTGACCATCCAAGTATCCAGTGGCTTGAACCCATCTAGCACATGACCAACCCCTAGGTTTGATCCAATTAAATCCCTGCCACAGTCAAGTCTATATAAGTCTAAAGTATTATCCAATAAAATATACTTCTCTTCTTTCTTAATTCCATATTTGAAGCTTCCCCAAAAGGCGCTCCTTATCAGTCTCTTGACTCTGCAAATGAGTTGAACCCATCTTCTACAACTGCGCCAGATGGATTGAGTCTCCCATAATCTAGAATTATGGATAAAATAGTTTCTTAAACTAGTTCAGTGAAATCAGCTCCACTACCAAACAGTACAAAGGGTAAATTCCTCAAATTTGTCAAGCCCTATTATCCAAGCTGTGGAGAATAGTGTGGATACATCAAGATATCCTTTGAGATCACACAAGCTGCCTAGGGGTATGAATACCTAACATTTTTATTATCAATAAATGTATCATTATCTTGCTCTAATTAAATTCTTTTGAGTGTGATCCTTTTGAATTTTAAGTGATTTAACCTCAAATTAAACGCTATTCACCAACACCAAATCCAAGTCTAGTAGATCCCAAGTTTAGGTTGCAACCATTGTTTTAACGCTAGCAAACAATAGCTGTCTCCTTCTCCATCTTTGCCAACATTTCAGCTCTTTCAAAGTGCTGGCTCAATATTTGTTGAAGCCATCTTCTTCTTGCTACATTGTTCAAGAATTGGACAAGAATAAATATTAGGCTTTTTAAAAATGTTATATTTATTAATTATGCCAATAAAACACACTTTTAAAGGGGGGTTTTAGCTCCTGGCAAGGTCTGGGGCTAAAAAGTAAAAGAGATAAATTGGGGATGTCAAGAGTTTGGAATAATATGGTAAGTATTGACCATCATTCTTCTATTCATTGGCTACCAATGCCCAAGCGCCACCCCGCTGTCAAGCTTAATAAAGTATTGATGTGATTTCACTGATAGATTCAGATAATCAGAATACTGCAAATTATTCTGAAGCCTGATCCTTATACAAGCACAAGACCATTGATTGGCTGACACACACACCAATTAGATTGAAGAATTAGGAATATGGCAAAATATTCCCAAGGAACACACCTCCGCTAAACCTTCCAGCATCTGGGGTTGATCCTGAGAAAGCACCAATTATAGAAGGGCAATTAACCAACAATGCAATACGCAAAATATCCATTAAAAGGGTAACCAATACTTGAAGCTGCATGAATATTAGACGAGATGCCGCTGGGACCCTGTTGCACACACATGAGGTCCAGCAATTGATTACAATCCCATGCCGGCACAACATGGATGCCTAGCTCTGGGGGCTGAAATTAGCAGTCTGGGGAACAGTTGACTGGCCGAAAAGAGTTAGAAGCACCAGAAGATAATACTGGCAAGAGGGCTAGATGCCCTATAAAAGGAGCCCCCTAATGATGAGATGAGCAGAACATTCACCCTTGGTAGATAGAGAATTGATATCTCTATCTTAGTGTATCACTACTAGCCACTGTGTAGTAGTCAGAAGTATCCGAGTGAGAGCACTTCACCATCCAATCACAGTATTGTGAAATTCTCCTACAGGCTAACAAGGAATCACCAGCTTGCAGAACCCAAAGACCCGATTGGTAGCTACAGGTTGTTGCTATGCAATCTCCTATCGACATCCCCATAAATGACAAAATTAAAGATAATACATTCAAGACCAGAAATCTTGACAGGGGAGAACAAAAGACCATTTTATATCAAAATCACTAGCATGGTATAAGGGATAAAAAATATCCAAAATATATCTGGATTTTAAAAGGGAGCTAAAATTTTACAAAGAGAGAATGGTTTAAGATAAGTTTTTATGCTTCTTTGATTTATTTGGAAGCCATAAAAGTTTATTTTAAAAAATTTAAACTAGATCTAAACTCAGACTTGATTGATTTTATTATAAGAAAGTTACTAGTGATTTAATGAATGGATTCCAATCTTTTATGTGTAGAGAAATCTAAATAAAGGCTAGTAGGAAGTTTAATATCCATTACCTAAAAAATTGGAAAGGCCACTAGTGCATCTGTGATAGCGAAACAAGCAAAATATTAGTTGAATTTCAAATAGCTTTTTATTTAAGCAGCCAATTTGATTCTGACATATCAAATATTTAAATAGTAACGGATTAGGCTACAGTAGCCAAATTAAAATATTTTAAAGCCAGCAGGCAATCAATGCAGGTTATGAGGGTTTGTGGAACGAGATTGGCATGATTAAGTTTAAGAAAAATAATAAATATGGGGTTGGTATGATTTTTATGATAATGTTAAAGGAGACCTTTTTGGTTTAAAAAATATTGAATTTTATTATTTAATTCAGTTAGTAAAAATGAGTGGATTATTTAAGTTTGGGGGTTCTAGCGTATGCTTGCAGCCTATAAATAAAA
This sequence comes from Entomophthora muscae, assembly GCA_014839935.2. Taxonomy (NCBI): domain Eukaryota; kingdom Fungi; phylum Entomophthoromycota; class Entomophthoromycetes; order Entomophthorales; family Entomophthoraceae; genus Entomophthora; species Entomophthora muscae. The sequence goes on along the minus strand of QTSX02004261.1, from coordinate 1,478,157 downwards.
AAGCTTTTCTCAAAAGGAACGTCGATTATCCTCTTTTTCTTCGAGATTTCGAGATTGTTTGCTAAGGAAGCAGAGACGTAGCTGAGCATCCGATGCAGGTATTCGTTCTGGCACGTTCTATACACATCGGTCAGATCAGGCATATCAGCCTTGGTTGATTGGAGGTGAGAGTACAGCACCCTCCCCTCGGTATCGATGACAAAGGTCCCGCCCAGCTGAGAGGAGTCGCCCTTTGAGTTGCTACCGTACTTCTCCTTTAAAGCTTTGTTTAAACTTCCTTTTAGTTTAAGTAAAGTAAGACTTTTGTTACTTGTTTCTTTGGATGCCAAGCATCGGATGGCCTGGAACACCGACAGCCGCCGCAGCCGCAAAAATGTATAAACCTCGCGTTTGGCATCATGATACATCTCACCCTCCCACAGCCCTACCAAGTCGGGGGAATCTTCAAAGGTGATCCCAATCAAGGTAGCTCCCACTGCTTCCAGTTGCGCCTTCTCTCGACTCAAGCATTGTGCATCGTATCTTGTGAAGGGGCATCCCAAGCGCCTAAACACCTTCAAGACTGTTGTTCGCCCTCTACATAAAGAGTTCAAGGTTTGTACATCGCTGCTGCTTAAGCTAGCTTCAAGATCCATCTGATTCTGATGTACAATCGACACCTATATATCGATTGATGACAAGCTGACACAGTTTCACCTTACCCTCCAAATTGTTTCATTGGTGGCTATAGCCAATTATAATCCACTGATGCCTCAATTGTCTCTTAGCGTATCTACACTTTGATCCCAGTATTTCCTGATATATCAGCCATCGCGAGAAGTCAGCTATGATTAGTCCACAAAAACTTAAAACACTGCAACAATCTCAAACCAGTTTAAGGCTTTCTTGAAAGCAAATAGCCTTTTTAGATAAAATAGCAATAAAATTAATGTCAGTGCGACTTGGATCGCCAAAGCTCCTTTGGACATCTGCTCAAATCGGCCAACCGATCCAAGCTTCCAGTCCACCAATAAATTATCATTTTAGACTCAACTTTTCAATCGAAAAATTCATCCTAAAAATTTATATGGAATTTTTAAACTGATTTTTTAAAGCCAAAACAGCAGCCATGCCATTTACTTGGTCTAAAATTGAGTATCCGAGGGCATGAGTCAGTTTCACCTCATCGTCGAAGCGCTTAGCACTTGGTGATATTAACTTCAACTGCGGCCGAGCTTTTCCACTTGATGGAAGTCAAGAAAATCCTCTGAACCTTACGACTTTGGAGGCGTATTACCTCCAATTTATTAAACGCCTCTCCAACCTCAGATTTTAAACGAGCCATGCCTTTGATCCTCCAAATTAAAACATATCGATACAGGCGTTCCAACATAGCTTAAAGATGTTAAGAAGCATAATTCACATACAGCCTTACAGACTTAGATTTCTAAGGGTTGATTGCTTTATCCCAGAATATAATATTCTAATTTAAACAAGTATTTGTTACGAAACTCGATCAACTTTCACGGTTGTACGATGATAATAAGTCATCACTCCGATAAAATCTACTTGCTGGGAGGCTGCAAATTAGTATTCAGAAATGATTGCATCTTTCAAACTACACGTGAATGCTCCAGTTCCTATTAACGTATTATAAATGGGTCATCTGCATCAGCTGATTGAATGTTTGGGTTGTCCTATTTTTGAGGGATTCAAAATTCACTGGATCATCATATTTCTGCTATAAACGATCCCATTATTTCTGTAAACTAACTTGCAGCCTCCCAGCAAATAGCTTTTAGTGAGGTGGAAAATTGATAGGCCATGTAAAATATAAGTTTACCATGCTCCTACTATCTTTTGTCTTTTTGTGGCTAATTATTGTTTAAAGTTTTGATGAAACAATTCCACGTGTGCAAACTTTGATCACCTATTTACCACGGCATAAAATTTCCTTAAGCCCAGATTGAAATCAGCTAATATTCTTGATCTCAGCTATTAGAATCTTGCTTTGATATAAAGATATCTAGCTAGATGCACCATCTAGCTTTAGTTTAAAAATACTTATAACTTGTACTTCTATCAGAAACTCCGTAGATAAATTTTGTAGCTTTATATCCCTGCCAATCCATAATTATCTTGGCATGGCTATATCAAGAAACTTACCTCCGAAATTTCACTGTTTCGTTATTTAAATCTTTATTTTACGGTTTCCTGTCGTAATCAAGGTATTCAGAAACTTTAAACTTTGCCTGTACCTGGTTCAACTTGTAAAGACGATGATTACTGCTTATCTTTCGCTCTTTGCGGTTGCTATTCCTTTAAAGGGCCATCTTCGATTCCCCTTCCTTCCAATAGCGCCAATGATCTTTGCCTCACCTATATTGGCGGCAAATAATATTTATGTCTAAGAAATAGTTTGTGATTGCACATGGCACTATAAATTCTATTACATTTATAAATAAAATTCAAGTCCAACCCACCACCTTTTCTTGCATGTTTCCCATACTTTGGTGCACCCTTTCTAGCCCTGCCAAGAGAAGACTACTGTATATTTAGCATTCATAGGGACTTCCAGTAAATCCTTTATTCATCCTTGAATACTAACCATTGACTTGTTACAAACCTGATCCTATGGTTAGGGTATCCCTGTTGTTTTTTTAGCCATGTATGAAGAAGCTCACAACAAAAATGGCACTCATTACTGGGGATTCAAGCCTCTCAGTTACCCTATTTAATTCATCATTATATGGCTCTTAACTTACACCCGCTAATGAAGAAACCTCACCCAAATCAGCAAGTTCTCCAATCAAGGAATATATATCTGACCTTCACATTTACCCCTCTATTCTGTCGTGAATGCTGTCATTCACCATGTTTCAATTTTGCCTTCGATGGGTTATTTTGAGGACAAATATCTCTCTTTTGCTTTTGCCCTTTGAAATGAGTCTGGCTCCAAATTGGGAAATTCAATTGTTCAGTTCCCTGATTCTGCGCAACTCACTTGCCCCACTCATGCTTGTGGCAAGTGATCCTACCGTCCATGTACTGTTTTGTGGTAAAGCTACACAGTATATATTCCATTTCACTTTTACCAATAAAAATTAAGTTCTATTCATATTTTTGTCTTTGTGTCTTCACATACTTTGGCGCCTCTCTAGCCACGTCTAGCAGGTATTATTCAATCAGGGTGTTGTATTTGGCACCTGGGGACAACATCCAGGAGGACACAGCAGGAAATCTTTATAACAAAAGATTTGAGGTTTGAAGCTAGCCTTGTGTTAGCCTTCAGGGCAAAATTAAGGACATGTACCTTAATTTTCTGGAATACAAGATGAGGAATTCCTTTTGGCAAAAATGAAAGGAAAAAGCTTAAAGATTATTAAAGTCAACACAGATGTGGATAAACTTGACTTTATTAGGAGAGATGATTCTACTTAAAGAGTAGAAAAGGGTTGAAGATCACTCATTAGGTAGACAGAGTGGTTGAGAGGGACATGTTGGGGTGAGGTCATACCAGGATCAGACAAGGGCAGGTATGGTATTCTGGAATGGGTGGAGATTGGATTGGACCCATTTACAGAAGGAAAGGAATTTCCAAAGCTGAAAGCAGAACTAACCAAATCTTTGAAAATATCACTATTTGAAGGCCATATCAAAATAGCATTAATGAAGTGATTTACAACACCTCCCTCCTCAAGATTGGATACAGGGAGTTGATATTTGCGGAGGAATTTGGAATGAGCTCAGGAAAAAGGGCAGCCAGATGACAGAAGCTTCACGGTATACTCGACGCCCTTCTTGAAGGTGACTTCACAAGGTCCAACCCAGAGAGAGTCAAGCTTATGGGCTTAGCCTCCAGTACAATTATGATAATAGAGGGCTAGGTCAGCTACTTGGTGCTCAGGGAGGGGAGCTCTGGAAGCATTAGAAGGTGAGAGCTCTAAAGCCTTAACTTTATAGGCAGTTGAATATGCTGTAGCCTGAATGTCAATGATACGGTTAGTCAAGTCTTTGACAAGAGCTTCAGGATTGGCAGACAATCCAAATTCAATCAAAGGGGGTCTTAAGATTGAGGGAGTTGTGGCTTCACGCCTGTACAGCATGGCAAATGGAGACTGACCAGTAACTTGGTGTCTACTGAGTTGATACACAAAGAGAGCAGCAGGCAGGAATATATCCCAGTTGGTAGCATCAGAGAGGGTAAGTTTCCTCATGATGGACACAAGGGAGGAATTTGCCCTTTCAACAGTCCAGTTGGTTGAAGGTTTATACGGCACATAGAAGGGTTGGTGCGTACCCATAGCTTCTACAATGGATGCTATGAGATGGGCATTGATTTTGGTCCCATTTTCAGAAAGCAATACTTGAGGGCAACCATGACAATAGAAGATATCATGCAACAAGAAGTCAGCAGTGGTCTTGGCAGTTATATCTTTGGTCACTTGGGCTTTGACTCATTTACTAAAATGGTCTACAGCTACCAAGATGAAGCAATATCCAGACCTAGAACAAGGGAGGGGCCCAACAGCATCAATACTCACAGTGTGGAAGGCATGCTTAGGGGGATGAGTTTGAACTGATGTTGGGAAGGTCAGGGTTGTTGGAGCTGACAAGAATGACAGGAGGCAAGGACTGTGACGGAAATTGCAGGATAGTATGAAGCCGTTTCTAAGTGATGGGGAATTACCACCCAAATCCACATAGAATTAATGATTAACCACCAATGTGGCTTCAAATATTTTTTTTGTAAAATTTCCAATTGTAATACCAGGATTAAGAAGAACAATTGATCCTAACCAAAGTAGCCCAAGATAAATGGCCTGAGACAACATCAAAAAATCTTCAGAATAAAAATCTGGACATTGGGAGGCAACACTATTTTCAGTTTCAAGAATGGGGGGAGGAGCTGCAAAATTGGTTGGTGCAAAATTAACATTGGGCAGCACCGACAACAAAATACCAACTGCAGGACCCCATCTTCTGGAAATGATTCTGTTGAGAATCAGATTGTACAGAATATATTGTAACAATCCAACCACAGGATGCATTTTGAAAAGTAAATTAGAACTTGGGATAAATGATTTTTATTGAGTAAAATTTTGGGAGGACTCAACTCTTAGAGTTGAACAGTGAAAATTATTCAATATATATCAGAAAAATTGCCTAAGCAATAACACCTGAGTCTTGACCTCCTATTCCTTCCACATTGTCAAGTAAGTATCTGGTCCAGGTTGCAAAGAACCCTTGTGTGACTAGTTTCTGACAACCATGCTTATTGACAAGCTAATATTGAGTGGCCCTCAAATTACGCCAATTTATCAATGTCAATTTGAAAGGGGAAACCGGTTTCAGCTGACAGACTGGAGCAGCCATAACCCATTTCCAATAAACTGTTTGATTTAAATCCGTTAACTTGGTCAATTTTGATGAAGGTTTTCTGGATTTTTGAGCCTTCTTACTTGGGCGGATAATACCCAGCATGATGGAACCTACCATGACAAGGACATCAGATATTAGGAGGCACATGTTTTCCCAATAGAAGTTTTTGCACAACCAGTCATGAGTTTTTGCTATGCCTCTATGTCAAGTATCAATGTGAGCTTGGAGGATGATGGCTATTCTCATACTGGGGCAGATGTAGGGCAAATAGGTGTTGTTGACTTTCTTGAAGAGTTGTCTATCTCAAATCACGGTATCCTTTGATAGGGCCTGCAGTGCCAAGTAGATGTCTTCTGGCTCAGTGATCCAGGAGTCAGGGTACCCTATCAACTTGTATAAGTGATCAGCATCTGCAGGATGGATAGCTAGGATAGGCATCTGTGACAAACCATCAGAATTCTGGTGTTGTGCACCAGGACGGTGTACCACAGTGAAATTGTATCCTTGCAAGCACAGGGCCCAATGTGCTAACCAACCTTCAGGCTCTTTTAATTGCTGCAGCCACTTAAGGGATGAGTGGTCAGTGACTACAGTAAAGTGAGTCCTGTAAATTTAGTGCTGGAACTGTTTCAGTGCATGTAAAACTGCCAAGCATTCTTTTTCTGTGACTCTATAGTTCTTCTCGTGTTTGTTGAGGACTCGCAAAGAATAGTCACAGGTTGGTCCACGCCTTCATTGTAAATCTGGGCTAGGATGACACCCACAGCTACTCCACTAGCATCAGTGTACAAGATGAACTCCTTATCATAGTCAGGGTAGATAAGGATGGGAGCCTCTTTGAGCTTGGCTTTCGGTGCCTTGAAGAACTGCTGTTGACTGTCAGTCCACTCAAAGGGTACATTGTAGAGGAGTTGGACAAGGGTTTTGCTTAATTCAGCAAAATCAGGGATGAACTGTTGATAGTACCCCATCATACCAAGAAATACTTGGGCCTCCCGTAGATCTGTGGGAGGCAGCATCTTGTCAATGGCTTCCACCTTATTGTTCATGGGGTGTATTCCAGTTTGAGTGACTTCATGGCCTAAGAATTCAAGTTGTTCTTTAAAGAAGGAGAACTTGGAGGGTTTGAGCTTTAAGCCAGCTTCTCAAATCTTGATGAAGACAGCTTTGAGGTGATCTAAATAGTCAGTAAAGGTGGAGCTGAACACAGTGATATTTTCAAGATATACAAGAACACAGGAGAGTTTCAGATCCCGTAGAATGGAGTCCATGGCCCTTTGAAACGTAACTGGGGCGTTGCAGAGCCCTTGAGGCATGCAAGTGAGTTTATAGAGACCTTCTGAAGTGATAAGGGCAGCCTTTTTCTGGTATTCTGGGGAAAAGTCAACCTGCCAATATCCAGAAGTTAAATCCATAGCAGAAAAGAATTTTGAGCCTCACAATTTTCTGAGAGCATCATCAATCCTAGGCAAAAGGTATGAGTTCTTTTTTGTGAGCAAGTTTAGGCAGAGGTAATCCATCACAATGTGATGGCCTCCATCCTTTTTTTTAAGGATCAACAAGGGAGAGGCCCAAGGGCTCTGATAGGGAGCCAAGAGACCAGCATCCAAGAGTTGTTTAAGCTCCTTAGAAACCAGGTCATCCTCTACCCTACTACAGTGGTAAAGCTTGGCACAAAAGGGAAGCACATCACCAGTATCTATCTGATGGATGAACCCTTTTGCTAAGTCATAGTCTGTAGTTTGAGGCAAAGATCTCACTGAATTAGTCAATTAATTCCAGCACATCTTTTTGTTGAATGGGCAACAATTGTGGGAAGTCCGCAGCAGTGAACAGGGAGAGAACCTGAGGGTTTTCTCCAGGTAGATTGAAGTTGCTGAAGGTTCCAAAAGGGTAGAGGGACGCCACCTGTTCTGCTCCTAATATGCAGCCGTGCCCTACAACTTGGCCCCGCAATACTTGCATAGGCAAAGAAGTCAGGTCAGCTAGAAGCAGCTGTACAGGTTCCTTATGGGTTTGGTCTAAGATCCCTGAGCATAATTGAGGCTCTTTGCAGCTGAGAGATTCAGGAGAGTACAATTCCAGGAATGACTTTTCAGGCAGTTCATAAGATATCTGGGAGTCTATAACCACTTGGGAGCCTGGAGGAATGGTAATAGCTGCAGGGGCAAGAAGAGGCATACCTTCCTCTGCAGGACAGGAAGGAGGAGGGGAACACATATTAGAGGAATGAGTTCTGTACTTGAGTGAGAAGATACCTGTGGGGTACTCAAGCACAAAAATCTTAATGTGTTTGCCTGGTATGCATGGAGGTTCTTCAAAAATTAAAGGGACCTCATATCCTAGGAGCAATAGATACCCATCTAAAAGGTTTACAATTCAATTATATTCTCAGAGGAATTGCGTACCAACCAGGAGATCATAGCTTTTGTTTTCTAGGACAACAGCTGGGGACAGAATAAGAAGCTTCCCAAACCTCATTGACAGAGCAGAGTAGGCACCAATGGCTTGGGTTTGAGCCATGCCAGCAGTATCATATGATTGAGTGTAGTTGAGTTCAGGGGCCAGCTTAATCTTCTTTGTTAGCTTGGACAATACCACATTGACTGGGGAGCCCATGTCCAGAATTGCCTTGATCTTAACCTTTTGGATTGATACTTCAACGCAAGTAGCATCTTTCCCAAAGGGGGGTAAGACAGCCAGAACGTCCTGTGCAGCTTCCAACTCTTTCTCCTGTTGAGTTTATACTTCTGGGAAGTATAATAAACAAAATAAAGGGGAAGATTAAGAAGAGAATGATACTTTATTGAATATGAATATATGCTAATATACAGTATCATGACAAGCCACATGTTGTCCATTTACGTCATGGAGGTCATGGGGCTTATCTGAGTAATGTTTCTCTTGATTTTACGAGGTTTAATCAAGTTGTGTTCCATTTAGGACCTGGATTGAGTGATACCCGTCATAGATGGTTAACTGATAATGGTGCCACCGGTTTATTAGCTGGGTGGTGAACCACTCAGTGAGCCGCTCAGGGATTTACTTGGGGCATTAATTCCTCAAGAGGGAGTAATTAAAGATGTTGCAATATCTCCCCCTGGGGTGCTGGAAGGCAGAGCCATAGGAATCTTCTTGAGGGTATCTGGTATACAGGCTTGGTACTGATCCAGTTTGGCGTTGGGAACAGGGAGTCTTGAATTTTGTTGGGCTGCTCTTGCCTTACATAAACAAAGTTGATCATGATGCATACATTTTAGTTTAGTTTGAGCTCCAATCCCTTTGATGAGGTAGGTGTTATTAGGCTTCACTTTCATGACAATGCCTGGTCCGCGTAACCCTGGGTCTAATTTGTGTTGGTTGTGATTAACAAGCCAGATCTTGTCCCACGACTTGGAACCTTTCTTGTTGCAATGGGATTGCTTCCTGCTGAACTCTTTGTTGTTCCATCACCTCTTGGTCCTTTCTGGCTTGTAGTACTTTTGGGTTAATGCTGTCTGGTATCTTCTTGGGAAGTGGCAGTTGTGGTCCTGTGGTTGTACTGACAAGTGACGGTTTCTGACCATAGACAAGTTCATAAGGGCTTTTGCCCGTATTGCGGTTAACTCGTGTTCTGCAGACCATAAGGGCAGTTGGTAGCATGTCAACCCAGACTTTTGGATTATTGGCGGATAACTTACTTAGGACTTCCACTAGAGAGCCGTTTAGTTGCTCTATGCGTACATTTGCTTGTGGGTGATATAAGCTGGCTGTGACATGTTTTATTCCATTTTTGGCAAGATAGATGTTGGTGTCAATAGCTTTGAGTTCAGTGCCTCCATCTGTGATTAAGAGGTCAGGCTTTCCAAACTTAGCTATGATTTCCTTGCCAATGAATTGTCTCATGTCATTGCCTTTGTGCTCTTTTGTGGCTTGTGCTACAGACCATCTGGTTGCATAGTCAATGGCTGTGATGATGTACTTCTTGCCTTTGATTTCACTAGGCATAGGTCCCATAATATCTAACAACCATACCTTGAAGGGTTGTGTGATGGATACAGGTACTATTGACTTGGGTGGAGCTTTGGTTTGGGCGTACTTTTCACAGACCTCACATTGTTCCAGTACTTCTCTGATATCATCTAGCATGTTGGGCCACCGGTAGCGGGTCTTGAGATATTCATGCAAGTTTCTGATACAGGTGTGTCCCAAGTCTCTGTGATAACTGAGGATTGTGTCAATCTTTTGTGTTGACGGAAAGTAGGGTACAGTGTCACCATTTGGAAGGATTTGGTGGAGGGTATCATATACATTTTTGAACAGATGTTTGTTCTTGAGGACTTTCTCTTGGATGTCCATTGTGTGCCAGGTGGGAACCCTTATTGGAGATTCCCCATGATTAACATGGGCCAGTTGGAGTTGCCATCAGTGTGGAGGATGTGTTGATTATATAGCCTTGACAGGGCGTCTGCAGTAAGCATCTCTCTGCCTGGCTTGTATTGAATTTGCATGGGGTATCTCTGTATGAGACTCATCCATTTGGCTTGTCTTCTTGACAGGTGTTTTTGTGTTTTAAATAATATTAACAACTTGTGGTTGGTGATTACTTTAAACGTCTGGGCTCCTTCTAGATAGCATTACCATTTCATGAGGCAGTGTATGATGGCAACCAACTTCTTATTGTGTATAGGGTATCTTTGTTTGCCGTCTGATAGCTTCCTGGGTTCATATGCCATGGGTAGAAAGTCCTTCTGGGCCGTTTGAATACAGAGGACTCCTCCTATGGCATAATCAGAGGTGTTGGTTTCTAGCTCATAGATCCCCTCACAGTTTGGGTATTGCAGAATAGGGGCAGTAACCATGCGCTATTTCAGCTGGCAGAAATGATGATCTTGTAAAGGTGTCCAGAAAAACTTGGTTGTTTTCCCAGTGATGGCTGATAAGGGAGCTGTTAGGGCGCCCCAGTCAGGGATGAACCTGTGTACATACACTACCATTTCAAGGAAAGTGCAGAGCTTGCTCTTGTTACTTGGGGCTGGCATCTCTGTTATAGCACGTATTTTGTCTGGATCTGGCTTGATACCGTCCTTGCTAATGATATGGCCAAGGAAGGGGAGTTCAGTTGAGAAGAACTCACATTTGGATGGTTTGGCAATTAGTTGGTTTTCTTGCAGGGTACAGAGGACTGCACAGATGTCTTCCCAGTGTTGTTGTAGGTTGGAACTATAGATGATGATGTTGTCCAGGTAGATGATTTCTCTTTTCCCAATGTGTTCCTTGAATACTTCATTCATGAAGGTTACAAAGGTAATGGGTGCATTTGTCATGCCAAAGTTGAGGATAATACACTCAAAGGACCTGTATTTAGTTCAAAATGCGGTCTTTGAATGTCTTCATCTTTCACAAAAATTTGGTGATATCCTGCTGTCAAATTGATTTTTGTGAAGATTTGGGACCCCCCAGGGCATCAAAAAGGTGATCAATTAGGGGCAGGGGTTACCTGTTCTTTATTGTGACCTTGTTGAGGGCCCTGTAGTCTCTGACTAGGCAGAGGCCTCTATTTTCCTTTGCCAAAAAGAAGACAGCAGCACCAAAGGGTGACTTTGAAGGTCTGATGAGGCCTTTCTTGAGTGCTTTGTCAAGGTAGGCTTTCAGAGTGTTGTCTTCTTGTCTGTGAGGCGGTAGATAGGTTGCGCCTTAGGCACGCTACCTTTTAGGTTGATCTCATGTTGTATACCCCAATCAGGGGGCAGCCGGGGTAGTGATTCTTGGAATACAAAGGGAAACTCATTGACTAGCTGATCTCTTATTGGGTTCTTTTTGTGTTGAATTTCTGTGTTTTTGAAGTGGATGACTTCATATGTACATGTGCTCCAATTGATTTTGCTGATGTCAGTTTTTTCCTGTTTTCATGATCTTAGCAAATATGTGGTCCCTCATGAGGGTATCAAGATGTGCCAGGTACATGTGATGGTGGACTTCTCCTTGCTGGATAGTGAGGGTGGAACTGTCCCAGTCTATGTGAGGCTTTGTCTTTTGCATCCAATCTAATCCAAGTATGATATTGTATTTGGGGATTGGGATGATGGGGCGGCTAATTGTTTTTTGGACGTCTCCAATTTGGGCCTGGAAAGGTCTGGTCTTGTGGGTAACTTGTGTGCTGCAGTTGCCTCCCATGATGACTTTCTTGATGTTACTTCAAATGGTAGGTAACTTCATGAGATCTGCAAAGCTCTTGTTAATGAGTGATTGATTGGCTCCAGTGTCAAATAGTGCTGTGCCCTGATATCTGAAAAAACAGAAAGGATAGGTAAGGAGTTTATTTCCAGATTGGGCGGCAAACAGTAGAGAGTTGCTGGAGGGAACCTGGATCATGGTGATGGAGTCCACGTCCTGTTCTCTGTACAAGTCTTGTGAAGAGGGGGAGGGTGGCTCGCCTAAGCACTCCCCTGAGCCTTTCCCTCCTTGTTGGTATCTTTGGTGCTAGCCTAATTGGATTGTGCCGTGCAATTCCCGTTTTGAGGCTGGGTACTGTTGGCTTGGTTGTTTTGTTTATTGGGGCGAGGCTCTCTCTTAACGGCAGGGTTTCCCTGCGTTTGTTGGAGGTGTGTAGATTGTCAGACTTCTGAGCTGCACCTTTTCCTTCTAGGAAAACATCCTTGAGGTTCTTGCAGCAGGTCATGTCAAACTGTTGTCTAATATGTGTAGGAAGGCCATTGTAGAAGTCCAGGCGTGGTCCAGGTTCATTGAAGCTGATGGTGTTGGTGTTGGGCGCACAGTCACATAGTTCTTTGTATGTGGTGATGTATTCCTTGATAGTTCCTATCATTTTGAAAGCTCAGAGTTTGGTCATAATCACCACGTCTGAATCCTCATAGATAATATTTTGAGGAATGCAGCTTTGAATAGTTCCCAGTTTTCCTTCTGGCCAGGATGTTGAGCTAGCCATTTGGTAACAAAACGCAAGGCAGGCCCTGTGACGCGGAGGGCAATTTCACTAACCAAGAGTCTTTGGGGGTACTCCACTTGTTTGAACTTGCTCTCAGTGCTGTTGATCCAAAGAGAGGCGTTCTCACAGTGTAGTCCTGCAAAGGCGCTAATCTCAGTGGTACGTAAGCGCTGAAACATGATATTGGGTATCTCAGGTTGTGTAGGCGCTGTTGTGGCTGGCTTGGTAGGGAACAGTCTGCAGGTTTTGAGAGCGTTGTACTGGTCAATGGGTACAAGGAGATTATTGTAGATGACAAGTCCTGGAGGGACGTCTTGTCCTACTTTGTAATCTCTCTGACTGTTAGGGAGTGACATTGCTTGGGTTCTTTTCTTGGGAGGAATTTTTCCTTTGAGTTGAGTAGGTATGGATAACCTACCTGTGCTACCACTGTTGAGTTTATACTTCTGGGAAGTATAATAAACAAAAAAAGAGGAAGATTAAGAAGAGAATGATACTTTATTGAATATGAATATAGGCTAATATATAGTATCATGACAAGCCACATGTTGTCCATGTACATCATGGAGGTCATGGGGCTTATCTGAGTAATGTTTCTCCTGATTTACGAGGTTTAATCAAGTTGTGTTCCATTTAGGACCTGGATTGAGTGATCCCTGTCATAGATGGTTAACTGATAATGGTGCCACCAGTTTATTGGCTGGGCGGTGAACCACTTTGTGAGCTGCTTGATGATTTACTTGGGGCATTAATTCCCTGAGAGGGAGTAATCAAAGATGTTGCAACACTCCCACTTGGTTAACATGGATTGTAAGGCAGAAATTTCCTTATACACAGTCTGCAAAGGGAGTGATACAGTCACATTCTGGAAGAGAGCTTCTGCTAGCTCAGCAGCTTCTTCAGAAGAGTCCACCAAGACAGGAGGTTGATGTGCCTGGGCTAGATAAGGGCAAGCCAATATGACCTTGTCTTTACTTGAAGGTGGGCAAGTTATAGTTGTGGTTCTCCCTGAGCAAAGCTTGTAAGGGACCAACACAGTTTCTGGGATAGCCAACACAGAGTAGCCTAACTATCTGATTCATTGTAGTAAGAATCTTTAGGTTCAAAATCACTAGAAAGATTGTGGAACAGATGAAGGATAGTTGGGCCTGCCAAATAGGGAGATTCCTTGTCAGAGGGAGGATCAGGAGGAGACGGGGGAGATGGGTCAGCAGAGAGCATCTCCGCCTCTAAGCTGACCTCTCTTTTCCTGACTGCTACTTTGGGTTGCAACCCTCTACCTGAGGGTTGGTACAATTATGTGAGTGGTGCCCTATTTGACCACAATTGTGACATTCTTGTCTCTTAGGCTGCCCACTTGAGCCCAGAGTCATAATGCACAGAGTACAAGAGGTGATTCCAGCATTTTTGGCCTTACTCTTGCAAACCATGGGACCCCGTGGGTCAAATACATGTCTTACAATAGGGTCTTAATACTCTTCACTGATGTAAGAGAAGCTTTGTGAGCCTTAAAGTGCAGGCATAGAAGCTGATTCACCTATAAAGCGTTTGAACATGCTGTGTAAGCTTCAGTGGGCGTTAACTGACAACTGGTGATTAACTGTTGTCCTTCAATATAGAAGTATTCAGAAAACTCCGTCAGGGTTTCCTTGGGCTTAAAGACCATGTGCATAAATGCATCTTTCTTGACCCCCAAGTTGAGATCTCCTCCAAATTCTTCAACCAGGAGGCGTTTCATGTCCTCCCAAGTGACAATGGAAGGGAGTTTGGGGACCACAACTTCTTGGCATGCAGGATGCAGACAGCTAAGAATATGTTCCTTTTTTTAGTTTTTCAGTAGCCCTACACATTGCAGTCTTGTAAATGGTCAGGAAGGTAGCAATGATGGAGGTTTTGGGATCAAATATCTGCTTAAAGGAAGGCTTATAGTTGGGATTGATGGATAATGAAGTGGACTGACTGTTGTCACCTGGGTTGAGGACATTAATGTGGGGGTTGCCCTCAAACTCAGATTTGGCAGCAGGTTGTCTAACCCAGAGAAGTTGAAGGCTTTCTTCCAGGATATCCAGTGTAGAGCTGTTATGTCCACTTATATCTCTGGCAGTAGTGCAGCAGCCCTGAATTCATCAATCTTGATTTGTTGCACAGCTAATGTACCTGCAATTCTATTGATACAAGTGGTCAGGGAGGTTGCTTGAGCAACCAAAGGGGTAATCTGTCCATTTATTGTCTCTGTCAAGCAAGAGAGGTTCTGTACCTCCCTTTACAGTATGTCTTGCCTATCTGCAACATCATTTGTTACTTCTGCTAGCTGATCCAAGACAAGGGCACAGTTGATACGGGGTTGGCCTTCCAATCCAGGGCAGCACCCATGATTTCTAGGGGTAGAAGTACCAGTGACCTCAGCCTCCCTTTTGCCATCAGATTCAGAGGATGAATCATCAGGGTCAGAGAGGCGTTATCTCAAAAACACAATCTCTCCTTGCAAGGTAGCCACTTGATTGGTTAGCAAGGCAATGCAAGGATTAGGAATAGGCTCTACTGTTGGAGGGTTTGGAATAGAAGCTTGACGTCAATTAGTGGCTTTGAGCTCAGATATGACTTCCCATACCTTAGCTTCAAAGGCAGATGGGATCTCCACAGCAGGAGCAGGAGGAGTCACTTTGATAGAAGCTACTCTATCAGCAATATAGTTTTGCACTTGATACAGAGTTTCTCCTAACACAGCCTTATCCAGACCATATTGATGGTGCAGATGGTGGCCCCAAGTATCAATGGGATTCCCAACCAACTCAAGTTGGGAATTAACATGCTCTCAAAATTGGTTGAGCTTGGTAACCAAAGTCTCAAAATCCTGGCGGTACTTTAGAAGAGTTGACTCTATCTGTCCATGCCACATAGCTTGGTGATGATCCAGTTTGCACAGTTGGTCCTTGATATATCCAGGGAGCAAGGAGCAAAGTGAGTTCAACAACAAGGTTAAGTACTTTTTAGAAGCCAGCAAGTCACGCTGATTATCTGAAATACAAGCAAAGAGGCTACAGGACCATTCTTGGTAGGCCATATTTTGGGTATGGTTGTTTGAGACAGCGGTGGATACAGCATCAAAAGCTGGTTCTGAGAACCTAGCGCTAATAGATGATGAACCAAGGTAGGTTGGATAAACTGGTTAACTAATACACCAATAGACTCCATTGATTCCATCAGCGCGTGGGGAAGACCAAAGTCCAAGAGGAAAGAATACAGGTCTTTATGAGCATACCCAGGATAGAGGCCAGGGATAGAGTGTATGGCCATAGTGCCTGTGTGGAGGAGGGAGCAGGCAGCGACATGAGCTTACTCATAGGTGAGAGAGAAAGCTAGAAGAGGGGCCCAAGTAGGCCCGGGAGACAGCACCATTACCATAGGAGTTAAGGGGGTATTGGTGATATCCTCTTCTAGAGGAGAGATAGAAACTTTAGGTTGATTGGGGACTTCAGAAACAAGGGGGAAGGACCAGAGAATGCACGTGAGAGCGGGGTAACCAAGGGGCTTTCTGTGAGAGAGAGGGGCTAAACTAACTAAGTTTGGCTCCCATCCTGGTGCAACAAACCACCAGGATGCCATCCAGTGCGCAACTGGGATGGCCGCTCGGAAAGGGGACCACAGGGAGGACACAGGACAACTGGGGTAAGTAGGCGTTCAAACCCATTAGAATCAGGCCGGTGAGCAACCAGTGAGTGCAAGTAGGAGCGGGGGAGGCCACCTTGGAGGACCTGGAGGTTACCACATTCTTCTGAACCATGGAGGGGAGAGGAGGTGTGGGGGGCACTACCTCTTCAGAACTAGGCAAAGCAAGCTCCACGACATCCAGGTCAAGATTGTCACACGTCAGGCTCTTAACCACAGCCTCTCTGGAAAAGAGAAGACTGCTGGGGAGGTCCCAGAGACTGGCAGGGTTGCTACCTACCAGACGGGCCAATGAGGAGATTTTCCCTCACAGGTCAGGGAAGGTGGACCACAGAAGCAAGAGAAACGGAGCCAGGGAAAAGACAACAAATTTAAGAGCCGGCAGTATCATAGAAAGAACCAGCACAAAATTTGGGGTAGGATGGTATAGTTTCTGGAGAAAAAGGAGAGAAAATGGCAAGACTAGGGTAGTCTTTGGCAAATCCTTGGGAAAACAGCAGAACGGGTTTGGGTAGCCTTGCTGTTGTCTTGGGGCCCTTGGATTATAACTGCAAGCAAAAGCGGGTTTGAAAACAATGATTGTTAAAGGAAAATTCAAGATAATAATAGAAATTATAGGAAAATTCAATTGAAATTTTGAGCTTCAAACTTTGATTTTGAAGGCAAGAGCAAAAGAGACAACAACTAAGTGAAAGAACACTTGTACAAGGAGCCAGAAGAGAAGCCAGGTTCAAAACCAGCTGGCTAAAGGTAAGCTTAGGGCAGGGGCTACACTCTAATATTTTGAGCTTCAGGGACACAACTGGTTCCAGGCAACTCAAAATTAAAAAAATTAAGGTGCAGGTGACTCCAAACTTTAATGTAAGTGGAAAATAGACAAGCAGAGGACTAAAAGTCCCCTTGCTTGGTTAAAAGGAATGGATTGCAAAAAAACTGGTCACATGACAGTTGGGGGTGAGCCTGATTGGCTAGGTACAAAACTTTGCTGGATGGGCTCAGGGGGACTGGAGAGTTTTACTCCAATTTCTGAAATCAAATCTGATTGGCTGGAAGAGATGCCAGGCATTTAGGGGTCAACTGGGTTATCAAGCGTCAATGTGGCGACACCTGATTGGGTGGCTCTGATAGTTTTTAAAAACAGACGACACCAGGCTAATAGGTAGTCCAAATTAACCAGGGTTTCTTCCCAGGAAGGAGCAACCAAAGGCAGGGATTCCACAGGATAAGCCAGCACAAACCTCTCATCAACTGTGTGAGCTAAATCATTCAACAAATGGAGGGGTTTGGCGGGCGTTTTGGGACCTTTCTTGGTACAAAAGGGAAAGGTTGAGCGGTCCAAAGCCAGAGGTGGCAGTGAATTTACACTTTCAGCCCCTGTAGTGAGCATCAATTTGTTATCTTTAGCACCTGGGGACAGCATCCAGGAGGACACAGCAGGAAATCTTTATAACAAAAGATTTGAGGTTTGAGGCTAGCCTTGGGTTAGCCTTCAGGGAAAAAATTAAGGGCATGTACCTTAATTTTCTGGAATACAAGATGAGGAATTCCTTTTGTAAAAAAAGAAAGAAAAAAGCTTGAAGATTATTAAAGCTAAAGCAAATGTGGATAAACTTGTCTTTATTAGGAGAAATGATTATACTTAAAAAGTGGACAAGGGTCAAAGATCACTCATTAGGTAGACAGAGTGGTTGAGGGGGTCACGTTGGGGTGAGGTCATACCGGGATCAGACAAGGGCAGGTATGGTATTCCAGAATGGGTGGAGATTGGATCAGACCCATTTACAGAAGGCAAGGAATTTCCTTAAGTTGAAAGCAAAACCAAACAAGTCTTTACACATATCACTATTTGAAGACCATATCAAAATAGCATTAATGGCGCAATTTACAACACAGGGCCACAAGGTAATTGCATAGCCTTACCTGTCATTCTAACCAAGACTTAGTATGAATTCAATCCTAAGGTTAGGATTCTCTGTTATGTGTCTGTGTTGCACCTCAGAACACAACAAGAATGGTTCTCACTACAGGGGCTGTAAGCCCCTTGGTTATCCCTTTTGCAACCTTGTTTTCAGGTCCTTTGCCTCCTCCTATACAAGAGCCAAGTTCACCTTAAATCATCAGTCCTCCTATCAAGGAAGACATTGCAGACCCACCTATTTTCCCTACTGTGATGAACCTCAGGAATGGTCCCCACCTAGTGGCCTACCCTTTGGTACCCCTGACTTGGAACAAATCATGGCAGTAGCCCTTGGGTCAGCCCATGATGGAGCCATCCCTTGCCTTCAGCTTCAGTTCAGTTGGGCTGAATACTACAAATTAATAGTGGCTCCTCAAATTCCACAGCATCTTCTCTTAGCGGCTGGCTTTGCTGAACACTTATTGTCTTCCTTTATGCATCCTGCCTTGGACCATCACTAGATAGTGTTGGGGCTTCATGCCCAAGAGATTTTGTCTCTTCAAGCCGCCGTCACTAATCATTGGGATCAGTTTGCTGCTTACCAGCAGTGGGTTCACTACCTGTTTTCCTTGGTATTCAATAACCAACATGACTCTATTACTTCCCAGGCTTGCTTGGTTACTTCTATAGAGAAAATGCGCCAGTTTATTCCTGAGTACGTCAGGGAACACCTACATGAGTTTCACCAATTAGAACAGCCTTGGCAAACTCAAGTAGATTCCACTTTAAACTCTTATCTCACCAACTTTGAACAACTTGTGCAGCAGCTCAATGCATTCAGCATGTATTCATTTGAACAACTATAGCAGGTAGCAGACTTTGCTGCTAACAGCCTTAATGAACTCAGTGCAGCGTTTGATCAAGAGAGAGCTACCACTGCTGCTGCTGCTGCTATAGCCAAAATCCAGAGTCAAGTGAATGAATTAGCTACGCCCAAGCCAGATGTTCTGCCCTCTCACCCTTCTGATGACTTGGCAGATTGAGAGCAGAGACTATGGGATACCATTTAAGAGCTACAAGTGTCTACCCATAGTCAAGGTTGCCCTACTGAAGCGCCTCAGCTTGATCCTCAGGTTCTTGCTATGACAACCCAAGTTACAGAGCTACAATAAGAGCTTGCTGCCCTACAAGAAATGGTGGAAATTGCTGCTAGCCCAGTTGGAGTTATTGATGAAGATAGCTCTTTCCCTGGATTTTCAGGAGCCCCTCAAATTCAATGTGCCTGAGAGTTGATTGCTCTAGCTAATGAGGTGGACCATTTGAAACAAGACCATGCCAAACTCAATAGGGCTGTGCAAGAAATGAGTGAATTGATTGACTCAGTAAATGACAGGTTTGCCCCTTGACTCTCAGTGGGGCCTTCCCTTACCTCCTGGCTGGATAAGATTTCCTTGGTAGTAACAACACAGGGCCAACACCTAGACATTAATGAGCAACAGACCACCCTAGCTACTAATACAGGTACCTGAACTGCTGAGACCCTGACTACTCTTGAGGAAAGTGTTTGCCAGCTGTGTGCCAGACATCCCCCCTCTGAATCTGAAGCAGAGTTCTCCCTGCTCATAAATGTACTCAATAGCAACAATGGTGGCCCAACTCCAGAAACACATTTCAAGCCTACCTTTAAGCAAGTCTCTGACTCCAAAACCTCAACTATTGCAGCTTTCCTAACTATATATGAAACTGCCATGAGAAGAGCCTTGGATAAGGTTAAGAAGGAACACATTCTAACCTGCCTGCACCCAACCTGTCAGGAGGTAGTAGTGCCAGAGCTGCCCACCATAAAGACCTGGGAAGATATGAAGTAGCTTCTGATTGCCAAATTTTGTGGTGACCTTAATCTGGAAGTGAAGAAGGATGCTTTCATGCACATTGCTTTCAAACCTAAGGAGACTCTAGCTGAATTTGCAGATAGATTCTACATGGAAGGACAGCATCTGATAACAAGCAGAAAATTGACGGCACATGAAGCTTACATGGCTTGTGCTCAAGCCCTCAAGGTGAACCAGCTTCTCTGCCTTCATTTCAAAGTCCATATGGCCATGCTTTCCTCTATGAAGAGCATAAAGACGCTGTTGCAGGATATGCACCTTACCCATTCTGGAGCAGTTGTGCAGGAGAATTGTGCCACCTCTAATTTGGGTTTGTCTTCCTGTGGCCCTTGCATCCTCAAAATGAACTTGCAAAATCCTCCTAGACGTCAAGATTGCCGCAAATGTGGCCAGATAAGTCACCATTCTCAAGTCTTCACCAATTCTTGGGTTGAAGGGGCTGATCCCAAGGAACAGGCAGGGAAAGAACAGTCAACCTAGAGGCAGAGACACTCTTGGTGGCCAATTCTTCCCTGTCTCTTTCAATCCCCCTTACATTGCTGACTCTGAGCCTGCTGACACTGGGGCTCCCCCATTATGCTGTTATTTCACAACATCTCTGATGACTCTGATATGGATGATTCAGATGTTGATGATCCTGACGCCTATGAGTATTCAGTTCTTGCGTCCCTGAAACTATTGCAGTCCCATTTAAGTTACGCTCTGGGAAAACTACAACAACTGCTAAACCTCTGCCGGAAGCCAAGGAGGTTGTCTCTCATCCATACCTCACTCAAGCTAAGATGTCCCCTGTGCTTGTAGCGTCATCCAAGGAAGCTGCTGAGGTTACTGACGCTGTATTCAAGAATGTTTCAGTCTTACTTCCTCTCCAGATTATCTATAATTAATTTCCAGGCTTGAGATGCATGGTTGAGAAATGGGACAAAGAGCTAGCAGAAGCCCAGGACATCCTGGTGATTCTTCCTCCCTTTGGTTGTACTACCACTTGTGTGGAAATATCCATCCAAAAGGTGAAAATTGAGGCCGTCTTAGACACTGGATCTCCTGTTAATGTTGTCTTCTTGAAGCTTGTCAAAAAGCTCAAACTTGCCCCCAAACTTAACTGCCACCAGTTTTATGGTACAGTTGGGCTATCCATGACTCACGCTATAGGGGCTTATTATGCTCTTCCCATGCAGTTTGGTAAGTTACTACTGGCTGTGCCTGTTTTTGTCTTGGATAATGAGAATTGCAATCTCCTAGTTGATACTCAGTTCCTTAGAGAATACAATAGGATCATCAACTTAAAGGATGGCTACCTCTCTATCTTAGGGTACAAAGTCCCCCTTATTTTTGAAGAGCCTGTTAATGTCCCCAGGAAAGTCCTCAAGATGTGTGCCTTAGAATATCCCAATGGCGTCTTCACCCTAAAATACTGTACCCACTCATCCAATATGAAATGTCCCCCTATGGCTTGCCCTGCATCCAAGGGGATTCCTCTCCTGGTCACTTCCACTGTAACTATTTCCCCTGGATCTCAAGCTATCCTAGACTCCCAAATATCATATGAGTTGCCTGAGCGCACATTCTTAGAGCTATACTCTCCTCCCTCTCTAGGCCACAACAGACCTTAACTCTTCCAGGGATCTTGGATGTCTCTCACAAAGAGCATGTCCAGCTGTTGGTAGCCAACTTAACCGCTCTCCCCATAAATGTGTCTCAAGGCCAGGTTGTTGGCTATGGCAAGTTGCTGAATGCTCCTGATGTGCTATCCCTACATTCCTTTGGTACCTTTCAGGATTTCAACTTACCTGAAGATGAGCCACAGGTCTTATCTCTGTTCACTGCTTAGGACTTCCTGCAACTATCCTCTGTCCAAAAGAAAGAGATGCTTGGCTTGCTATATCAGTTTTCAGGTTTCTTTGCCAAGGATAGCAATGACTATGGTCTAGCTAAAGAAGTCATTCATAAATTGATAATGGTAATGCTCCCCCTTTCAAGCCAAACCTTATTGCTGTAGTCAAGTGGAAGACACTCAGGTGTCTAAAGAGCTCAAGCAACTATTAGACGCTGGGTTATATGCTCCTTCCCAAAGTCCATGGGCCTCCCATTTGATCATCTTGAAGAAGAAAGATGGAGGTCACCACATTGTGATGGACTACCAACAATTGAACTCTTTAACCAAAAAGGATCCTATCCCTTACCACACATTAATGATGCTCTCTACCGCCTTAGGGGCTCCAAATTCTTCTCTGCCATGGACCTAGCCTCTGGGTATTAGCAAGTTAATCTCTCTCCTGAGGATAGACAGAAATCTGCACTAATCACTTCTGAAGGATTGTTTGAGCCCACTAAAATTCTGCAAGGACTCTGAAATGCTCCAGCTACTATCCAACAAGCCATGGGTTCCATTCTATGTGATTTGAAGCTCTCATGTGTCCTAGTGTAATTAGATGATATAACTGAGTTCAGTGCTTTAAAGATAACCTGACTCACCTCAAGGAAGTTTTCATAAAGATTCAAGAGGCTGGCCTTAAGTTGAAAACATCTAAGTGTGTCTTCTTCAAGGAACACCTTGAATTCTTGGGCCATGAGGTAACCCAGACCAGGATTCGCCTGATGACCAAGAAAGTTGAGGCCATTGACAAAATGCTTCTGCTCACCAACCTGCAAGAAGTTCAAGTCTTTCTGGGCATGATGGGTTACTACAGATAATTCATCCCTGACTTTTTCAACACTAGCAAACCTTTGGTACAACTGTTATGTAATGTCCCTTCTGACTGGACTGCTAGTCAGCAGCAGGCCCTTGAGACCCTTAAACAAAAACTCAAAGAGGCTCCCATCCTAGTGTACACTAACTACGATAAGGAATTCATCCTTTACACTGATGCTAGTGACCTGGCTATTGGAGCCATCTTGGCTCAATTAGATGAGGAGGGCGTGGATCAACCTGTAGCTTAACTTCTTGTGTCCTAAACAAGCATGATAATAATTACAGTGTGACTGAGAAAGAGTGCCTCTCTGTGCTGCATACTGCCAAGAAGTTCCGCCATTACATGTATGGCACCCATTTCATAGTGGTCACTGACCACGCTTTGCTTAAGTGGTTACAACAGCTCAAGGAACTGGAAGGACAACTAGCTAGATGGGCTCTCTGTCTGCAAGTTTACAACTTCACAGTACTACATCATCTCAGGATTCAACACTAGAACGCTGATGGATTATCTAGATTGTATATTCTTGCGCTACACCCTGCTGAGGCTGACTGACTATATGAACTAATTGGATATCCTTCCTCCTGGGAGAACAAGACAGAAGAAATTTGTATTTCCCTATCCAAACTATCTGAAGACACGCTCATTTGTGACAACCAGCTTTTCAAGAAAGTGTCAAGGGTCTGGATGTACAAGCATTCTGGCTACTGCCAACCTACTTAACATCCAGCCATTGCCCAATTTGGTGCCCTTCCAATATACTGTTTGACATAACAAGAATGTTAACCAAGAAATATCACATGATAAACCAAGTATCCAGTGGCTCAAACCCATCCAGCACATGACCAACCCCAAGGTTCAATCCGACTAAATCTCTGCCACAGCCCAATCTATATAAGTCTAAAATATTATACAATAACAATACTTCTATTCTCTCCTAATTCCTTATTTGAAGCTTCCCCAAAAGGCGCTCCTTATCACTGGTAGCAGCTACAGTTTTTTGACCACACCCATGAAAGAGAAGACTGACCAAAATCTGCCCACCTTTGCTCATGTACTTAACCATGCCACATCCCAGGAGACCTGGAAAACATACTTCCGCGCCCACAACATTGATGAAGATATACCTAGTGGATGCACTGTATTTGAAGGTCTGGTCATGCCCAAAGTATGCACCAAGATAATACAATACAGTTGCTCTCTTCAACCACAAACAAACACACAACCACCTACCACAGGTGAAATTACCAACACCAAATACATTGATATTGACAATTTCTTTGGCAAAAACAAGGAAAACATCATCAACTGGCTAGACCACTCAGCTGCTAAACTCCGCGCCAGCTGCATCTTCCATGAGAAATGGGTCCAGGAAGCCAGCAAGCGCCTGTACAAGGCCGCAGCTAACTGGTTTGCCACCTGGGCTGGCTCACAAACAGACAACCAGCTTGACAACTGGTAAGAGTTCAAAGCAGACATCACACACAATTTCCGCATCACTGAATCCCTCCAAGACATTGTAATACAGCTCAGCAATCTTCCTCAAAAGATCACTATCACAGCTTACGCCAATGAATTTGAGGAAATACACCACAGAATTTAAAATCCAGCACAAGCTGACAAAGTACACACCAGAGCCTCATTCATCAACAGAATGAAACCCTCTGTTGCTGCCCTCATCCATCCAGAGGCCAACACCTCCATGCCTGCGCTCATTGCAGAAGCCAAGCACGCAGAAAAACGGGTAAACATGGAATATGCTGCACGCAACAGCAATCACTCCTCAAACGGCATTGGCAGAGAAAACTCTAATGGCAATAAACGCCAAAACACCAACTAAGCAATGGTAACTCCAATTACAACAATGGCAATTGCAGCCAAAGCGCAAACCGCTCCCACCCAAAAAAAGAGGACACTGCCAAAGTAAACAATGCTGAAATAGAAACACACTATGAATATGACCCCACATTCTCTGGCCTCAAAGGTCTCAAAACAGAGGAACAAGGAAAAGAGAAGGGGGAACAGGTTTAAGTGCCCCTGTTTCTCCCCAACTTGACAAGAAACTGTACCAAGACACAAACTTTGCTGTTCTCATCCCACGTGTCCCACAATCCTCCATTTTTATGAACTTAAAAATTAAAGATTGCTCACAACTTCTTTTCTATCCATGCACTTAAAAATCACATAATCATAAAATTTTAGTTGACTCTGGTGCACAATACACTATGGTTAGCAAACTATTTGTAACCAATTACAAAATACTAGTTGTCAAATCCAACTTCAAATACGCCATAATGGCAGACAAATCAAAGGTTCTACTCAAAGGCAAAACAACTCCCTTCAAAATTGACCTCTAAGGCATACAAACGTCCATCAAAGGACTTGTCATGAACAACATAAACTACAACATTGTAGCAGTCATGGACTAGTTCACCCAAGTGAACCCCAGCATATTTTGGAAAACAAAAACCATGACTGTCAAACATAACAGAGTCATTTAAAACATCCTCAAAAATACCCAACAACCTCATTCTAAGAGACACAGTATTTGTCCAGGTCATAAACCAAGACAACTCAGAACGCCTAACTAAAGATAGTACCCTCCAAATAATGAGGTAAACCAAATTCAATAACATACAAACAACAAAAATCCAATGCCCAGAACTTGTGGCACTACTAAACAAATACACCCATGTATTTAAAGAAGAACTCACAGAGTTACCCCTAAAATGAGAGGTCAAACATGACATCAATCTATGTAAAGCCATGCCTAAACCTGCACCCCTCTACAGACTCTCTCCCATGGAGACCCAAACCCTCAAAACACACATAGAGGTCAATCTAGCAAAATGATTCATTTGCCCATCCAAATCCCTGTGGGGGGCAGTGTCACAAGTGACAAACTCCTATCAACCATGCTTACTGGAAACCCTCAACTACAGGACTCAAACTCTGACACCCTGCGGGCCGCCAGCCTGCAGGACCAGCAGCCCAGAGATTTTTGGACTCAAACCAGAGCAGGATTTGACTTCAGAAAACCCTCTAAAGCTGGATGAACCCAAATAATCTACATCAATACTCCCCACATTAAAGGTTCTTGTTAGTTTGACCAATCAGCAGGTGGGCTTAGCCATAGAACCTGAAATAACTTGGGCCTCCACAGAAGAGGAAATAGAGAAACTTCCCAATAAATGCAGGCCACCCAGAGATGACCAACCCAGTGACCCAACAAGGAAATTTCAGTATTCTCATTTTGAACCAGCCAATGAAATAACTCCCGTGATGGATGCCACCAAGGACTGTAAAAACCTGGTAAACAGTAACACCCGAGCCAGAGAAATTTTTAAAAGTTTTTCCATGACAAATGGGCATACTTATACCCTGGACCTCTAGGAAAATGCCCATTGCCATTCTTGCAATAAAGTGACACTAACCTTTGGTTCAACCAGTTTATTCTATATTTGATATTAGTTCTATTTCATATACAATCTACCTCCTGCGGTTCTGCACCTCATACCCAACAACCCCAAGAAACTGCAGACCTGCCGCCTGAGCCTTACCAACCGCCAGGAGCTCCCTACGGCCCAGTAAATTTCACCAAATACCCCACAACCCTGTGTACTTGGAGTTCAACTTAGAGGAAATCCTAATCTACAACCCTGAGGCCAGAACTAGTGAGACCAAAACTATCTACAGGGAAAGTAGCAAGATCACTATACCTCCCCTGTTATTCCACAACAAGTACAACTACCTGCCCACGTATTTGGTCCCAATGACTCTGCCTCCCACCCCGCAGCCCAACCGCCTACAAGAATCTGTTGCTGCCAATGAATCCACTTCCACTCAGATATTTGGAGTGATGTACATCACTCTTACCGGTTTGGTAGATTCTATGGTACCTGCCAGCGGACCTTGGGCTCTCCTGGGCAAATTGTTATCTTATATTGTAAAGTTAGCCCCAATCTTGTGGTGGGCCCCCCCTGCTGGGCCCTCAGGCTGTCTGCCCGCAAGTTCTCAGGAACCCCCCACAGGCTGAGCCCTAAAGGGCAGCAGTGTTCTTTGTAAATAAAAAGGAAGGCACTCTGCATCTAGTAACTGACTACAGAGCACTAAATGCAAGCACAGTAAAGAGTAAATACCCTCTTCCACTTATAGAGGATCTGTTTGCAAGACTCTCAGCAGCCAAATTTTTCTCCAAAATTGACATCACCTCAGGTTACAACCAAGTCAAAGTAAAGGAAAATGACATACCAAAGACTGCGCTCTGTACACAATTTGGATCCTTTGAGTGTAGGGTAATAAACTTTGGGATGACCAACACTCCCTCAAATTTTATCACCATGATGAACCAAGCAATAAATGGTCTCTCAAATACATTATTCTACCTTGATGATATCATCATAGTCTCAAAAACAAAAGAGGAACACCTCACGCATGTCCAAAAGACACTCAATTGACTTGCAAAGAACAAACTTTATTCAAAACCAAGTAAGTGCCAATTTATGGAAAAGAAACTCCTGTTCTTGGGCCACATTGTCTCTGATGGTGGCATCAAAGCAGATCCAGACAAAATTAAAGCCATAAATAACATGCAACACCCCACCTCTGTTAAACAAGTTAGATGCTTTCTTGGTATGGTAGCTTACCTAAGGAAATACATCAAAGACTGCGGGAAGCTCACCACACCAATCAATGACTTAACCAAGAGTAATGCCAAAAAGAAATTCATCTGGACACCAGAATGTGACAAGAATTTCCAATTATTAAGACAAGATTTAATTGAAGCACCAATCTTGCAATACTCTAATAACAACAGATGCTACAAGCCTTAGTCAGATGCAAGTGACACTGCCATTGGCGCAGCCCTGCACATCTGCCAGCCAGGAAGCAAGAATTCCTGCCAGTATGTTATAAAAGCAGAAAACTGACCAACACTGAGAAGAGATACCCAATACATAATAAGGAATTGATAGCAATATATCACACATTCAAGAAAAAAAATGTTACTTAGAAGGACATTTAAACGTCAGAGTACTAACTGACCATAAATCCTTAATCTATTTCAAAACTCAGAACACACTTGAACGGCAACAAGCAAAATGGATGTCCCTGATGGAACAGCTCAACTTTGACATCCAATACAAAAAGGGGACAGAGCTGGTCACAGCTAATGCTCTCTCTAGACTATGTCAGCCTAAAGAGGATCATCCTGACCACCTGGACCCTGACTGGCCAAACCTATACAACACTGAGTATAAAACCAAAAGGAAAGACCCCTCAACACACTAACTGACCCATGATACATTAGTAAGAAAAAAAGTATTTACATGTATCAAATGGCACTGTATACCAAATCATTAACAACAATCATATCCCTTACATCATACTTGCACAAAGAGTTGACACCATATTAAGTCATCACCGCCTACTAGGACATACAAAGGCTAACAAGCTATACCTCACATTAAAAGAGATAGTATGGTGGCCTAAACTCAAACAGGATAAAGTGATGCTCTGAAAAAGTGCACATTGTGAAAGAAATACACCAGCAGAAGGGCTCCCCAGCTAACAGTCAAACCACTACTGGACCCTGAACCATTTAAGGTTTGGGGGGCTAGACGTAGTGGGCCCCTTCCCAGAAACAAAGACAAACCAACATTTCTTAATTGTAGCTATCAACTTTGCCACAAACTGGTCCATCTGCTGGGAAAGAAAGGACCATATAGCAGAAACCATAAGTCAATTCATTAACAAAGCAATCATAGCCAACTACAACACTCCAGACAACATCATAACTGATGAAGCAACCGAGTTATCAGGTCACGTAGTAAACAACAACTTAAGATCCAAAAATATTAAACATTCCACAACCTCTTCATACAGGCCACAGGCCAACAGAAGAGTGGAATGCCTAAATGACAGCCTTATCAGGAACCTAGAGAAAATAATGGATGGCAATCAAAAGACACATGGCCACTATACGTGAAACATGCATTACTATTATCCCGGTTCCGCAC
Source organism: Entomophthora muscae (assembly GCA_014839935.2). Classification (NCBI taxonomy): domain Eukaryota; kingdom Fungi; phylum Entomophthoromycota; class Entomophthoromycetes; order Entomophthorales; family Entomophthoraceae; genus Entomophthora; species Entomophthora muscae. The sequence goes on along the minus strand of QTSX02004261.1, from coordinate 1,449,700 downwards.
CAATCAAGGAACAAGCTATTCACTGTTTGAGCTAACCTACAGATACAAACCAGAAATAATTACCCGCAAAAAGCAGTCATACATAAAGATCCCCCCTGGGGAAACCCCCCACAGTAAAACAAGCACCAAATATACAACACATATGCCTCAAAGCTAAAATAGCAGAAATAAAAAGGCTCAAAACACAAAAGGTAACCTCCACAGAGGAACTACTTTCCATCAACTCCCCTGTCTGGGTTCTAACTGGCAACAGAAAGAAACTAGACTCAGTACACAAGGGACCAGGAAGAATCATCAAGTACAGACCAGATCACAACACCTATCTAGTAAAATTCCAAAGTGCCAAAAACCCAATTATCAAAAAATATCACAGAACCCGTCTCTGCCTTAGTAAAAGAGAACACTCAACCAGACTGGTTCCAACTAGTAAAAAGCTCCAGGAGCATCAGGCAGCAGCCGTTAAAACAAAGCCCCCTCATGATGCACCAGACTAACCCCTTAAGGAAGGTGTCAAGGATCTGGATGTACAAGCATTCTGTCTACTGTCAACCTACTTAACATCCAGCCATTGCCCAATTTTGTGCCCTTCCAATTTACCATTTGACATACCGAGAATGGTAACCAAGCAATATCACATGACAATCCAAGTATCCAGTGGCTTAAACACATCCTGCACATGACCAACCCCTAGGTTCAATCCAACTAAATCTCCACCACAGCCTGATCTATATAATTCTAAAATATTATTCAATAAAAGAAACTTCTCTTCTCTCCTAATTCCATATTTGAAGCTTCCCCAAAAGGCGCTCCTTATCAAAAGTACAAGATTGCTACCTACCTTATGTGCGGCCTAGTCTTTGCCTTTTGATGGTGCTTCAATCTCATAAGGAGACAGGACATGGAGGCATTGCCAAGACCTATGACTGGCTCCAGAAGAATTACTTCTGGAGAATCTTTGCCTGATGATCCCAGATGTCATTGCTAGTTGCCATGATTGCCAGCTCCAGTGACCACAAGCTGCCTCTCACAAGTTCAAGCTAGTCCCCCCTCAACATGCATTTCATACGGTCAGTATTGACGCTGTGAGGCCTCTCCCCTGGTCTTGCTCTGGTTTCTTCTTTATCCTACTTGCTGTTGATCATTTTAGCAAGTGGGTAAAAGCTCGCCCTACTAAGGACATCACTGCCAAGACAACCACCGTCTTTCTGTTGCAAGATGTATTTCTTTGCCGTGGCTGTCCTCAAGTGTTGTTATCTGAAAATGGGACTAATTTAAATGCCAAGTTGGTAACCTCTGTTGTTGAAGCCTTGGGCTCTCACCAGTCTTTCTCTGCCTCCTATAATCCTTCTACCAATGGGGCAGTTGAGCGTGCAAACTCAACTCTAGTTTTTATCATGAGGAGACTCACTTACTCTTTTGTTGCAAACTGGGATCTATACTTACCTGCTGCTCTCATTGCTTATTGTCCTAGCAAACATTGTGTCACCAGGTATTCCCCTTTGCTATGCTGTATGGGCGTGAGGCCACCACTCTGTTGCTCCTGGGGGGCCCTCCTCTCCTCTGATAGGGCTATGAACCCAGATGATCATATCAAAGATTTAGTCAACTGCATCATTGATATTCAGGCTACTGCTTACGCTTCTACATATAAGACCAAGATGATTGAGCTCTCCCCTGACAATGCTGGCTGCTCTCCCTTGCCTAAGTTCAACCTTGGGGACCACACTCTCTATTATCAACATAGAGTAGGAGGGCGCGCTCACAAGCTAGATATGTTATGGGGTTGACCGTTATAAGTGACCTTCAAGTGAGGGTCAGAGTACACTGTGAACCTCCTCTCTAGTAGTTGCCTGTTTGCCCAAGTGCATGTTAAGCTCCTCCTCAAGTGCCACCCCCCTAAGGCCAATCTAGAGGGGGGAAATGTTGTGAATGCCACTATCCACCATGTTTTGATTTTGCCTTTGATGGGTTATTTTGAGGATGAATCTCTCTCTTTTGCTTTTGCCCTTCAAAATAAGTTGGCTCTGAATTGGGAAATTCAATTTTTCAGTTTCCTGATTCTGCGCAAATCACTTGCCCCACTCATGCTTGTGGTGAGTGATCCTACCATCCATGTACTGTTTTGTGGTAAAGCTACACAGTATATATTCCATTTCACTTTTACCAATAAAAAGTAAGTTCTATTCACATTTTTGTCTTTGTGTCTTCACGTACTTTGGCGCCTCTCTAACCACGTCTAGCAGATATTATTCAATCAGGGCCACAAGGTAATTGCATAGCCTTCCCTGCCATTCTAACTGAGACTTAGTACAAATCCAATCCTAAGGTTATTATTCCCCATTGTGTGTCTGTGCCATACCTCAGAACACGACATATTCTAAACCAAGAAAATGGTCCATATTTTGTCATCTATCTTCTTAACACCCTAGATACAGACCAGATAGCTCATTTCTCCCTTCTTCTAGACAGAGAGGTCTGTCTTTCCATTTAATATACCCAACTACCAGTCTCAGTTCCTCATCAGTAATTTTTATGAAATAATGATAATAATTGCTCTAGCCATCCAGGCCAGCAAATAATTTAACCCTTTGACTACCTGGATATCCCTCTTTGTTCACCTGACACCAGTCCATTTTGAATATAGCTGGGACTAAACATCAAATAGGTATCTAATCTCTATGTTTCTGTTCTAAGTCACTTGTACCAGTTTAATGCCTATCAAACATGTGCAGATACCCTTTTATATTTGATTTATCTCACCCTGTTAGAATCAATCACCTTGCAATCCCACTTAGTTAGCTTTATAAACAATCTCCATATCTCTCTGCTGAAATATATCTATAAGCCACTAAGAATCCAACCAAATTCAACAACACTGGTAAACGCAATTTTGAGTCCTCTATTAACACTAAAAACCTGTTTTAAGAAGGTAATAGATAAAATTAACAAGTTCTTCCTATGCGCTTATATCCAGACACAAAACCTTGCTGATATGCTTCCCAGAGTAGTCTCAGAGATCCACATAGTGTTTTGAAAGAATAGAGCTGCTGCTGCCACCATTCAGGAGCTACCACCCCAAGTAGGTGAGATATCAGAACTTAGCTCTTCAGCTTCCCCCTCCCTAGAAGATCTGATCAAATGGGAGAAGGAGATATGAGATGCCAAAAAGGAGTTGAGATCCACTATCTATACCAAGGATAACCCCCAGTACTACTCATCCATATCCACAAATAGCTAGATTACTGCCCAGGTTGCTACCCTACAGCAAGGATCAGCCACCCTGCATGCTTACATGACTTTCTCTAAAAACAAAGCTATTCTCTCTGATACTAATTGCTGTGACAGAAATCAACAGGTAATAAGAAGCAGTCTCCATGTGGTGGGGAATCACCAGCCAAATCCACATGGAGTTGATGATTAACCATCAACAAAGCTTCAAGTACTGTTCTGTGAATTTTCCAAATGAGATCCTAGGGTTAAGCAAAATGATTAACCCTAACCAAAAGAGCAGAGATAAACAGCCTGTGAGAGAATCAGAGTGTCTTCAGCATAAAATTCAAAACATTGAGATAGAACCAGAGTTTCAGCTTTGACAGTAAGAGGAATAGTTCTGAGATTGGCAGGTCTTGAATTAACATCTGAAGGAGACAACAACAAAGTACCAATGAAAGGCCCCATCTTCCTGTAATGATCTAGCTAATAATTAGATTGTAGGGAATGTAGTGCAGCAGGCCAACTACAGGATGCATTTAAAATAAATGTTAGACCAAGGTATATTTGATTTTATTGAGTAAATCTTTTGGGAGGACTCAACTCTTAAAAGTTGAAACAGTGAAAATTATTCAATATATATCAAAATTTGACTAAGCAATATCATCTAGGTCCTTGGCTCCTATTCTATCTACATCATCCAAAGAGTACCTGGTCCAGTATGCAAAAAACCCTTGGGTGACTGATTTCTGGTGTCTTTTTTATAAATGAGATTGTATCCAGTGACTCTCAGATTACATCTACTTATCAGGGTCAACTTGTAAGGGAGGATTGAATCCAAATGGCAAACTGGAACGGCAGTAACCCATTTCCAATCAACAGTTTGATTCAAATCTGTTAAATTGGTCAATTTTTTAAAGGGTTTCTGGCTTTTTGAGCCTTGCAACTAGGCTGGGTAATCCCAGGCATTATGGAACCTACCGTGACAGTTGCCCATCTATGCCATATCAACCTAATACCCATTATGCCAGTGAATTGATAGTGCTGGCCAATAATTTTGACATAATAGAGATGCCCATACTGGCCTGGAGAGGGGCTTTCAGGATTATTTTGTGTGCTACCTTGGGGACAGCCAAGAGACACAATTGGAAAATCCTACCCAATCTATTGGGTTTTTACTAAGCAGGAAGGTTAGTCTTCAGGGCAGATTAAGGGATTCAGCTTAATACGCTAGTAAAGCAGAATTTACAAGATGCTCATGTAAATGTGGCTAGTGAGGGTGCACAAATGTACAGAATAACCCACAAAGAAAAGTGTGAATTGAGCTTAGATTTCATTTAAGGACCATAGCTAAATTTATCATGTTATATGTAATCACAAAGCATTAGATAGGTAGTGAGATCATTGGCCACAAGCATGAGTGACTTGCAGATCATTTTTTCAAAGAACGAGGAGGAAATGAAATTCTCCCTGTTTAGTAAAGTATTGGAACTTTGATGAGTAAAAGCAAAAAATAGAAATAAAATTTCCCCTAAAACTTGATCCCACTATAGATGAAATTGGAATGTGGTGAATGTGATTGTTCACAACAGGGAGCAAAGATTTAAAGTAAAGATCCAGGAAAATAAGATTAATGGCACTATAATGGGGATTTTAATCCCAGCCCATCTTCCAGATGAAATTAGCATGTTATATTTGTATACAATATAAAAATGATAGATCAAGAAGATATCAACTGTTTAATACAGGGTTATTTTTAAAGCATATTGTTAAGACTAAAAAAATGTCACTATGATAATTAAACCCAAGTCTCACTACCAGGTGGGGGCTGCACCCATACTCACACCCATCCTCACCTTAGCTATAATAAAAAGGAATTGTAGGAGCAAAGCTTGTCATGCTTGAGCTGGAAGGCCCCTCTGAGCCCCAAAAGCTACGCTAAGACCCTGGGGGACAGGAAACACTGGGCAGGCTATTTTCAGCTGCCCAGCTGTCCCTTCTGTGCCCCTGTCATAATTGATGATGCTTGGATGTATGATTTCTATGAATAGTTATTCTAATACTGTTAATACTTAGCACTATGCCTGTTAAGAATATAGTGACAGCCTAAATAAAGAACAGAATAATAAAATATAGTATATAAAACTGGTTATTTATCATTAGTCAGGAAGTTTATATAGTGATGAGGAGCACCTTTTGGGGAAGCTTCAAATATGGAGTTAAGAAAGAAGAGAAGTATATTTTATTGGATAATACTTTAGACTTATATAGCTTTAGCTGTGGCGGAGATTTAGTTGGATCAAACTTAGGGGTTGGTCATGTGCAAGATGGGTTCAAATTGCTAGATACTTGGATAGTCATGTGATATTGCTTGGTTGCCATTTCTGGCATGTTGAACTATATATTGGAAAGGCACCAAATTGGGCAATGGAAGGATGTTAAGTGGGTTGGCAGTAGTCAAAGTACTCATTTATCCAGATCCTTGACAATAGTGAGCTATGAATAATTAATGATTGGCTGCTGGAGGCACTTCACAGAGGACTTACTATAAGGAGGATAGAAGACAGTGGCATGAGAAACATCAGGTGGTGTCAAAAAAATAGCTTTCACAAGGCTTGCTTTATTTGAAATGTGGCTTTGTATGGCCACAATCCCAACCAAGTTCCCAGGAGTAAAGCCCAAATAATATGTATAGAATATATACAGCTCAATTACTGCATTTAGAGTGCCATTGGTTAAGCTTAAAGTATTTCAAAATGAACTTGGCAGAAAAATCAAAAAATTACATGATTGTTCCTCTGATAAGTGGACACTATCTGTCTGATTAATATCTTGAGTGGAACACCCCCACTTCATTAAGTGATTTGGGGTTCCCAATTAGAAACCAGTTGGGGGATAATGCAACCCAAGCCTGCCTGAGCTTATCAGATCAGGCCAAATTTAGCAACCAACTTGGCAGCACCCACATGAAGCATGAAGCTCACCCCTTAAAAATAAATGTCCAGTCAGGAAAAGACCAACCATTGAAAGGCCAAACTTCCATATCCAAAGATTATAATGCCTTGCAACTTATCTTCATCCAAATGAAAGAGATCTTGACGCCCAAACATGCCACCTAGATAGCAAGAGAATAGCATAATATGCATCTGTAGGTAAGTAACTATAAAAGACCAAGAAAGCCATTCAAGGTGGTTATCATCATTCCTACCAAATAAATCCTTGTTATGAACTTTTGATTCACCAGCATTTTTCCTTATTCATTTCTTTTCCTCTTTAATATGTGATTGTTTGAAAACCAATAAGCTTAACCAGGAGTAGACCATCAAGTTCTTGCTAGAGACCCAGAAGTTCCTGACTACTGCCACCCCCTGATTCCCTCTTTGGTCCTGTGAATCTTACTAAATCTCTTCCCAATTCAACTACAAACAGTAGACCCAGGGAGATTTAATTTAGTTCACTAGATCAGACACTCCTAAGGAACCATATCATCTAGTCTGTGATAGAAAAGATGTCACTGTATATCCTCTCATATTCAACAGGAAGTAAAACAATCTTTTACCTATCTTGTTCCCATGGAACCCCATTTTGCATCTAAACCAACTGTACCTCACCTGTTCATCCCCAACACTACTGGTCAGAGTAGTCTGTTCTTTGGGCTGCTTTATCTAGCACTCACAAGATTAGTTGACTCTGCCTTGCCAGCAGCTGGACCATGGTCTGTGGCTGGAAAGGCACTTTCCTACTTTTTAAAGTTAGGTCTTATCATCTGGTGGGCCATGCCTATATCTGCCTCTGCTCCTTCTTCACCTAATGACACTGTAAAGCACTCCTAGTTAACTGACAAATATGCTAAAAATTATTGGCGCAGTATATCCAAAGTAAAGTTAAGCAGCTAAAATCATGCTGTACAATGTGCTGTTTATGTCCAATTAAATACATTTATTAACTATAGTACTTGGCTATAACCTTTGAATTGATATTAGAAGATGTATTTTCTATAGAAAGTTGGGTTTTCTAGATTGAGCATCATAATAATGGAATTTATTAACTTTTAAAAGGGGTGGTATATGAATGGAGTGGATCATGGAAACTTTTGATAGTCTGGAAAGCCTCTGCATGATTAGGGCTGTGTCAGATTTTGAGAGAATCTTCTCAAAGAAGATTCTCTCGAAATCTTTCCCTTTCTGACCCACAGAAGGGTGTACTTTTACAGAATTTTTTTACAATAAAATATACATATTTAGTTTTTTATTTAAAAATTTAAAACAATGAAATTTGAAATTAAAGAATTATCTTAGAATTTTTTTATAAACATATAGTAAAATATTGAGATCTGGAAAGCAAAAAGCCTTCCATTACCTTTTTTTATAGTGATTTTTGGATTCCCCTATGCTGGGGGAATCCAAGATAAGATTATGAGGAAGGGAGGACGGGACAATTACGGCATTTGCCATATTTGCCCCTTTTCTGGGCCGCTGCAGCCCTATGCATGAGGGTAGTGATTTTATCTGCATGGATTTAGAAATCTGAATCTACAATGTTTTTTAATGCGAAAATTGTAGAGCCCAGCCAACTGAGCACTGATCCACTTGGCCAGGTTTAAAAAGGTGATGCCGATTTGAACTTGAATTATTTGGCATCCAAATTTACTCTTGGTGTGATAGAATGGGTCATTATTTGTTAGATTAAGCCAAGGCGCCAGCTTAAGCATTTCAAAGCCTTTTAACTTATTTGGTATCATTTAAGTCATAAACTTATGTTTTTTGAACATTAGTATAATGCTTAGTTTACTGAAGAAAAGTTTAATAGTGTAAAATATACAAATAATAGAAATAAATCTTATTTCTATTAGCTGTATTTTTTGCTAAAACCCTTTTTTCTATTTTAATAAGCCAAGAATTAAATATATGAGTTGCATGGGAGAGTAATAGCAGCCCCAAAGCTATAATTGCTATTACCCTATCTTTGGCTCATATAATTAATTTCTTAGTTATTTTTAGAAAAAAAAGTTGTTGTATTTAAAAGACTATTTACCCTATGTGAAATATAAGTTTTTGTTATGCGTCCAACTTTATGAACATGTCCTACTAATCCTTTAGTAGTATCAGCTCTCTTTGTTTCTCTGTCATCTGTGCAGAACTTTGCACAATAATTTATTTTGGAGTACTCCTTAACATCCTCAAATGTCAAAGGTGAAACATACAGCTCACCATTTTTCATTAAATATGAAAGATTAACATAAAATGCTTTGACTTCAAGCCAGCTTTTTTTAGGCCTAGATTTTCTATCATAGATGTGAAAAAAGATTTTTTGGGAAACATCTGAATTATTTACAAGTGTCTCATAGAGACCCTTTCTTTCTTCCTCTCTCTCAAAAACCATTTTGAGATCATTTATATTTTTTATATACATCTCATTTTCCTTTTGTTTAAATATTTTAGATAATACACCAAAATGACCATCAACAATACTTTTGCCATGACACTCAACAAATCTATTAAACTTAATTGTTCCTTTCATAATTTTAGGTACCTCTTTAAAAAGATAATATAAGAATTCATAAGATCTGAAATGATTACCATTATCAGTCCAAACTTTAATATTTTTAATATTCTTAAATTTATTATTTTTAAGCAGACTTATCAAATACTGACCTGAAAACAAAGAGTCATGAGATAAAATTTCAGATAAAAAGTCATGATACTCATATTTAATTTTCTCATTTTCTTTAAAAGCAATTGCAAATCCTAATAAAGAAATTGGTATTTTCTCATAAAAACAATTATTTGTCTCTATAGGACCCCCACCTATTTTAAAGTTTTCTTTATAGTCTATTACTAAAACACATGAATTATTATCAAGATTATTTATATCACTAATATATTCTTTATTTTGATGCTTATAAAACTTTTCATGTAGGTCAATAGATTCCAAATTTTCTTTAATAGATTTAGGCAATGGCAACTTCTTTATATTCAAATCCTTTTTCTTCATTTCTAATGACTTTTTTAAGTTGCAAATGTTACACATATCAGTTTGCTTTTTGCTTTTAATTATATTATTAGGAATAAGCTTATAAAAAGTGGAAAGTGAAATAGAAATATTGTTTTTTATTTTCATATCTTTGTAAATTTCTTTTTTGTTTTCGATAATGAGTATTTTATTTTAGTTGAGTATTCACTCAACTCTTTTTGTAATTCTTCATAAATCAATCCAGGGGATTTTTTAGTGAATTGGCTAGTTGGAAATGAATTTTTTAATATATGTTTTAAAATATTTTTTATGTTTTCTTTCTTTACTGAATCATTTTTTCCTTTTTTATTTTTTGAATTTAATGATGCTTTTTTAGCATTTTTTTATTTTTTTAGAATATGAATACTCATTTTTTGTCATTTTAAATCCACAATCCCAAAGCTCTTTCAGACTGTAGCTTGATGTAACCAATGCTCTTAGGGAAGGAAGGTGCTTGGCAGGGGACTCTGACATCAATTCCTTTAGGTTGTTAAGGAAATCATCTGTCTTAGAATTTTGTATGACAGGTAAGAAGGTACTTTTTCCCAACTCTGTTTTTAATAAGAAATGCTCAACAAAGCTGTTAAGATCACTGCCAGCAGTAAAAAGGAATGCTTGTTTAAGCATAGAGATTCTTTCTCTCTTAGTAGAAGCCCCCAGTGAGAAGAAGGGTGTCATCTGAGGTGCAAACTTGATAGGTTCCATAATGATAGTGGTTGGGTTCCTTGGCTTGGTTCAGGCAGTTCTTGCTTGGAAATAGATGTGCAGTTATCAGAGAGAAGTAAAGGTGTAGATTGTAAAGTAAATTTCTGTAAAGTTGAGCTGTTTAAATACCATGTTAGCTGAGCTTTTGCACTACAGGCATAAATCCCCAACTGACCCCCAACTGATCTCCTTAATTTATCAATATCACCCCTGAAGTCTGATATCATTGTTTATTTACCCCTTTTTATATTCTGGTTAACTGTTGATATTTCCGCGAATAGTACTTCAATCTTGCTCAAACTAGTATCATTAGAAAGCCCTTAATCTCAGCTTTCGGAATTGTGCTGTAACTTTATATTTCAATACTAATTTAGTATCTTGAAGTGGCTTTGAATGTAAGCTTATAAAATTATTATTTGAAATAAAATATGCTAATTAACTCTTAAAGTATGGTATTTTAATCAGTAAACTAAATTTAAAGTATAAATCATTATTTAGCTTACTTTTAGTAACCAACTCAAAAACCTTTTTTTAAATAAACTTAAGTTTATTATAACCTTTAACAGTTCTTAAAAAATGAACTTTATATATTTTAAATCTATCAAAACAAAAATGTTTTTCTAATCACATATAAATATTTGCTTGTATAATTAAATTTGTATCTTATTTTTATAGATACAATGACTAAGATCATTTTCCATTTAGTTCAAATAAATTTTAACCTTTATAAAATTTAATTAAATAAAGCAAGATTTTGATACATTCTTTTTTATGGTTGAATTTTTTATACATATTATCTCTAGCATACAGTATAAAAATATAATTTTATTAAATAGTTGTATAAAGCTATTTTATTAATATTAAATACTTAAAATTTTGAAAAGAAAAACTTTTACTCTCTTATAAGTTCTTATTATATATTTTCTATAAAATCTTACTTAAGAATAAATTACTTATGCTAAATGAGATCACTGAAATTTCAATAAAAGTTCAGTTTTAATTTTAGTTTTAGTTTTTTTTAACTTTTTACTAGATTTTTTTTTAAAAAATCCAAAATTATTTAATATTTATTAAATATGCAAAAAAGCTATCTGCCCTCTTTTTAAAAAGAGGGATTCAAAAATTATTATATTTTAAATTAAATACTTTAAAAAAGCTAAGATTTTAGGCAACAATTTGATTTTCAACAAAAAGCATCATATCAGTTTTTATTGTATTTTTAGGTTGCTCTTTTTAGAATGATGTCATTTTGTACTAATCAGCTTTCAAGAAATAATGGTATATGAAATAAGATTGTTACTAGCTTTTAATACAGTTTAATTTAGCTGTAAGTAGAAAATGATTAATTTAATATAGGTTTTTATATTATAAGGATTAAATAAGATTTATTTTGATAAAATTGTTGATATTATTTAAATTTATTGATAAGAAAATTAAAACAAAATTTTAAAGTTTTAAGTAGCACAGTTAATAGGAAACAGATTAATCTAACAAATAATGACCCAATCTTGAATTTACATACGATGACACAGAATCAACCGTAGCGAGCGGAAAGAGTTCGAAATATTAATTTTTGTATCAAAAATAATTATTTAACCAGAATTTAAAAAGTGATCCAAACTCGCATGTCAATCATTTGTATAAATTATCAAATTAAATTTCTTTTAAATTTGAACCTTCAACTCATCCTTTGATTAGAATGGTCCAGCGGATTAATATACTTCATCCTCTAAAGCCAAGGTTGCAAGATGAGACATGACTTCAGAGCGGACTTGATTAAAAACGTCTGAACGGATCTTTCAGCCACATCGCATACATGGCTTGTTTATATTCCCGTTGGCAAGCATCATCCACTTGATGTTTTCCAACGCTCATGGCGGGCTGACTGCCCTACTACAGACTAGAAGCGATGATAGCGGGAGGGCCCTAAATTCATTGCTTGGGGGACGCACAACAGTCTTGAAAGTATTTGGACGATTGGGATGCCCATTCACAAGATACGACGCGCACTGTCTATCACAGCAAAAGAAGAAGCTGTCTAAAGTGGGGGCCACTCTCATCGGAGTGACATTTGAAAGCGGAGAGGATGGGCTTGGGTTAAAAGGGCTATGGGATGGCGAGATGTATTTGGATACAAAGCGTGAAGTATACCGCTTTTTCTGTCTCCAGCGTATGTTTAAACTCAAAGCCCTGAAATGCTCGGCTTGCAAGGAAACCAGTAAGACCACCATTTAACCAAGCTAAATCTGTAGAGAGCATGCTCGCGTCGCTGAAAGAGAGATTTGGCGGCAATGACACCGGGGATACCCTCCAGATGGGCGGGACCTTTGTCATCAACACCGATGCACGCGTACTGTACTCCCATTTGCAAGAAAACATGGCCGATTTGACTGACGTAAATGAAGTGTTCAAGGTGTGCCACGACGAATTCATGACACGCATGCTGACAATGGTATCGAACCCTCCGAAAAATACTGCCCATTACAAACCAACCAGGAGAAAGAGCGTGGTAGATATCCCCTTAAGTGGTTCCTTTTTGATTTACAGGCTACCAGAATATACATGCGATACAGCATCTAGCCCAAAACCTATTCCCTGGGACATGCGCGACGAAGTATTCTAGATGAATTGAAATTAATTTCCCTAGCCAGCAAAGTAATAACTACACGCATGAATTGGCCAGCATACTGTCAAAAGCAAATAAATCATCCATGATTTTCTTTCTTTTAGACAGCCTGCATGAATCCAGTCTCAATTTCTTTGGTTGGATCACACTTTTTAAAACTTTATTTACTGATGTGGATAAATAAATGTTTAGTTGAAGATATTAAGACATATCAGAGATAGGTTGGTAAAAGAGAACATGGTCAGGCAGGCTATCAAAAGGGCAGAGCTAAGTGCTGCAAAGCTCTGCCCTTTCACAGCAGCCCACTGATATAAGTTTCTGCTTCCTAGATGGAAATAATGTTTTTTATTTATACTTTCAATAAATTTATATCTTTATCTAATTACCTTAGTTGCTAAAAGCTATATTTGATAATATGGGTGATAGTAGCACATGAACTTATGGGAATTATATAAAACAAGATAAAGGGGGAAATTGAAAAGAAAATGATACTTTATTTGATATAATATATAGAGTATTGTATAGTATCATGGGGAGTCACACACCTTCTATGCATGTCATGATGATCATGGGGCTTGTCCAGATAATGTTCCATTTAGTATTCAGAGATTTTGTTCCCATATAACATGAACATCTGATAAGATTACCACTAATTACTCATTAATTGGGAGATTTCTCAGGGAATTGTTTTCCCGAGAGGGAGTAGCTAGAGATATTGCAACTGTCTGATATATACTGCTGGGAAGTATAATAAATGAGATAAAGGTGAAAATTAAGAAGAGAATGGTACTTTATTGGATATGGATATAGGATAATCATATATAACCGCTCAAGTCACTGGGGAAATTATTTACATATGTTTTAATTGGAAGAACTTACCTATTTTCAAGTCCAATAGTGGCTGACAACAAAAACAATTTTGCTTATATATTAGTTCGCTTTGATGGATAATGCTGCAGCTCGAAGGGGTTATTGGATACTTTGAAGTGTCTCACGGCATCCCTACCTGTGGCAGTCTAAATTAAAGTAGTATTTTTATTGAATATATTTAAATTGATCCAGTTTGATATTATGGTAAGATGTTGAATTTTTTATTTGAAATTTACTGATAGCTATTGGAGCTAAAAATGACTTCATTATTTATGATTGGTTAACCCATCTATTTCTCTGCCATTAAGATAAGATTAGAAGCAACTAGGCAGGGTAAAGCTTCACTAAACACAATACTAACTTTTCAATTTTAACACTGTAGATTTGTTGCAACCAAGTTTCCAGACTCGCCTGCTAACCTATCTTACGATACACAGAGGGCAGTCAATGAGTTGCCCCTTGACGTATCTAACTACATGCACCAATCTGATGGCAGTGTCAAACTGCGGGCACTTTCTCCTAATTAGGAGCGCTACCAATTTGACCTGCTGATCCCACATGAGTTATTCCTTGGCTTCAAACCTTACATGGAACATGTCATTATACTATCCCCTTTTGGCCGGGTTGCTTTCCCCATGTAGTATATTAATCACAGTATTCTATAATAAACAATACCTTATTAATATTATTCCTGTCTTTTCTATTGGACTATTGTCTTCCCCAATTCAAATTCTGAATCCTCATTGGTTCAGTTACAACAGATTTACTTCAAAATAAAGGTAAGTTTCAAAATATACATATAATATTAACTGCTTTAGCATAGTAGATCAAGGATATTCAAGGTAAGCATATTTTTTTAAATTTGAAGCTAACTTTAGATTATAAATGTAATATCTTTATTAAAAAAACCAAATCATTTCAAAATCAATCCTGGACTTAATTTCAGGTAAACATTTTGAACAAACTACTAATCTTCTTCAAATCCTTTTAGATGGACTTGGTCCACACCAGATCAAGGCTAGGTAAGCTTTTTTTCATCAAATTTACTAACCTAGATTAAGAAAACCCATATTTTTGCCCTGAAGTTAAACATGGGAATGGTAAGCAAAGTTTTGAATCACTAATATTTTTTAACCAAGCTGCATTTCAGGTAAGCCCTTTCTTAAAAATATTAACCTTAGTTTCCTTTTATATGGATTTGGTCCACACAAGATCTTGGGGTAGGTAAGTTTTTTTACTAAATTAAAACCTAGATGTAAAAGGCCAAACTTTTACCCTGAAGCCAATCTAGGGCTTAGTAAATTTTTCTCTAATCACTAACCTTTTTTATAACAACCTTTTTACCAGCATCAGATCTTGGATTAGGTAAGGCTTGTAACTTCCATAATACTAACCTGAATTTTAAAAAAAGCCTTGATCATTGTCACAAGCAGATTCTAGGCTGAGTAAGTTTTTATTGAGAGTAAGAAATATTAATACCAATATTTTTGTTGACTGATTTCAAGTTTTTTTTTCAAATAACACTTTTATTATATGCTGAGAATTAACCAAGTAATAAAAATATGACATATTATTAAAAATACTTTATAATCTATATCGTTATCTTTTTTGTATTTTTAAGTTGTCTAGAGCTTTAAAATCTCTACTTTTTAAGCTAATTTGAAATTTTTACTTCCAGAACAACATAGATCAAAGAACTTTTTAAATGGTTTATGTATAGCTTTTTTATATGATGTTAAATTAAAAAAAGTTTTGATTATTATTTTTTAATCCACCAAGCTTTCTTATATTAACCTTTAATCTGTAGAAGCTCTAAACACAAGACAAATGTTGAATAAAGAGCTATAAATTTAGAAACTTTAACATATTTCTTAAATGGAAAAAGATAATAAAAATAACCATTCTAAAAAACCATGAAAACAGGTTGATAGCTTATTTTAAAAAGCATTCACCCATAATTCTCTATAAAAGTTGCAAAAACACTAAATGTATTCTTTTATTATGGAAAACTATAAATTTGTGTGCCACTGAACCATCTTTTAACAAATAAAGTAATGAAATTAAAAACTTACTAAACTACCTATCAAAACTGCAGGCTCGACCCACCAGCAAGGTTCCAACCAAGCGGGTTTGTGAACTGCAATCCGATTATCTGGTCACTCAAAGCCAGACTAGGAAGTCAACTCAAATTACCAAATCCAACAACATGAACAGATGATGATCCTCTACAGTGGATACCTTGTTTTGGCGCTTGACTCATTATCAGGATCAAGCCACCTCCTTCTTCCATCCAACTGTGTGATCACCAATCATGTTCCTGTTATCCATTGATTCACATGAACTATATAATCACTATCTCTCAATAAAGATTATTATCAAGCTTCTAAATATTTTTCCCCTTGTAACTCTGCTAAAACAGCACAGTTACGACATTGGTAGCACAGGTAGGTTCCCCATCCTATCTTATCTTGAAAATTCTGCCTGTTGCCTGCACACGCCACAGCCAACAAATCCTCAACAGAATCATGACAAGCCTCCCACCCAACTGGACTCTGTACACTCCTGGTACTGCAATACCTGATGGGTTTGTTCTATACCAAAACACAGTGATCCCGCTACCCGCCTTCAACACCATGTCTTCACAAGGTTCTTTCCAAGCTCCACCATTGATGCCGCGACCAGCTGACAAAACCACCATGCCCGCCTATGTAGTCCAAAGACTACAAAGCGCTGCCTTGGAACCTTTTGCCGGGGCCAATGACAACAACACTGCCACATGGATCCAGTCCACCCAGAGCAAGCTAGCTCAGATGGAATGCCCACAGCAATTTTTAATTGCAGAGATTTCCATTTGCCTGACCCATGATGCTGGCACCTGGTGCAAAAAGTGGCATGAAGAGCACACTGACAAGAACTGGGATACCTTTAAGAAAGACTTCCTGGCAAGATTTGTGCTAAAGGATACAGCGCTCATGATCATTTGCCAAGTAAAGAACCTGACCCAGACAGGCACCGTAAAAGAACTCACCCGCGCCTACAAGGAGCTCCACCTTTGTGCACCATCCAATATGGCCTTTGACACCCCAGCCACACACCTTATGTACTACAACGCTCTCAAGTTGCACATGATGAGACATGTAAATCTGGATCAGGTGACCAACCTGCAAAGCCTATACCTTGAAGCAGAAAAAGCGGAACAGACATCCAACGCTCTGCACAAAGCACAAACTGGGAAACAAGAAAGACCCAGGATTCCCATCCAAGCAGGCGCTCCTCTTGACCACCTACTGGAGGCAATGGGAGCAACGCCAACCACAAGCTCATGGGTTCTAACAGACACAGAAATGGAAGCAATGGCCAATCAAACGTACTCATTTCCGCATCACTGCCACACAGGGCAACTAAGATGAGGGAAAAGCCCAGGGAGAGCACTAAGCAAGCCAAGCTCTCCCCACACAACTCCCGACTTGCCCAACAATAAATACCAGCCCAAGGATGTGGACCAATGCCCAATGATCCAGGTTCCCTCAGAAGACCCAGTACTGTACACTTTTGCCAGACATCCCAATAATTTGATGTCCTATCCTTTTCACTTTTACAGTTACACAGGCTCAGCACTCTTGGACTCAGGCGCAGACCGAACCTTAGTCAACAGTAGCTTTGTGGATAAGTTCAAGCTGGCCACTAATCATTTGCGGATTAAAAATGTGGTCCTGGCTGATGAACACCACATTGCTGTGACAAGGGAAACCACCCCCCTTCTCTGTCATGCTTGAGAACCTTCACTCCACCATCCAAGGTCCCATCATCAACTTTCCTAAGTTTGACATTGTACTGGGACTAGACTGGTTACGAAAGAACAATCCTCACATAGACTGGGCAACCTCAGTGTTGACCATCAAGCGTGAAGGTGTCAACCACCAAATCTACCCTGACTCCGTGGACCAACTGCTCTGCGACCACGTCTTTGTGCGCATCACAGAGACCCAGGACAAGAAGAAGGATTTGAAGTCAATTGACTGGGACTCTTGCCAGTAAAAGATCATACACTTCAAAGACCACCAGGATACCTCCACGCCTCAGGACCGCGGCATTGTGGCCTGCCACCCAGAAATCTTTAAGGAAGCGTTACCTGGGCTGCCTCCTAAGAAGCATATTCAGCACTCTATCCAACTCAAGGGGGGCTGTACCCAAGGCGCACCCTATCTACAGGCTGATCCCAAATGAATACAACACCTTACGCGCCTACCTCAAGGAGGCATTGGAAAAAGGACTTATCCACCCCTCACAATCTCCCTTTGGGGCTGCTGTATTCTTTGTGGCTAAGAAAGACGGTACCTTACGCCTGGTCACAGACTACTGCGCCCTAAGTAATTTTACCATTAAGAATTGTTACCCTCTACCACTGATTGACAACCTCTTTGATGTCTTAGGGGGAGCCACTGTCTTCTCCAAGATTGATCTAACTTCAGGCTAAAATCAGATTTGTATCAAGGAGGAAGACATTCCCAAGATGGCCTTCTGCACTAAATACAGCTCCTACAAATGTGTGGTGCTCAACTTTGGCATGACCAATGCCCCGTCCACTTTCATAACCTTCATGAACAAAGTGTTTGCCCTCCACATAGTCAAACACGCCCTAGTGTACCTAGACAACATTATTGTCTACAGCCCATTGGTGGAACAGCACCACAAAAATCTGGAGGCATTCTTTGCGACCTTGGCACAACACAAACTGTTGGCCAAGCCCTCCAAGTGCCAGTTCTTCTGTTAGCAACTACCCTTCCTGGGGCATATAGTCTCAAAGGACGGCATCAAATCCAACAGTCAAAAGATACAGGCCATCTGCAAGATGCCACCACCCAAAGATAAGTCGGAACTCCGCACCTTCTTGGGAATGATGGCCTATGTACAACATTTCATACCTGACTGTGGCGTCTTGACTGCCCCCTTATCCGCCATAACTGGCGCCAAGTCTAAATTTGTGTGGACCCCCCAATGTGACTTCTGTTTTAGATGCCTCAAAGAAAAGCTCACAACAGCTCCCATCCTGCAATACCCCAAACATGACAGGGAATACCAGATGGAAACCAACACCTCATATGCATCCATTGGGGGAGTACTAAAAATTAAAAATAGTGATGGGGACTTCCTGCCTGTAGTCTACAAATTGCGGAAGTTGACAAATGGCAAGTGTCAATACCCTATCCACAACAAGGAACTACTGGCTATTGTGCACTGCCTAGTCAAATGGAGTTGCTACCTAGAACGCCAGGAAGAATTCACAGCATTAACCAATCACAAGTCACTCATCTATTTCAAGACTCAAGCAAATCTGTCACGCCGCCAAGCATGGTGGATAGAACTATTGGAGAGAATTAACATGCTCATCCAGTATAAGCCTGGGTCCAAGCTTGCCATGGCAGACGCTCTGTCATGTCTGTATCTTTTTGCTTCAAGAGGAGAGAATGGGCTCAACCCAGACTGGCCTCTCCTGGTGTTACAAACAAAAGACAAAGGGCTCCCCTCTGGCACCACCAACATAACCAAAGAGACAGTCATCAAGAATGAGCATCCCTTTGCTGAAGTATATGGGACTCTTCACAGAAAGATGACTGACGGCACAACCATTCCCTACATCCCCACACATCAACAAGTTGACACTATCCTTTGCTATCACAGAGACCTTGGACATACCAAGAGCAGAAACCTATATGAGTTCCTAAAACATAAAGCCTGGTGGCCAACCTTATACTGCAATTTCCAGGAAGTTCTAGACCAATGTGAGGTGTACAAAAAGTTTGCCAAAAGCAAAATCCTGCCAAATTCAGTACTTCCTATCCGCACACAACTACCTTTCAAAGTATGGGCTCTTGACATTGTTGGCCCCATGCCAGGAAAACACAATGACAAGAAATACATCATCACCACCATTGACTTTGCGACAAGATGGTCAATAGCCCAAGCAGTAAAGGCACACACCGGCAATGGCATTCAAAAATTTATTGGCAAAGAAATAATAAGCAAGTTGGAAAGCCAGAACTCCTGATAACCGATGGAGGCAAAGAGTTGACCTCCAAAAACAGCAATATATATCTCACCAAAAATGGGGTCAAACACACCGTAACAACACCATACCACCCACAGGCCAATGGACAAGTAGAGTGGCTTAATGGTAGCCTTGTGCAAGCCTTAGCCAAACTCACTGCCGGGAGACCTGAAGGCTGGTATATGCAGCTACAGACTGCATTATTTTTGTGTCAAACCCAAGTGAACAGATCCACCAGAAAAGGCCTTTTTGAACTGGTATACGGCACACAGCCAAATATCATTCAAGCATTGACTGGACCTAAAATGGAAATTCCAAGTGAAGTCCCCCCACGCTCAGATCCTCAAGCAATGCAGGTTAATTATGAGCAAACAGCCAAAGAGAATGAACATCTGCAAAAGACATTTATTCCCATCCACAATAGACATTAAGTTGGGGACAAAGTATGGGGCATGAATGTTGACAAGAGCAAGTTACAACCTGAAAAAGTGGGGTCAGCAATCATTCTAAAGTAAACAACAATAACACTTACCTCGTGTAAGGACTTGGGAAATGCAAGCAGGACAAGACCCTACACCATGACTGCCTACAACCCTGCAAAGCAAGACAGAAACAATGAGAGACTGCCCTACCAGCTACAGAACAACAACTAGTTCAATACAGCACCCAGGCTCCTGATGACCTCCCTGACAACCTGCCCCCAGAGGAGGCCAACCTTTAGTTGGGGGGGGTGTCAAAACCGCAGGATCAACCTGCCAGCAAGGTTCCAACCAAGTGGGTTTGTGACCTGCAATCCAATTATTCAGTCACTCAAAGCCAGACTAGGAAGTCAACTCAAATTACCAAATCCAACAACATGAACAGATGATGATCCTATACAGTGGATACCTCGTTTTGGCACTTGACTCATTACCAGGATCAAGTCACCCCCTTCTTCCATCCAACTGTGTGATAAACAATCATGTTCCTGTTATCCATTGATTCACATGAACTATATAATCACTATCTCCCAATAAAGATTATTATCTAGGTTCTAAATATTTTTCCCCGTGTAACTCTGCTAAAACAGCACAGTTATGGCATACCAAAAAAAAAATTCTACTAGAAAACAAGAAAAAGATAACTGGAAAGCTTTGCAAGAAAGGGGCTGAGTTAGCACAGCTGTTTTCTTTTGGTAGCCTGCAAACCATTGGACTTTATCTACTCATAAATTTCTAATGTTATTTCATTGACTAAAACTAAATAATTGCTATCAAGAAATCATAACGGTGCCCACATCTTTATACAGCTTTATACCAGGTATGAGACCAGAAACACATAATAGCAGGCTGTCATCACCCATGGGTTGTCACTAAAAAGACTTTAAAATAAAGATCATTAAAAGCCTAAAATTTAAAGTCCAAAAGATATAAATTCACACCTATTTTTAATCATAGTTTTTACTAGATATGAACTAGAAACACATATCAGCGGGTTATCGTAAAAGAGTGAAGCTGAGCGTAGCACAGTTTTGCTCTTTTGGCAGCCAGCCTGACACATCTTTTCTTTTGCCAACTAGAGTATAAGATAAAGATTTTAGAAGGACACTGATTTAAAAGAACAAAAAGGTTTTTCAGCTATGATACCTAGACGCATACCCAGGCAGGATTCTGTAAAAGAGCAAAGCGGGTGTAGCTCAGCTTTGTTCTTTTGGCATCCTGCCCATCACACCACACTTGTATATAGTATCATGGAAAGCCACATATTGTCCATGTACACCATGGAAGTCATGAGGCTTATCCAAGTAATGTTCCTCTTAAGTTGCAAGGATTTTTCAAGTTTTGCTCCGCTTAAGATCCTGAATGTTTGATTCCCGTGATAGATGGCTGAATGTTAGTAGTTCCACCAACTTAATGATTAGTTGAGGAATCATTCAGCAAGTCAATGGGGAATTAATTTCCTGATAGGGAGTAATTGAAGATGCTGCAACATCTCTCCCTGGGGTGTTGTAAGGTGGAACCTTAGGAATTTTCTTTAGAGTTTTGGGGATACAGGCTTGGTATTGGTCCAGTTTGGCGTTGGGTACAGGGAGCCTGGAATTGTGTTGTGCTGTTCTTGCTTTTCAGAGGTGAATTTGATCATGCTTCATAAGTTTCAATCTAGTACAGGCATCAATTCCTTTGACAAGGTAAGTATCATTGGGCTTTAATTCCATTATAACACCCGGTCCTCTTAACACTGGTTCCAATTTATGTTGGTCATGGTTGAAAACCCAAATCTTGTGCCTGTGGACGTATTTATAAAGGCTTTTGACTGTGTTACAACTAAATTGTGTTTGACACACCATTAGTGCTGTTGGAGGCATGCTGGCCCAAAGTTGTGGGTTGTTGACAGATGATTTACTGATTACATCTATAAGGAAGCTGTTTGATCTCTCTATTATAACATTTTCTTGTAGATGATAGATGCTGGCAAAGATGCGTTTTATTTCATTTTTAGCAAGGCAGATGTTGGTGTCAATGGATTTGAGTTCTGTTCCTTCATCTGTAATAAGGAGTTCAGGCTTCCCAAACTTGGCTATGATCTCTTTGCCAACAAAGTGTCTCACATCATTTCCTTTGTATTCTTTTGTTGCCTGCAGTACAGGCCATCATGCTGCATAGTCAAGGGATGTGTTGATGCAATTTTTTTCTTGTTGTCTTCTGACATAATCCTATAATATTAAATACACATACTTTAGAGGGCTGTTTATTGCAATCAGAATTATAGATTTGAAGGCTGCTTTGAAGGGAGCATACTTCTAACATACTTTTCATTGACAAAGTATATTTTTGATGACATCCAACATTTTTGGACACCAATTACTGATCAAGAGCTATCCATGTAGTTTCTTGCTATGGGTGTATCCCACGTCTCTATTATAAAAAGAAAGGTGTCAATCTTTTGTGTTGACAGGTTATATGGTACAGTGTCTTCACTCAGCAGATGTAGTAGAGGGTACCACAATGATTTTTGAACAGATTTTGTTCTTGAGATCTTTTTCTTGTAATCACATTGGAATACCAGACAAGAAGAATTCTCAGAGATTTATTACTGTTAACATGGGCCAATCAGGGTCTTAACTATTGGTGCAGAGTATATTTTTATGGCAAACCCTTTATAGGGTGTCTGCTGTTAGTATCTACCTGCCTGGTTTATACTCAAACATGGTTTACCTTTGGATAAGATTCAGTTATCAATATTGGCTCTTTGATAGGTGCTGTTGTGCTTTAAAGAACAATAGACATTTGTGGTTGGTTAACACTTTGAATATCTGTATCTCTTACAGGTAGCAACACCAGTTCATTTGAGAATGAACATTTGTTATCAAATTTTTACCATGTATGGGGTTTTATTGGTCACCATCTGAGAGTTTCTTCATTTCTTATGCAGCAGAGAGGAAATCCTTGTCTGTTATCTTATTCAAAGTAAACCATCAATATTGTAGTGAGATGCATCTGTCTCCAGTTTGTTTACCCCTTTGTGGTTGGGTTATTGAAGGATGGAAGATATGACTATAAGCTTTTAAAATCAGCAGAAATATTGCTCTCATAGAAGCATAAAGACAAACCTGGTTGTCTTGCCAGTGATTGTGGATAGTGGGGCAATCAGCATACTCTAGTCTGTGACAAACCTTCTGACATACACAATCATCCCCAGGAAGAAGCAGAGTTCACTCTAGTTTTGTGGTACTGGCATGTCAGTTATGGCTCTTAACTTTTCAGGGTCTGATTTAATTCTGTCTTTACTGAAAGCATGTTCAGGAATGATGGCTTGATAGAGAAGGATTCATATTTGAAAAGTTTGGAAACTAATTGGTTATTTTGTAATTTCATGAGTACTGTGCAGGCAAATTTATAATGATGTTCTTTAGTGGGAATGTAGATGATTATGCAATCTAGGTAAAATATGGTCTGATTCTTTATATTATCTATGATACCCCCATTCTTTAATGTAAAAAGGTACTGGGAGCGTTGGTCATATCAAAGTTAATTGAAATTCATTCAAATGCCCTATAATTGGTTATAAATGCTGTTTTGGGATATACTTGGGTTTGAATCAGATTTAATGGTACCTTGTAGTCAAATCAATTTCTGTGAAGAGTTTTTATTCCCTAAGGCATCGAATAGGTCATCAATAATGGGCAGGGAATACCTGTTCTTAATTTTAGCCTCACTAAGTGATTGATAGTTGATGAAAAAGTGTATTCCTCCAACATTCTTATCTAAAAAGAGGAAAGCTGCTCTAAAGAAAGAATTAGATGGTCTTATATATCAGGATTCTCCTTCTTTAATTCAGCTTCTAGCATTTTTAGGATCATCAACACCACTTGTTTTATTTAAGCATTGGCAATTCACATCAATTTATTATTCAACAACTTCCCCCTTCATTCCCTTGCTCTACTGGCCAATTTCATCTATTTTAATGGTTGATTTTTATGTTTGAAGTTACCTTTAATCCTGGAAAATCTTGAACCCGGGACCTAATGTTAAGTTTAGTTTAAACTAGTCAAAGCCTGCTTACATTTTGCCTTTTGCTTTGGCTTACAGCAGCAGTTTGGATCTTGTTTTTCTGTCCTCTTGCTTGCGCTCTTGCTCAATATTGAATTTACAAAGCAAAACCACCACTCCTTTGTCTTTGTCTTTGTCTTTTCCTATTTTGAACTTTTTTAAGTTAGTAATACTCTAAACACAAATGTTATTGCCTTTTCTTCCACAGGTCCATTTAACCAATCTTGGTTAAGGTCTTATTACCCCTTTGATTACCTCAAAAACCCAGTCTTAAAATATGGCCTGAGTTTTACTCAGTCTCAACTTAAGTTGAGATTGTTTGACTTGTACCCCAAAAAGGCACTTAATAGGTTTTATGGCTTGTATTTTTCATTTCTTAACTCTTGCATCTTCCATCTTAGTTCCATGATTACATTTGATTAAAGTTTTCATTATTTAGGCAATTTTTATAGTGGGACTCACACTTTGATTGTTAATAATTTTAATCCACTGTCAAAACAGCAGGCTTGACCCGCCAGCAAGGTTCCAAACAAGCAGGTTTGTGAACCACAATCCAATTACCCTGCCACTCAAAGCCAGACTAGGAAGTCAACTTGAATTACCAAATCCAAAAACATGAACAGATAATGATCCTTTATAGTGGATACCTTTTTTTGGCACTTGAATCATTACCAGGATCAAGCCACCCTCTTCTTCCATCCAACTTTGTGATCAACAATCATGTTCCTGCTATCTATTGATTCACTATGACTATATAATCACTATCTCTCAATAAAGATTATTATCAAGCTTCTAAATATTTTTCCCCTTGTAACTCTGCTAAAACAGCACAGTTACGACATTGGTAGCACAGGTAGGTTCCCCATCCTATCTTATCTTGAAAAATTCTACCTGTTGCCTGCACACGCCATGGCCAACAAATCCTTGACAGAATTATGTCTGGCCTCCTATCTGACTGGACCCTGTACACTCCTGGTGCCGAGATACCCAATGGTTTTATCCTGTACCAGAACACAGTGATTCCACTACCTGCTTCAACGCCATGTCTGCACAAAGACATTTTCAGGTTCCCTCCTCCATTCTGCGACCAACCAACAAAAACGCCATGCCCGCCTATGTAGCTCAAAGACTGCAAAGCGCCGCCTTGGAACCCTTTGCTGGGGTCAACAACAACAACGCTGCCGCATGGATACAGTCTGCCCAGAGCAAGTTGGCCCAGATGGAACAACCACAGTAATTTTGGATTGTGGAAATCTCCATCCGCCTGACCCATGACGCGGGCACCTGGTGTACAAGTGACACAAGGAACACACCAACAAGAACTGGGATACCTTCAAGCAAGACTTCTTGGCAAGATTTTTGCTTAAGGATACAGTGCTCATGATTATATGCCAAGTGAAGAACCTTACCCAGACAGGCACCGTGAAGGAACTCACCCACACCTACAAGGAACTCCAACTTTGTGCACCATCTGCATGGCCTTTGACACCCAAGCCACACATCTCATGTACTATGACGCCCTCAAGTTGCATGTAATGAGACATGTAAACCTGGACCAGGTGACCAACCTGCAAAGCTTGTATTGTGAAGCAGAGAAAGCGGAACAATCCTCTAACACATTCCATAAGGCACAAACTGGGAAACAAGAAAGACTCAAGAATTCAATCCAGGTGGGTGTTCCACCCAACCATCCCTGGAGGCAATGGGAATAATGCCAACCACAAACCCACGGGTTTAAATGGACATGGAAATGGAAACAATGGCCAGTCAAACCATACTCATTTACGTGTCACCGCCACGTAAGGCAATCAAGATGAGGGAAAAGCCCAGGGAGAGCGCTAAGCAAGCCAAGATTTCCCCATGCAACTCCTGACTCTTCCAATGATGAGTACCAACCCAAGGACATGGACCAATGCCTAATAATCCAGATGCCCTTGGAGGACCTGGTACTGTACACCATTGCCAGACATCCCAATAAACTGATGTCCTATCCTTTCTGCTTTTGCTATTACACAGGCTCAGCACTCCTGGATTTGGGCGCATATTGAACCCTGGTTAACAGTAGCTTTGTGGATAAGCTCAAGCTGGCCACTAATCCTTTGCGGATTAAAAAAATGGTCTTGCTGATGAACACCACATTGGTGTGACAAGGGAAACCACTCCCTTCTCTGTCATGCTCAAGAACCTCCACTCCACCATCCAAGTTCCCGTCATCAACTTCTCAAAGTTTGACATTGTACTGGGGTTATACTGGTTACAAAAGAACAATCCTCACATAGACTGGGCAACCTCAGTGTTGATCATCAAGTGTGAAGGTGTTAATCACTAGATCTACCCTGACTCAATGGTCTAACTCCTACATAACCACATCTTTGTGCGCATCACAGAGACCCTGGATAAAAAGGAAAACCTGAAGGCAATTAACTGGGACTCCTGCCAGTACAAAAATCATAAACTTAAAGAATCACCAGGATACCTCCACGCCTCAGGATTGCAAAATTGTGGCCTGTCATCCAGAAATCTTCAAAGAAGCGCTACCCAGGCTGCCCACTGAGAAACACATCCAACACTCCATCTAACTCAAAGGGACTATCCCCAAAGCGCGCCCTATCTATAGGCTGACCCCAAACAAAGACAACGCTCTACACGCCTATCTCAAGGAGGCGTTGGAGAAAGGACTTATCTGCCCCTCACAGTCTCCTATTGGGGCCGCCATATTTTTTATGGCTAAGAAGGACGGTACCTTGCGTCTTGTCACAGACTACCAAGCCCTAAACAAAGTTACCATCAAGAATCATTATCCACTACCACTAATTGAAGATCTCTTTGATGCCTTGGGAGAAGCCACAGTCTTCTCCAACATTGATCTGACTGCAGGCTATAACCAGATTTGCATCAAGGAGGAAGACATCCCAAAACAGCCTTCTGCACTAAATATGGCTCATAAAAATGTGTGGTACTCAACTTTGGCATGACAAACGCCCAGTCCACCTTTGTGGCCTTAATGAACAAAGTATTTGCGCCACACATAGGCAAGCATGCCCTAGTCTACCTGGATGACATCATTGTCTACAGCCCCTTGGTGGAACAGCACCACAAAGACCTAGAGGCAGTCTTTGCTTCCTTAGCACAACACAAACTGTTGGCAAGCCCTCCAAGTGCCAGTTCTTTTGCAAGCAATTACCCTTCCTGAGACACATAGTCTCAAAGGACAGCATCAAACCCAACAGTAAGAAGATTCAGGCCATCTGCAAGATGCCTCCGCCCAAGGATAAGTCAGATATCTGCACCTTCTTGGGGATGGTGGCCTATGTACGCTGCTTCATACCAGACTGTGGCATTTTGACTGCCCCCTTATCCACCATAACAGGTGCCAAGTCCAAGTTTGTATGGACCCCCCAACACAATCTCTGTTTTAGATGCCTCACAGAGAAGCTCACAACAGCTCCCATCCTGCAATACCCTAAACGTGACAGGGAATACCAAATGAAAACCAACACCTTAGATGCATCCATTGGGGGAGTACTACAAATCAAAAATAATGATGATGACTTCCTGCCTGTAGCTTATGAATTGCAAAAATTGACAGATGGAAAGTGTTAATACTCTATCCACAACAAGGAACTGTTGGCTATTGTGCACTGTCTAGTCAAATTGTGCTGTTACCTAGAATGGCAGGAAGAATTCACAGCATTAACCGACCACAAGTTGCTCATATATTTCAAACCCCAAGCAAATCTATCTTGCTGCCAAGCCCACTGGATGGAGCTCTTGGAGAGATTCAAAATTTACATACAGTAAAAACCTGGGGCTGAGCTTGCCATGGCAGACACCCTCTCACGCTTATATATCCATGCCACAAGAGGGGGAAATAGGATTGACCTAGACTGGCCTCTCTTAGTACTACAAAAAAAAGACAAGGGTTTCCCCTGGTACAGCTAACATAACCTAGGAAACAGTCATCAAAAACAAAAAGCTATGTGCTGATGTATACAGGACCCTACACTGAAAAATGTCTGACAGCACAACCATTCCCTATATCCCCACGCACCAGCAGGTAGACATCATCCTAAGCTATCACAGAGACCTCAGACACACCAAGAGCCAAAACCTATATGAGTTCCTTAAGCACAAGGCCTGGTGGCCAACCTTATATTGTGACGTTCAAGAAGTCCTAGACCAATGTGAGGTGTGAAAAAAGTTTGTCAAAAGCAAAACCCCTCCAAATTTAGTACTTCCCATCTGCACACAACTACCCTAAAAGTATGGGCCCTTGACGTTGTTGGCCCCATGCCAGGGAAACACAATGATAAGAAATACATCATCACCACCATTGACTTTGCGACAAGATGGTCAATAGCCCAAGCAGTAAAGGCACACACTGGCAATGACATTCAACAATTTATTGGCAAAGAAATAATCAGCAAGTTTGGAAAGCCAGAACTCCTGATAACTGATGAAGGGAAAGAATTGACCTCCAAAACCACCAATGTATACCTCGTAAAAAATGGGGTCAAACACACCGTAACAACGCCATACCACCCACAGGCCAATGGACCTGTAGAGCGGCTTAATGGTAGCCTCGTGCAAGCCTTAGCCAAGCTCACCGCCAGGAGACCTGAAGACAGGTATAATCAGCTACCAACTGCACTACTTGTGTGTCAAACCCAAGTGAACAGATCCACCGGATAAAGCCCATTCAAGTTGGTATACAGCACACAGCCAAATATTATTCAAGCATTGAAAGGACCCAACCTGGAAATCCAAAGTGGAGTCCCCTTGCGCAGACCCTCACGTTATAGAGGCCAACAGCAAATAAACATAAAAGGAAAACAAACATCTGCAAAAAACCTTTGTCCCCATCCGTGATAGACATGAAGTTGGGGACAAAGTTTGGGTCATGTTTGTTGATAAAAGCAAACTACAACCTAAGAAAGTAAGTCCAGCAATCATTCCAAATGTAAACAACAATAACACTTACCTTGTGTAAGGACTTGGGAAATGCAAGTAAAACAAGATCCTACACCATGATTGCCTAAGACCCTGCAAAGCAAGACAAAAACAACGGGAAACTGCCCTGCCTGCCACAGAACAACAGTTAGTCCAGTACAGCGCCCGGGCTCCTGACAACCTCCCTGACAACCTACCCCCAGAGGAGGCCAACCTTCAGTTGGGGGGTGTTGAAACAGCAGGCTCAACCCACCAACAAGGCTCCAAACAAGCGGATTTGTGAACCACAATCCAATTACCCTGCCACTCAAAGTCATACTAGGAAGTCAACTCAAATTACCAAATCCAACAACATGAACAGATGTTGATCCTCTACAGTGGATACCTTGTTTTGGTGCTTGACTCATTACCAGGATAAAGCCACCCCCTTCTTCCATCCAACTTTGTGATCAACAATCATGTTCCTGCTATCCATTAATTCACTATGACTGTATAATTGCTATCTCTCAATAAAGATTATTATCTAGCTTCTAAATATTTTTCCCTTGTAACTCTGCTAAAACAGCACAGTTACAACACCACCAGCTAGTGGTGATCACTTTCCAGACTTAAAAATTGAATTTTTAACTAAATTGTCAGTCCTTAAGACTGGTCTTTATTCTTTTCTTAGGATTAATAAATAGCCATAGCCCCTACTTTACTTCATATAAGCTTTTAGGAGCCTTTATCCAGTTATTGTTGCAAACCTTGCATAATTTTCTATATTTGACAAATATAAAAATTCTTGGTTTAAAGGCTTTAGTTTACAATAATTTACCCCAAGCTTTCAGACCTTATATTATAAGTCTTTTTTATAATGCTTCATTTATGTATTCTTTTAGTGCAACATCTTCTTATGGTGTTAAGCAATATATGGGTAGGACTTGAAAATGCTTCCCTTGAGGCCAATTTTGTGTTGAATACCTCTTTCAGGTGATAAACCTGGAAGCTTTTCTTGGGATTAATGAGGATAATCCTTGAAAAACCTGTTGCTATATTGGATCTTGTTCCTATAAAGACTTTAAGATTTTAAAGTGAACAATCTCATATTTACTGGTGCTTGGGTCAATCTTTCTGACATCTTTATTTTCCTCTGTCTCAGTTATTTTTAAAAAAAACATGGTCTCTCATGAGAATCTCAAGGTGTGTAGAATATAAGTGGTTAGTTACTTCTCTTTTTTTATAGTGAGGGAAGAAATTTCTTACAGCAATGTGTGGCTTGACTTTCTCATCTAGTATAAGCCCAGTATCACATTTTATTCAGGTATGAGTACAAATTTACCACTAAGAATATTTCTGGTCATCTTTATTTCTGCTAAAAAGTTTTTATTCTTTGATTACTGTTTCTCCCCTGTTTGTCTTCAACAATTATAAGATTTAAAAAAATCCTGGAGTTAGGTAATTTCAAAAGATTGGTTTTTTGTCAATATGGGTATTATCTGTCCAGTATCAAATAAAGTTATACATGGTAACTGTCAGGATTTTGGGATATTGACAAAAATAGATTCAACCAATTAACACAGGCCAGCTGTCAATTGCTCTTAGGAATGGTTTCAACAAAATAACAAATGCTGTGGGATCAATGAATCAACAACCAAATAATATCCTTGCAACAATCAATTCATGCATTGTAATTAATTAATGGAACATACAATTACTACACATTCATTAGCTGCTGTTTGCAAGAACCTCAATATGCACCAAATAATAATTACCTATTCTAAACTTTTATTATATACTATAGCAGGAGGACCATCATATAGACCATCATATGCATTACGTCTATAAGAGTCTACCATGAACTAGTCCACCAGGACAAACACTCTAAGATAAAAGGCTCTGAGTCTATTGTATTAGAGTAGCTCTGATTAAGTGAAAAATTACCTCTATGAACTAGTAGCCAACCAATGGCTAGCTAGTCCTGAAAGTGGCCCAGGTAGACAGAAAGGAAACCAATCTGTGAAAGATGCCACACAAGCTTCTGTCAAAACCACCCCAACACGGATATACCTTCTGCTGTGTTGACCTAATGCTACTTTGGTCTCTTTTAGTGTTGTGAGCTAGCTCCAATAAAACGCAGGCAGGTGGGCCGCCTTAAAGCCGGACCATTAGAATAAAAGACTGACAATTCTGTATTGACTTGATGATTGATCCATATCCTACTTACTTAATTTTATCTTCTCTTGGGATTTATTAGTGGAGAAAAATATGATGCTATTGTCATACAGTATTAATTCCTATAGTCAAATATAGAGACAGAACATAAACCTACATCCAGAAGTATAAGAAATGTCCCGAATCCTTTAGGCCTTGGGCCCTTTCAGACTTGCTACTTCTGACAATAACAAAATATTCCAGGCTACAATTTATGCCAAAATTACAGGTTCTCTGTACTTTCCTAATGTTAGAAGACCCAGGAGATTATCTGGTAGACAATAAAATACTATGGTCCACAGATTTCTGACAGTAAAGTTAAAAGTTGTAAGGGTAATTGAGCAGGGCTTAGATCATGGTGATCAAATTCACACTCTGTTCTCTTTAAGAGCTTTTTTGTGCCAGGAAAGGCATGTGAGAGAGGGGGGCTAAACTAACTAAGTTTGGCTCCCATCCTGGCAAAACAAACCACCAGGATACCACCCAGTAGAGTACTGGAACAGCCGCTTGAAGGGGGGTCCACACAGGAGGACATGGGGGACAGCTGAGGGAAATATGCATTCAGAGCCATCAGCGCCAGACCAGTGAGTAACAAGGGGATACGGGCAGGGGTGGAAGAGAGCATCACAGGAGCGCACAAGGGCACCAAGTAACTCTCCTCTGGGTTGGGGAGGGAGAACATTGGCACCTCCTTGGCCACAGGGGCAAGAGAAGCATAATTAATGTCACCAAAGTCCAGGTCATTGCATGTCAAGCTTTTCATCACGGCTTCCCCAGAAGGAAGGAGACTGCCAGGAAGGCTTAAAAGGCTGAAGGGAGCTTCACTCATGAGCCGCGCCAAGAAGGAGATCTTTAACCACAGGTTTGGAGAGGTTGACCATAGGAGGAGCAAAAAGGGGGCAAAAGAAAAACCACAAACTTCAATGCTGGGAGTATCATTGTAAGATTCACTGCAAAATTTGGGCAAGGTAGGTAGTCTTTTTATAGGTAAAACAATTAAAAAATTGTCAAACAGGGGAGGCCACAACAAAGAGACAGGCAGAAAATATAATAGGAGGGCTGGGCATCTTGGAAGCAATCTCAGGTGTCTTTTTCCAGCAGGCAATAACAAAAGCAGGTTTGAAACAAAGTATTTAAAGTGAAAAATCAAGATAAAGTAAGTATTTATAATGAATTTGACTAAAATTTTGAATATCAAGCGTAAGCTTCAAAAGCAAAAGCAAAAATCAAGACAGCTATAGGCTAGAGCTTGTCTCAGGTGTCCCAGAAGGCGGACTGAGTTTGAAACAGGTTGACAAAAGGTAAGGCTTAGTAATATAACTAACACTTTAGAAACTTTAGGCAATAGGAACTCAGAATGAGGTCCAATCCACTACAAATTTTTAAAACATGTGCAACAAGACCCAAACTTTAATAAATTGGAAAATTGACAAGCAGGGGACTCAAAATCTCCTGGCATTGTTAAAAGGGAGTGGGCTGTTAAGAAATGGTTACATGACTAAGTTAGCTTGCATTTGGTTGGCTGGGTGATAAAATTTGCTGGCCAAAGCCAGGGGTGCTGGAAAGTTTCAAGGTAATTTCTGCAGATCCACCTGATTGGCTGGGGGACACCTCAACTAGCTCAGGTTCATTTAACTTTCTGGTCACAGATGTGACCCCATTTGATTGGGTGTTCCTGATTGTTTTTAATAGGGAGAAATACCAAGCTAATAAATAGTCCAAATTAACCAGTGTTTCCTCCCAAGCCAGAGCAACCAAAGCCTGGGGTTCTGCGGGGTATGCCAACACAAATCTTTCATCCACAGTGTGAGATAAATCTTGGAGTGAATTAAGTGATTTTGCTGGACTTTGAGTGGTCTTTTTTGTGCAACGAGGAAAGGCAGTCCTGTCCAAAGCCAAAGGGGGCAGTGAATTTACAAGCAGCTTGTCTAAACACTCCCTGACTCTTTTTCACCCCATGTGTTGCCTTAATGCTCTGCTTTGCAGTTGGATTGATCACTGCAAGGTCCTCCCTCAGGATTAAAGTTGGCAGTGCAAGGGGCTTTCTTTTTAGGGCATACATTATTTCTGAATGTTGCCCCCTATTTGAGTTTTGTCATCTGGGCAGGATATCTGCTTTCTGTGCTGCAGTTTATCTTTTGTTGAGGATCTGGATTTACAAGTATTCTGGCTACCGCCAACCCACTTAACTTCCAATCATTGCCCAATTTGGTGCCCTCCCAATATACAGTTTGACATAATGGAAATGAAAATCAAGGAATATCACATGACTGTCCAAGTATCCAGTAACTCAAACCCATCCTGCACATGATCAACCCCTAGGTTCAAACTAACTAAATCTTTGCCACAGCTAAAGCTATATAAGTCTAAAGTATTATCCAATAAAATAACTTCTCTTCTTTCTCAATTCCATATTTGAAGCCTCCCCAAAAGGCGTTCTTTATCACTGGTAGCAGCTATGGTTTTTTGACCACACCCATGAAAGAGAAGACTGACCAAAATCTGCCCACCTTTGCTCATGTACTCAACCAGGCCACATCCCAGGAGACCTAGAAGATGTACTTTTGCGCCCACAACATCAACAAATATATGCCTAGTGGATGCACCATATTTGAAGGTCTGGTCATGACCAAAGCATGCACCAAGATAATTCAATACAGTTGCTCTCTTCAACAACAAACAAACGCACAACCACCTATCACAGGTGAAGTTACTAACACCAAGTACATTGGTATCAACAAGTTCTTTGGTAAAAACAAAGAAACCTCATCAACTGGCTAGACCACTCAGCTGCTAAACTCTGCACCAGCTGCATCCCTCATGAGAAATGAGTCCAGAAAGCCAGCAAGTGCCTGTACGAGGCCGCAGCTAACTGGTTTGCCACCTGGGTCAGCTCACAAACTGACAACCAGCTTGACAACTGGGAAGAGTTCAAAGAGGAAATCACACACAATTTCTGTGTCACTAAATCCCTTCAAGACATTGCAATACAGCTCAGTAATCTTCCTCAGAAGACCACTATCACAGCCTACACCAATGAATTCAAGGGAATACACTGCAAAATCCAAAATCCAGCGTAAGCTGATAATGTACATACCAGAGCCTCTTTCATCAACAGAATGAAACCCTCTGTTGCTGCCCTCATCTTTCCAGAGGCCAACACCTCCATGTCTGCACTCATTGCAGAAGCCAAGCACACAGAAAAATGCGCAAACATGGAATATGCTGCACGCAACAGCAATTGCTCCTCAAACGGCAATGACAGAGAAAACTCCAATGGCAACAAACTCCAAAACACCAATCATATCAACAGCAACTCCAATTGCAACAATGGCAATTTCAGATAAAGCACAAACTGCTCCTGTCCCAAGAAAGAGGACACTGCCAAAGTAAACAATGCTGAAACAGCAACTCACTATGAATCTGACCCCACATTCTCTGACCTCAAAGGTCTCAAAACAGAGGAACAGGAAAGGAAGAGAGGGAACAGTTTTAAGTTCCCCTGTCTCTCCCCAACTTGACAAAAAACTGTACCAAGGCACAAACTTTGCTGCTCACATCCCACGTGTCCCAAAATACTCCATTTTTATGAACTTAAAAATTAAAGATTGCTCACTACTTCTTGTCTGCTCATGCACTTACAAATCACATACACATAAAATTTTGTTTGACTCTGGTGCACAACACAATATGATTAGCAACCCCTTGTAACCAAGTACAAAATACCAGTTATCAAATCCAACTTCAAATACGCCAGAATGGCAGACAAATCAAAGGTTCTTCTCAAAGGCAAGACAACTCCCTTCAGAATTGACCTCCAAGGAATAAAAACGTCCATCAAAGGACTTGTCATGAACAACATAAACTATGACATTGTAGCAGGCATGAACTAGTTCACCTGAGCGAACCCCAGCATATGTTGAAAAACAAAAACCATGACCATCAAACACAACAGAGTCAATTTTAATATCCTCAAAGAACCCAACAACCTCATTATAAGAGACACAGTATTTTTCCAGGTCATAAACCAAGACAACTCAGAACATCTAACCAAAATCAGTATCTTCTACAAAATGAGGTACACCAAATTCAATAATATACAAACAACCAAAATTCAATATCCAGAACTTGCGGCACTCCTAAACAAATACACTCATGTATTCAAGGAAGAGCTCAAATAGTTACCATCCAAACGGGAGGTCAAACATGGCATCAACCTATTTAAAGCCATGCCTAAACCTGCACCCCTTTACAGACTCCCCCATGGAGACCCAAACCCTCAAAACCCATATTGAGGACAACCTAGCCAAAGGATTCATTCACCCATCAGAATCTCCGTGGGGGCGGCAGTGTTCTTTGTAAAGAAAAAAGAAGGCACTCTTTGCCTAGTAACTGACTACAGAGCACTAAATGTGTTACAAATGAACCAATGAGGATTCAGTATTTGAATCAGGGAAGACAACAGTCCAATAAAAAGGACAGGATTAATAAGAATAAGGTATTGTTTATTTTAGAATACTGCAATTAATATACTATATGGGGAAAGCCGCCGGGCCACAAGGGGGTGGCATGGTGGTATGTTTCATGTAAGGTTTGAAGCCAAGGAATAACTCATGCAGGATCAATAGGTTGAATTGGTAGTGCTCCTAATTAGGAGAAAGTGACCGCAGTTTAACATTGCCATCAGATGGATCATGTTGTTAGACACGTCAAGGGACAAAAAATCAAGCACCCCCTCTTTATTGTGAAATACATTGGCAGGCAAGTCTGGAAAATTAGTTGCAACACCCCCCTTGCACCCTGCTTGTCTTCAGACACCAGGATCAAAGTTTGCAGGAGATCTGGGAAGGTCTGCCCAAACAACTTTTGTGTGGGGATGGTGTGGCAGTGGCGCAAGCAATTGTGGTGAAGCATTTTAATGTTCCCTTGGACAGCCTCCAGCTGGTAGGTGTGGTTGTCATAGACCGTGGCTATCTTGAAGGGCCCCAAGTGGTTTGGCTCTAAGTTGGCTGGATTAGGGCTGAGGGCGTAAACGGGGTCACCTACGGTGTATCTGGTCTCAAGGTGTCTTTTCTCTCCCTCTATTTGCTTGTGCTTGATGTCTCAGGCCTTGGCACGCCACTGGCTCAGGGAAGGGGTAGACAACAAGTGGGTTTGCGGGAACTGTGGATTGTAATTTCCCTTGTTCTACTCCCGCCATACCATTAGGTGTCCCAAAGGCCAAGGAGCTGGGGCTGAACCCGGTGCCCCTGTTGATTTTTGCTTAAAAGATGAGCAGCGCAGTGGGCAGATGTTCCTGTGAGAGTTTGGCAATCAACTGGACCAGGGAGTGATTTAATTGCTCTATGCGCCCATTGGCTTGTGAATGGTATGGAGTTGTGACAATTTGTTGTAGGGCATTTTTGGCGCAGTACGCTTTCATGACATGTCTAACAAGCTTGGGACCCCTGTATGTAATGAGCCATTTGGGTCATCCAAAACAGGCCACAATTTCCTTGCCAATGAAGCAAGTGATGGTGGTGGCGGTGTGGTTAGTGGTGGCTCATGCTACTGGCCATTGGGTGAAGTAGTCAATGGCTGTAATGATATATTTCTTCCCAAGTCTGTCTTTGGGGAGAGGCCCAACAATGT
Source organism: Entomophthora muscae (assembly GCA_014839935.2). NCBI lineage: Eukaryota > Fungi > Entomophthoromycota > Entomophthoromycetes > Entomophthorales > Entomophthoraceae > Entomophthora > Entomophthora muscae. The sequence goes on along the minus strand of QTSX02004261.1, from coordinate 1,412,925 downwards.
CAAGGGCCCACTGCTCAAAGGGTTCCATGGCCTTAATAGGTAGGACAAACTTAGGGGTGCAGGTTTTGACAATTTCTTTTCACACAACACACATTTCTCAAGAAGATCCAAGATATATTGGCGCATATGCGCCCACCAAACCTTATGTTTCATAATTTCAAAGAGGTTCCTTCCTCTGACATGGCCAAGGTGTGGTGGTAGCGCAGTATGGTGTCACCTTGCTGTGTGATGGGAATATAGGGTGTCTTTTTGCCTGTTTCCGTGCAGCAGCAGATATTGCCTGCATTGGTGGTGATCTGAATTTCATTGTCCTTCAGTTTGGAGATGGTTCCCAAATTAAGACCTTCATAGCAGGTTGCTTCAGGTTGGAGGTAGAGCATTGGCTAATTGGGGTCCAAATAATTGTCCCGGTGATAGACGCCATGTAGAGCCTTGAGAGGGCATCTGCTGTGACAAGCTCTTTCCCAGGCTTGTACTTGATACACAACTGGTAAGGAGATAGACACTTGACCCAGCCTGCCCAGCGGCGTGTCAAGTGGGACTTTGTATTGAAGAATTGAAGCAACTTGTGGTCTATCAGGACGCAGGGTGGAAAGGTGGCCCCTTCCAAGTAACAGTGCCACTTCTTGACACAGTTCACAATTGCTGCTAGCTCCTTGTTATGAATTGGGTAACATTGATCTGAGTCAGTGAGCTTCCTTGATTTGTATGCCACAGGGAGGAAGACACTCTTGTCAGTTTCTACCTGTAACATCCCCCCTATGGCCCTGTCAGAGACATCAGTATTGAGTTTGTATTGGCGGTTTTGATTGGGAAACTGTAATACAGGCACCAATGTAAGTCTCTGCTTCAATGCCCCAAAGGCTTGATCTCTGGAAGGAGTCTGATGGAAGCGCTGTTTTGTGTTCAGGAGCTTGGTGAGAGGTGCAATAAGTTCTCTGCAATTGGGAATGAACCTGCGCACTTAGGCAACCATGCCCAAGAAGGTACACATCTGGCCCATATCAGTGGGGGTGGTATGCTGGTGATTGCCTTTATTTTGGCAGGGTCAGGCTTTATCCCTTGGGAAGAGATGGTGTGCCCAAGGAACAAGAGCTCCAACTTGAGGAATTCACATTTGGAGGGCTTAGCCTTCAACTGGGTTTTCCAAAGGGTGTCAGGGACAGCACAGAGGTGTTGGAGGTATGTGGTTTGATCTTGAATGAAGACAATAATGTTGTTAAGGTACAAAACAACACAATTTCCAATCAATTCCTCAAATGCTTTGTTCATTAACATGTCAAAGGTGGTGGAGCATTGGTCATTCTGAAGTTCATGACCCAGCACTCAAACATCCCATATCGTGTTTGGAAGGCAGTTTTTGCTTCATCCCCTGGTGCAATGCAGACCTGGTTGTACCCTGCAGTGAAATTAATCTTGCTAAAGACCTTCTCACCTGCAAGTGTGTCAAACAGGTTGTCAATCAACGGCAGGGGGTACTTGTTTTTAACGGTTACCTCATTGAGGGCGCAGTAATCTGTGACTAGACAAAGGGACCCGTTCTTCTTTGCTACAAAGAAGACAGCAGCCCTGTATGGCAAAATCAAGGAACGTATGGAGCCCTTATCCAGTGCATCTACAAGGTGCTGGCGGAGCTTTTCATCTTCTTTTGGTGTCAAGCAATAGACGGGGCATGCCTTGGGAAGCAACCCCTGTAGCTTTACAGCATGCTGGATATCCCAGAGAGGAGGTAGTTGGTCCAGTGTTTCACTGAAAACGTCCTTATACTCCTCAAGGAGAGCGGTAAGTGCTGGTGGAGGTGGAGTAGTCAAGGGAAAAGCTGCAGGTGGTTCAGCGCATATAACTTTGACCGAGCATTGTGTGAAGTCTAGTTTTCCCCTTGAAATTGTATGAGCCTGTTTCTGTGATTCTAAAAAACACAGTATTGTGTAGCAATTTGCTTATTTTGACAGGATGTTGAGCAACTTGTGTTATTTCTGGTATAATCAAATCTACAGAAAAATGTTAGCCTTGCCAATGTACTCTACCTAATCCTATGCAAGAGCACTACAGACTACAATAGAATAGAACTTTGAAGATAATTATGTTTATTGAAACTGGAGTACAATCTAGCCAGCGGCTGCAATCTATCCAGGTGTAACTAAGAACTTCTTGTTGTCCTTTCAGGCGTCTATATCAATATATACTACAACAACCCTTCTTCTTGTCCTTTCAGACAGTTCTCAGTGGCTACCTTTGCAATAGGTCCATTTTTGCTGGCTGCACCTATCCTGATTGGCTATCCTTGGCATGTGTGTTGCTACTGGCCTTTACAGGTGTACATGGCACTTCAGCTACAGCCTACACTCTTCTTGAGCTAGCCTACTGTTGTTTGTTGGTTGGCTGTATCTTACACGCCTATCATTGCACTGTGAAACTTTGCCATATTTAGTTGATGCTTAGAAATTGTCCCTGTTCAGCCCTCTCACATTGGAAGGTGGTATTCCAGTATTCTGTTTGCAGGGCTCAATCAGTGATCTTTTTCTGGCTGACAAGCCTTCTGCTTATTAATGTTATGGGCCAAATTGGGGATTATACACTGTATAATAGTAGACTCAATCCAGTATTGACCCATGGATTATCTGCCGTGTAAAGCTGACCCAAACCAATAAGAAACCCAATTATATACCGTGTAACTCTGACCCAAACTTGGCATTTCCTGATCTTTTGCATATCACTTGTTTGATATGAGCATATATGCCCATTGGGCTGTGTGGGGCTGGGCTGATACAACGTCTAGTAGGGTGGATTGAGAGGTGAGTGATTGATGATCTTTAGGTTATACGGCGTAGAATCAGTGATGATCACTATGTTGGATAACGTTTATACAGCATATAATTATTACATCAATTATAATAAAGCAAGTAATATATGGCATATAATCAGTACACATTGGAATGATAATCAGTGAAAATACGGCGTGTAACTGATTAAGATCTGCGTGCAATGATTAGCCTGATTATTTGTGGTCAATCAGCCTAATCTCACACAGGATATATCTGAAACCCCACCCTATTCCTATTGATGGTGATCACAGATGTATCCCAGTTAATGTAGGGTCAGTTGTTGCAAAGCCAGTCAAGGCTAGCAGTGACATTGTGGCTGAGCCCTGTCATGATTGTCCCAGAGAGCTTAAACTGGATGTTCCCCATTCTCACAGAGAAGGGTACCATCTCATGGGTAATTCCCACTCTTCAGCAATTAGCCACCGTTAATGCCTTAAACCTGCTTGGCATGCAGTCTAGCTGTTGAGCGTCTGCAAACGTCTGGTCAATCATAGTATGATCAGCCCCAGTATCTACCAGTAGTTTGTGGGTGTTCCCACAGAAACAAAAGGGGTAGGCCAAGCAAGTTACTTTATTTGGAAAGTGGCTGGCCTGGAGTATGGGGTCATTGCTATGAACTTGGAAGACATTGAGGGTTTCAAATTTGTGAATATTGTAGTTGCAGGGGTTCTTTGCTAGTAGGGATTTAGAGTGAGGGTCAAGTGGGGTTGTAGACCCTCTTATACCTACAACCCCCAGGCTTTTCCTGGGTCCTCAATTTGTGCTAACTGGAGCTCCCCTTTGCAGGGGCACTTAATCCCATTTTCCTGTTGGTGTGGCTGGTGGCAACCTACTTGGTTGTGAGCACTGCCAGGTGTGGGGCAAAGTTGGGGTGGTGCATCATTGGAGCAGCAGAAACTCATTGAAGCCTGATTATTAGCCTCCACAATGGCCTTATAGCCTTCATAAATGGAGGTGCAGCAACCTACTGGAATTCACATGTAGATATGGGGTTTTAACCCATTAACTATCAAGGTAAGGAGCATGGTGTTTCCATCATTCACAACTTCTGGGGCGGCGGCAAGAGCTTGCTACCAGGCAGCAAGATATTCAGGAATGGAACCGGTTTTTTGATTGCCAGGAGGGGAGTCCCTACCACAATGGGCAAGAATGTCTCGCTGTAGCGGGACTTCATGGCATCCCTGAATGACGCCCAGGTGATTTATATTTCTTGACTGGCCACGGTGGTGAACCAAACTGCAGCAGGTCCTGTAAGGCGGCCTGAAGCAGTGGAAACTCACATAGGCTCAGGTACCTGATATACACAGAGGCAGGTTTCAGTGTAGTAAGCCAGCTGACAATTTCAGCCCCTTTTATGCCACCTGTAAAGCTTTCCAACTGGAGGTTGAGCATGCGTTGCAACAGGTCTGACTGGGATGAGATGACACTAGTGTTGTGCTGCCCAAGACAGAGTCAATTTTACATGCTTGTAAGTACCAGTTGATCTTGATAGATAAATTACCTGTCAGGAATGTCCCCCTTGGGGATTGGCAGGAAGGTTTCTTGGTGGGGAGTAGCCATACGGCCCATACTCTGTCCTTTCTTGGGAGGATTTTCTCTTTAGGTAGGTTGTCAACCTACCGCTACTACCACTGTTGCAACTGAACCAATGAGGATTCAATATTTGAATTGTGGAAGACAACAGTCCAATAGAAAAGGCAGGAATAATATGAATAAGGTATTGTTTATTATAGAACACTGCAATTAATATACTATATGGGGAAAGCCACTGGGCCACAAGGGGGTGGCATGTTCCATGTAAGGATTGGAGCCAAATAATAGCTTTTGCAGGATCAGCAGGTCTAATTGGTAGCACTCCTAATTAGGAGAAAGTTCCCACAGTTTGACATTGCCATCAGATTGATTCATATTGTTAGACATGTCAAGGGACAATATATCAAGCGCCCCCTGTGTATTGTGAGATATGTTGGCAGTCAAGTCTGGAAACTTGGTTGCAAAAAATGCAAGCACAGTAAAGAATAAATATCCCCTTATACTCATAGAGGATCTTTTTGCAAGACTCTCTGGAGCTAAAGTTTTCTCTAAAATTGACCTCACCCCAGTTTTTAACCAAGTCAAAGTAAAAGAAAAGGGCATGCCAAAAACTGCGTTCTGTATACAATTTGGATCCTTTGAATGTAAAGTAATGAATTTTGGGATGTCACCTTTCTTGATCAGCTCAATCTCACTTTTTAAAATTGAGAATTTAAAAGCAAGTGATAAGTGCATAAGAGTCTGATTTTAAACCGGGCTTTTATTAAAAAGAAAGGTATGACCAACAACAACACTAGATCCTGGGCCAAGGTGGTCCAGGGTCAGAAGCGCCCTGTCTTGGACCAACTGACATACTTTGCCAGAACCACCAAGAAGGGACCCTTTGTCCATCTGAAGGGTGGATTAAGTTTATCACTTCTGAACGCTGGTTTCAGGACATCACCAGAGCCCTCCCCAAGTCCTCTGTCCCCCATGGGATCAGAGTCAACTTTGGAGGCAACCCCACCCAGTTCCAGGAGGCAGCCAAGGCAATATCCACAGCATATCCAAAAGCGGTGTCCTTCCACCAGAGACCTCTTAAGGACTTCTTTGATCTTGGCTTCCTCTGCAAGGAAGATGCAGATCAAGCAGCAGAAGAGATCTTCATCCTTGAGGTTACTGATACCAAGGGGAAGAAGACCCAGACAGTCCTGCCTGACACCCACACTAGATTTAACCAGGACACCTCACTATTCTTGTCCTTTGAGGCCCTGCCTTTAGATATGCCCAGAGAGGAGGTGGAATCCCAGCTTAAGTAAGAACTGTCCAAATATGGGGAAATTGTGCAGTTTGAGCTGCTAAAAAAACCCCTACATGGGGCAACTTACCACAGCAAAGGCAATGGCTATGATCCAATATAAGAGAATAGCTGAATTTTGTCCATTCCACGCTGTGCAACCATTCTGAAAAACAATGGCAAGTTGCTTGGCAAGTTCAAGGTGTTCCCAGAGCAAAACCTGCTCATTTGTGTGCTATGCTCTGCTCTTGGCCACAGAGAGGATCTATGCCCTACAACTGTAGTAGGAGTCCAGGCCTCAGAACAAGAAACCCCCAAGGATCCCCAGAATACTGAGCCAACTGGTACCCAGACCAATGCTCTTTTAGCCTTGGCCTGGTGCACCATGGCTGAGTATGAGGTGGTCAAGCCAATCATGTTGCGTCAGAAAAAGGCTCATGCAAAGGCCCAAACCCAGCCTCAGTCTTAACCAATAGTGGTATCCAATTTTGACCATAAAGAGGCACCTCAGAATACCCAAATGCATGTTCAAGGGACCCAGTCTCTTAATGCACCTAAAATGGATGAGCCAATGGAAAATCCAGCCCAAATAGAATAGGAACCCCTGGAAACCCGGCCCAATTTTCACTGGCTTGCCCCCTATTGCGGCAGCCCAAGAGAATATGCTACATGCACAGCACCTGGACTCAGTCAATCAGGATCAATCAGCTTCTGCACAGGAGGGCGGCAGACCAAGACACAAGGTCCAGAATAAACTTGCTTCAGTGACTAAGCCATCCCCATATACAGTTGGAGACCCCAAATAGTCAAAGGCGCCTAAAAAACCCAAAGACTCAGGGCCAATGACAATAGTGGCCCTACCTCTGGTGGAGCCGCATGGGCATAGTGGCAACTGGAACCACAATTAGAATAGGGACACTCAACATTGCAGGATTTTCATGCCCACAGTACCAGGCAAATAAAAGAAATATCCTGCTCTCCCTCAAAGCTGATCTGGTTGGCTTGACTGAAGTCAACTGCAGCTCTGAGGCCAGGTCCAGTTTCCAGAGGCTTATGCTACCACACAACACCCTTTGGTTCACAAAATGTTGATATGGATCAGACGGGGATCATCAATCAAAGCAACTAACAAACATAAACATCTTGGCAACAGACTTTTAATGGCAGATATTGACAGTGGAAGTGGGAATTTCACCTTTTCAGTTATTTATGGCCCGTCAGCCCACAAGAATAAAGCAATCTTCTTTTCCCAGCTCAAGCATATTGAGTTCCCTCCAGATGCAATGTTTGTGGGGAATTTCAACTCTTGGCTGCTACTGGCGGACAAGGCTCCACCAATGCCCTTCTGGATCATTCTGTTCAGTTTGTGGATTGGCAGCAAGGCTTGGGACTTATTGGTATTGCAAATTTTGAGGCTGGAACCTGGCAATTATGATGCAAATCAACCCTGTGGAAACTATAGATTTCTCTGCCTTGTGTATAGACTATATATTCATTTCTCCGGGCTTGGAGTCCATGTTTTTCCCACATTTGCCAGTGGACATCCTAATGTTTGATCACAGACTCCTCTGTGCCACTATTAAATTGGGAGACCATGTGACATGCGCTACGCAACAACCTTGTATGCTCCTCAACAACTCAAACAGACAATGGATTGGCCAATCAATAACTTGGAACTTGAGATCAATAAAAAACACAAGCAAGTGGACCAATGGGCTGCCATCAAAGCCAATTTGAAGGGACATATTTGTAAGGAATCTTCCCAACTTGTGACTGCTAAAAAGGCTTACAAACACCACATCACTAACACCATTTGACATCTGGAGGCAAACATGCCAAAACAAAAAAACGTGGGCTGGACAGCTGCCTGGCAAGTGGCCCGTGAAAAGCTTGCCAGAATTGAGCAAAGCCAATCAAACTTGGCCTGCCTCCAGGCTGCAACATCCTTAGAAATTAAAGGCAAACAGCCTACCAAGGCCTTTATTTTCATGTATAAAACTAGGAGAGTACATAGGACAATATCAGAGGTAGTTGAGAACGGCATATCTCACACCTCAGAGGAAGGGGTGCTGGCAGCAACCCATACTTTCTACAGCAACTTATACGCTTCAGAAGGCAAACCAAATCCTACAGCCCTCAGTAAATGGCTTGAAGTGGTTCCACCAACCCCCAAAATAAATAATCTGATCCGCCCTATTGAAATGGAAGAGCTAGAAGATGCCATCAATATGACACTAAAACAGAAGGCCCCTGGGCCCAACAGGTTGATATATGAGTTCTACAAACACCATTTTGCTCTGTTTGGGGAAATTCTTCTGGATGTTTTCAATATGGCCCTGATAAATGGATCAACTATACCCAGTGGAGGTAATGGTTTGACCATCTTGCTATATAAGAAAGGATCAAGAGCGGAGCTGAAGAATTGGAAGCCTATCACACTTCTGAACACTGAACAAAAACAGTTAAGTAAAATCTTGGTGGCTAGAATGTGCAGAACAATAGCTCTTTCCACACATCCTAACCAACACAGATTTACTCCGGGCCGTAGTATTTTCAACAATGTCAATACTGTGACAAATATTCTTTGGGACAAGTCTCAGAATGATATCACTATTTTCTTGGACCAAGAAAAGGTGCATGCTAGAGTATCATGGCCCTACCTTGATGTATGCCTCTTGGCCCACTCAGTCCCTGTAAATTTCAGGACATGGTTGGCATCCCTGTTGAATGAGTCATCTATCCAAGTGGCAACAGCTCATGAAGAGACAGAGGGAATCATATTGTCTCGTGGCCTTTGCCAAAGAGACCCTCTCAGCCCTCTTCTCTATAACCTAGTCATTGACCCATGAATCCGCCACCTCAGCAGCAAACTGTTGGGCCTCAGAACATATGGACAGGAACCATTCACAATCAAGGCTTTTGCTGATGATTGTGTTGTAGGCCTGGCCTTTAAGACCAATGTATCCATCTTCATTAAGGCTCTCAAGGATTACTCCAAACTTTCCCAGGCTAGGGTGAATAACAACAAGTCCAAAGCCATCATTTTGGGCAATCTGGGCTTCAGACTCCATCTGGCCATAAAACCAACCAGGAACCCATTATGCCATCTGGGCACATGGGTTAAAGTGGGTGGTTTTGACACACATGTGATGGAGTCAAATGTTTTGGGTGCAGTCTCCCTCTCAATGTGCTCTTGGCAATTCAACCTGGTGACTCAGATCAGCAGGGTCCAACTAGTGAACACACTTGGATACTCAAAGGTCTAGTACACTGTACAGTTCTTCCCTCTATCCCAACAATTCTTTTGCATTCTCAATTAGATTGTACAACACACACTATGAAGACCAGGTACTCAACCAGTTGCCACTACAAAGCTGATTGGCAACAAGCTCAGGGGCGGCCTAGGCTCATGTGATGTTTGCAGGGCCTCAGCCAAGATCTTTGGATGTACAATGTCCATGGTACTCTCCACTCATGTGACAGAGCCCCACTGAACCAACGCTTTTAGGACACAATGGGCCAGGGCTCTTGGCCTGAACCCATCTCACAAGCAACATACCCTTAACAACAGGCTGTCAAGGGTCACAACTGAGAGAGGCCCCCAAGGGATGGATCCTTTCTGGAAAGCAATGCTCTCAGCATACAAAGAGTCTTGGAGTATCAGCTCATTAAGACCTTCAGCTTCCCATAGAGGCAGGGAAGGCCTATTATGGCGCCCAATTTTCATGGGCCTCCCCGCTCATCCTGGGGCGCCCATCCTGGAACCCTCAAGGCCAGTAGCAGCGCCAGAAATATTGGAGGTGCACCCACATAACAACACCAGCCTCAAGGCAAGCCTGTTCTGGCGGTACTTCCACAAGGACATGATTAATCTCAAAATGCAGACAAACACATGAAAGGTTCTCTGCAGGGTATACTGTACAGCTGACTGCAGCAATTGCCTAAATCCCACCTGCAACAGATGCAGGGCAAAACAACACAGTGACACACTGGTTCTTTGAATGCCCCCAGAGCATAAGAGTATGGAAAACTGCATGCGCAATTCTTCAACCAGCACATCCTTACTCCACACCCATGGAGGGGTTGAAAGTACACTGGTTCTTTATTGACACCCCCTCCCAAATCCCTGAGTCCTTCTGGGCGGCAGTATTCCACACTGTGTTGTGGATAATGCATCATGCTATCATCAAATTGTTTGTCTCCACTCCCCATCCAGCACAAGCTCCAAACTCCCTCTTGGGGCACAAACTTGGGTGGATTATAAGCCAGGTCTTCTTTGGCAACCCATCTAGTGCATTGTGCTAGGAGCTAGCAGAAAAATGGTCATCAATCCCTTGCTTGATCCTCTTTTCAGAGCAGAAACAGGCAGTCTTTGTCCTCCCAGAAGTGGTCCATATGGCCCTCACCCCTCCTCCTTCCCCCTCAAGATTTTCTCTGGGCCCTCCAGTTTCCTTGACCCCCACTTAGACCTTCACTTTTTTCTTTGCTTTATCATTCTTTTATGGCCCTATGGGCTCGTTGTACCAGTCAGAGATGTCTGGACAACTTGAATAAATGAACTTTGGGATGATCAATGCCCCCATAATGGTTGTCACCATGATGAACCAAGAGCAGAATGGCCTCTCAAATACATTATGCTACCTTAAAAATATCAGTATATTCTCAAAAATAAAGAAGAACAGCTCATACATGTCCACAAGACACTCAATTGACTTGCAAAGCACAAACTCTACGCCAAGCCTAGTAATTGCCAATTAATGGAAAAGGGACTCCTGTTCTTTGCCACATTGTCTCTGATGGTGACATCAAAGCAGATCCAGACAAAATAAAAGCCATAAATAACATGCAACACCCCACCTCTGTTAAACAAGTTAGATGCTTTCTCGGAATGGTAGCTTACCTAAGGAAATACATCAAAGACTACAGAAAACTAACCACACCAATCAATGACTTAACCAAGGGTAATGCCAAAAATAAATTCATCTGGACACCATAATGCGACAAGAATTTCCAACTATTAAAACAAGCTTTAATTGAAGCACCAATCTTGCAATACCCTAATAACAACAGGTGCTACAAGCTCAAGTTGAGCGCCAGTGACACCACCATTGGCACAGTCCTATGCATCTTCCAGCCAGGGCAGCAAGACTTCCTGCCAGTATGTTAAAAAAGTAGAAAACTAATCAACCCTGATCAGAGGTACCCAATACACAATAAGGAATTGCTAGCAATATATCACACATGCAAGAAAAAAATATGTTACTTAGAAGGACATTTAAATGTCAGAGTACTAACTGACCATAAATCCTTAATCTACTTCAAAACTCAGAATGCACTTGCATGGCAACAAGCCAAATGGATGTCTCTGCTGGAATAGCTCAGCTTGGACATCCAATACAAAAAGCAGGCAGAGCTGGTCACAGCTGATGCTCTCTCTAGGCTATGTCAGCCAAGAGAGGATCATCCTGACCACCTGGACCCTGACTGGCCAAGTCTATATAATACTGAGTATAAAACTAAAGGGAAAGACCCCTCAACACATCAGCTAACCCACAATACATTAGTAAGGAACAAAAAATATTTCCATGTATCAAATGGCACTGTATACCAAATCATTAATGACAAACATGTTACCTACATCCCACTTGCACAAAGAGTTTACACCATATTAAGACATCACTGCCTACTAGGACATACAAAGGCTAACAACCTATACCTCACGTTAAAAAAGATAGTATGGTGGCCCAATCTCAAACAAGATATAATTAATGTTCTGAAAAAGTGCACAGTGTGCAAGAAATACACCAGCACAAAGGCTCCCCAGCCAACGGTTAATCCAGTACCTGACTCTGAATCATTCAAGGTTTGGGAACTGGATGTGGTGGGCCCCTTGAAACAAAGACAAAACAGTGTTTCCTAATTGTAGCCATTGACTTTGCTATACACTGGCCCATCTGCTGGGCAACAAAGGACCACAAAGCAGAAACAATAAACTAATTCATTAACAAAGCAATCATAGCTGCCTACAGCACTCCAGACTACATCATAACTGATGGAGCAACAGAGTTATCAGGTCATGTAGTAAACAACAACTTAAGATCCAAAATTTTTAAACATTCCACAACCTCTTCATACAGGCCACAGGCCAACAGCAGAGTTGAACAACTAAACATCAGTCTTATCAGAACCCTTGAGAAAATAATGGATGGAAAAGCCAAAGACACATGGCCGCTCTATGTGAAACATGCATTACTAGTATCCTGGGTTTGTACCAATCAAGGGACAGGCTACTCACCGTTTGAATTAATATATGGATACAAACCAGAGATAGTTACCTGCAAAAATCAACCATACATAAAGATCCACCCCAGTAAACCCTCACAGTAGAACAAGTACTAACTCTACAACACATACACCTCAAAGCTAAAATAGCAGAAATAAAAAGGCTCAAGACACAAAATATAACTTCCACAGAGGAACCACTTCCCATCAACTCCCCTGTCTGGATTCTATCTGGCAACAGAAAGAAACTAGACTCAATACACAGGGGACCAGGAAGAGTCATCAAATACAGACTAGAGCACAACACCTACCTGGTTAAGTTCCAGGGTGCCAAAGAGCCCATCACCAAAAAATATCACAGATCTTGCCTCCGCTCTAGCAAAGGAGAACATTTTGACCCAGCTGGTACCAACTAGCAAACAACTCCAGGAACATCAGGCGGCAGCTGTCAAGATAAAGCCCCCTCCTGATGTACCAGAGTAACCCCTTAAGGGGGTGTCAAAGATCTGGATGTACAAGCATTCTGGCTACCGTCAACCTACTTAACATCCAGTCATTGCCCAATTTGGTGCCCTCTCAATATACAGTTTGATATACTGGAAATGGCAACCAAGCAATATCACATGACTGTCCAAGTATCCAGTGACTCAAACCCATCCTGCACATGATCAACCCCTAGGTTTGATCCAACTAAATCTCTGCAACAGCTAAAGCTATATAAGTCTAAAGTATTATCCAATAAAATATGCTTCTCTTCTTTCTCAATTTCATATTTGACGCTTCCCTGAAAGGCGCTCTTTATCACTTTATTTAAAAATTCTTGAAGTTTGTACACTTGTTCAACTAAAGTGCCCCATAAAATAGGATGGGAAGCTATCACATAAGCTAACCTGGGTAGAGGAATTGTCAAAATTCATGTGGCTTGGTGCTATATCCCATAAGTCTTTATTGGGATAAATGTATTTGTCAACTGTCCCTGGAATGTTGAGTTTCCTGAGTTCTTGGGTGATTTTTGGGGTGTGCTCCCTTATTGTGTGCCTGGAACTTGGGGAGTGTCCATAAGATGAAGTTGACTACATTTACAGATTGTGCCAGCTCTTTGAAGAAAATGAGATGTTAGCACTCTGAAAAAATAACAGCTACTATTGTTTATAATAATCAAAGCAATGGCTGAAACCTAGAAACAGAATCTGCTAGCTGGGATTTGGCAACTGTATAAAAACTTATAAGCTGATAATAAGTTACTTACAGTTTATGATGATCACACTCAATTGAAATATATATAGCCAGTAATGAGAAGTCTTTTGCTGAAGAAAGCGCTAGGTATTTATAGCCTTAGCAGGCTTTTGGGAACAGAAAGAATACCTAGGGGAATTGAGTCATTCTTAGCAGTAGGTTCAAGAATAGTTGTCTTTGTTGTGTTTACAGAGAATTGACTATTTCTAGATTCAGATTTAGAAGGAAGAAGGTCATCAAGATTTTGGAGTTACTGTGGATAGGTTTGGACACTTTCCACATAAAGGGTAGGATCAAGTCTCCCAACAAGCCAAGAGGTTTATCATTAGACTTTACTGGGACATAGTCGCTGTGGTGATACAGCTGTGTGTTTTTTTGCAGGCAAGGGTTGATTTGGCTTCAAATAAAGACAATATTCTGAAGAGTGACAATGTGTGATTGGCTGGTGATGCTGTAAGCTAGTAGGTAACATAGGGCTACTAGGGTAATTAAGGCCTGGCTGGTAGGTAACATAGGACTACCAGAGGCAGATGTTGCCTCCACCCAGCAGAAGGAATTGGCTGCTTTGGGCTATAGTGTTTCACCTTGCAGGGAACTGTGGCTGCGGAAGGGTGAAGACTGAGATAGCAAGCAGGGTACTTTGTCTGTCTGGGGGGAGTAGGTTTTGGACCCCTGGCGGGTAACACAAGCTGTCAGGGAGGGGAAGAGCTTTGGGGACTCTACATACCCTAATACACTTACAGGAGGTCTGTGAGCAAGCATCCTACCTAACAGACTGGTAGGATTTCCTTGTTTATATCACTATGGGAGCTTTGAGGAGAACCCTAAGTGAGCATTGGAGGGCATAGATTTGCTCAGAGGGCTCACCAAGGCGGTTTGCTTGGGGAAGCAAGCTGCAGAACTTGGTGTGATCAGGGCTCTGGGAAGTAGAGCTGATTACTCTGCAACTGAAAGCCCAGACTTAATCACCTGGGTGAGTAAAGACAACACATAGACATTGATCTATGATTGAATGGCCTAAGTGGATTGTCACTTGCAAGGGCCCAGTCAAACACCAGTTCAATGTAGAATCATGCCTGGGTCTACAAGTTCTGGTAATGGGGACTGAGATACAGAACCAAGGTGGTTCACAGAATTAACAGAGAAGACTAGCAAGAGGGACTGTTTGATCACAGTGAAGGCTAGTTGACAGACTGTTGATTCATATTGAATTGTGGGAACTTAATATGGTTCAGTATGCAGAGGGAACTAAGGAGGTTCCTAGTGAGGATTTGTTGAGGAACTGGTTGAGAATAAGCTGAAGGACCAGAAGATTATGATGCAAGACTAGCTGATCATAATGCAGGAGGGCCAAAGGACCAGAAGCTTATGTTGAAGGACTGAAGAGCTAAGAGGATGTGAGTGCAGGACCAGGAGATAACCTGAAGGAACTAGCCAGACTGGATACAGAGGCTGGAAGAACTGTTTTAATGTCTTTTGAGAGAAAAATAGATAAAAAGAAGCAGTTAAAATAAATAAATACTGCCTGATTATGATTAAAAAAGGATGTAATATCATATAATGAAAAAAAGAGGAGGAAAAATAACATACAGTTTTTTAGAGCTGCAAATTTATTTAAAGAAGAGAATTGAGTCAGAAAGAAGCTAGAAAGAGGCCAAAAATAGAACAGAGAAACTGTGAGTGCAAAAGGGCAAATTTTGCCAAGAACAACTAGGAGAGGCAAGAGGGCGAGCAGCAAGCGGGTTTGAAGTTGCAAAACGTTGAGAAAAACACAGAGAAACACAGAGAAACGTTGTAAAATCAAGGGGTCAAAATTTGCCTAAGTAAAACATATGTGGAAGCGCTCAAGCTTTGCCGGGGAAACGTGATGGGAATCACAGCAAAACTGTTCAAAACGCGGAGCAGTTGTTTACCCGGAGAGAGAAAGCCTCAAGTTTGAACCAGGGTCAAGAGCAAGTCATCCAGGGAACCCTTTTTGGCAAAACTGTTGAATTGAGGCGGGTGATTGGCTGCAAGCCGGAGTCTATTTGATCAGTGTTTTAAGGGCTTTAACTTAAGAGTTAAAGCCTAAAAAAATTAGGAGCAGAAGCAGAAAATTCAGGGCTTTCATTGGCTGAAGTAAGTTTTAAAGTTTAATATTATATAAGGAGAAAAACTGGATAGTTTAAGCTTTTGAAGACCAGAGTTCTAAGAGAGGTTTTTGGTCTGAAACAAGGGGCTATAAAAGGGGGAGCTATCTGATACTCTTCAGGGACTGGATCAAGTGAATCACAAAGGCCACAAGAGCTACAGAAGGAGTCAAAGACCAAGAGTTGGAAGCAAGAGCTGGAACAGACCGCAGGAGTCCAAGATCAGAACACAGGAGCTCAAGACCAAGGTGCAGGAGCACAAGACCAAAGTTCAGGAGCCCAAGACCAAGGAACAGGAGCCAAAGACCAAGTACAAGGAGTCCAAGAGATTATTAAAGGACTCCAAGTACTGGCACAAACCCTAATTGTTCCCTATGCCAATGCCTATATCAGAAGGTTTTTAAGGGGATCTTCCTTCTGACTGTGAATAAAAAGCCTACTGTGACACCTACCCAAATTTCCTGTGATAAAAGAATATAAGCTCTATGAGTCAATTACCCCAAATTTTTTACCCTAGCCCAGGGGACAAGGAATCCTATTGCCTAGGTTGCAGAAAGTTTGCCTCTAGTAAGTCTGCCCAGGAGGAGTGGGAAAAGGTGACTAGGCATCTTGAAATGACAGATAGAGGAATGGAGTTTATCAGGGGAGAGTTTGCTAGACTCTTACAGGATTAGTACCGGCCTACAGAAGGGCTGGCGCCTGCTGAAGTACAAGTGTATGGTGGAGACGCTTGCCTGGTGATTGGGAAGGTACTGGAAGAGTTTGCTCTTATGCAGGCTAAGCATAAGCTCCTAACCAACCACTCACCACTGTTGGAGAATGACTCCTCCAAACCGGTCCCTGGCTATGACCCAGGACACACTTTGGGGACTGGTGATCAGGAACCCCAGAGTTGCTGAAAGTATTAATTCCTCAGCAAGGGCCCTTTTGTAGAGGTCCTAGTTCTCATTCTGAGCTGGGTTGGCCCTAAAATTCAATATAAGCTTAGCATTAATCTCTGTGACTCTGAGTGAGATTTTGCTTACCCATATTATTTGGATAAAACCATAAGTGTGAATTTGGCTTGTGTGTTTTTTGTCCAGAAGGTGGTATTTTTCTGGTATAGGCCAGCAAAAGGTAAACTCTCTGTAGAGAATAGGTACTGGAATATTAAAGATGATATCTTGAAAGCTACCTTTTATGTGGTTTGGTTTAAAGGTTGCTTTAGAAGTGAAGTAGGTGAAATGTTCAATGGGTACAAGAAAATCATTGCATATGGCATGTCTGCAGGTCAACTTGTCCTTCATTGTAGGATTTTTGGCTATCAGGGAGTGCATTTTCTTGCATATTTTTCTTTGGGGCAATTTCCTTGGGTAAAGTAGGTATGGATAACTTGTGCTAACACTGCTTTCAAGTATATAATTTTGGGAAGAATATAGTACAAAATAAATTGATTGTTTAAGAAGAGAATGCAATATTTATTGAATACACAAGAAGAGTGTTATCTAGTTAAACAATATACCACTCAGCGTCCATTTAGACCACATAAATTATATAACTTTGAAGGCTTGAGATTCTATTGGAACTTATGGGGTTGATCCTAGTGTAATATCTGGATTGTGTCTTAGGGTCACCTTCTACTTGAAAAATGAGTCATTTCTTGGGGAATTAGTTTCCTAGAGAGATTGATCAAGGATGTTGCAACACAAGATAGTTGATATTACTTTACAACTGGATGCTTATTAGCATTAGATTACAATACTTGCAAATCTAAGAGGTAAATGCTAGATACTGAACCTTTTAGTGGTGCAAGGTTAAAGATGAATGATTTTATAGTTTTATTGATAAAATAGTGGTATATACTTGTTATTGGCTGCTCAGAAAGAAGATCCAATATCCTAAAATAGGATTTTTATCAGCTGCATTTAGAGTTGACTTGTCGAGGTGATCGCAGTTTTAAAGTTGAGCATCAGTTTATAAGTGGGCTCGATGGGGTTATCGCATTTGTTCTTTGAGGGATTTTTTGTTTAGCGTTTATATTTATGCAGTGGAAACGTGGCGCGTTTTCCAACTTGGATCAATTAAGGGCGGTGTGATTAAGCTTCATCCCCGCTCCGCCCAGTTAAAAAGGGGTGTATTGTTAGATGTGGTTGAATCAATGAAAATCATGATTAACTCTAGCGCTGCAATGTGATTGGCTGAAGAGAAATGTATATTTGGATCATAAGGTCTTAAGGGATGGAACAGGCTCGGGCCGGTTATGAGTTTTGATTTAAAATGGGCTCTACATGATAATCAACTGATGATTTCAAGTAATGTTGAGTGGATAATTGTTTTACAAGCTAATGGCTAATGCGTTGAGCGGATTTCTAGCCATCAAGTTTCAGGAACTAAGGTAGATTAATGCCGAGTAGGTAGACAACCCTGACATGTGAAATTATAAAATAAATCAGGTATGTAGTTTTGTGCTAAAAGTACATTGAAAAATATGTTAGCATGAGGAACAACTTGGAATGCTAGGATGTAAGCTGTAAATTTCAATGAAGGTGGTTAGAATGGATACCAACAACTTTATTAGATGTGATCTCATAGTACATGCTCCTTACCAAAGTGACGTCTCACATTCCTTAGAAGACATCTGCCACGGCCGCACCATTGTTATCAGAGTATTTGGCAGATTTGGATGTCCTTTCACACGTCATGATGCCAAGCGACTTAGCGGGCAATCGGAAAAGTTGGAGGCTTTGGGGGCTAGCTGGTTGGTGTGGGGTTTAACAAGAAGGGAGCGGAAGAGTTTAGAGCGAGCGGATTCTGGAAGGGCGAAGTGTATCTTGACCACGACCGCAGTGTGTACGACTTCTTCCAGCTTTCACATGCTTCAAAGCTGCAAACGATGAAATGCTTGGTCAAGAAGCCGATCCGTGCTCTCTACGCATCGCTTAAGCACGTGTACAGCGGGAACTTTCAGGGGGATATATTCCAGACGGGGGCACATTTGTCCTCAACTGCAAAGGCCGCGTTCTGTATGCCTGTCCCCAATCCAACAGTACTGTATTTTCAGATCTTCTACAAGTATTAGACATTTGCCAGAAAGAGTTTACCCACCGAACTTTCAAGCCAATCCCCGCCTTCACTGAAACACTAAAGAAAGTACACAAGCCTGAAATCCATCCTGCTGAAACACTTGCTTCTCCAGTGCCAGATTCTTTTCGATTCAACGGAAACGTATACCCAGTTAGGGCTAAAATCAAACGCTTAAAAATTATGTGCTAGTTACAACTAGATTTTATTAAATCATTAAAGAAGGCGCATTAAACTATATACCTAGTTACTAGTCAGAAAAGACACCAGCATACACATTTATCTTGAATCAAATTTTCTAAAGAGTTAAATATTTCAAACCCCTGATTTTTATAACTTTACATCATTTATCACACTTCCTAAATAATAAAATTTACCAAAAACTTTAACTAGGCTCTGTTAAACTCCATGTAAACTTATTGTCAACAAGGCCAATCTCTGCATCATCGGCAATTTCTCTTTCCCAAACAAGAATTACCCTGAGGATCAATTCCCAATCCAACAACAAAGTGCCTCTATATTAGATCAGAATCCTTCCTAAAACCCAACTTCCTTAAAAAGTTATTCAGGAGCACTGGATCTATATATGTACTCTATATCACAGTAGGTTCTATTATGCTGAGAACTAGCATAGACACTCCAAAATATTTTCTGTAAACCCAACTAGCCAAGCAAGTTTGATTCTGGTATCAAAGGAATCCACTATCCCATCTGATATTAGCATACTCAATCTATCTTAATAGTCATCCAGCTGATTGGTTTTTGGATTTGGCCTCCAAGTTGAACTCAATCTATATCTGGAAACATTCTTGTTATCGTTTACTATTACCACAAAAGTTCCTTTTTATGACTGTTTGACCCATCTATCCCTTGGGTCTAGAGCTGTACACATACCACTAAAATAACTTAATATAGCTTAAAAACAACCAATAAAGAAAAAATCCGTATAATTCACTTTTTTCTTTCTCCCTTGCCAAGAAAAGATAAATATTCTTTTTATTTTATAATCTCTCCAAAAGATCCCAATTTACTTGTCCCTTGCTCATTTTTTCTCCTATAACCATTGCTCACCATTGATGGGGAGCAACTTTTTGGGAAGCTTTGAATATAGATTTAAGAAGAAGAGAAGACTATTTTATTGTATAATACTTTAGGATTATATAGTTTGCACTGTGGTGGGAACTTAAGTCAGATCAAAGATAAGGGAGGTCATGTGCAGATTGGGTTCAATTTGCTGGATACCTGGACAGGTCATGTAATATTGATCTGTTGCTATATATGGCATGTCAAACTGATTATTGGATTGGCACCAAACCGGGCAATGACCGGATATTAAGTATGTTGGAAACAGCCAGAATACCAGTATATCCAGCTCCTGGACACCTTCCATGACAATTGGCCTATGACTTTCTTGTCCCACCACCTCTTTCAAATGTATATCAGCAAATCAACTGGTACTTGTGAAGTTACCAAGAGTTTAATCAACCTTATTAACTCAAATCCAACAACTCAACTTTATATCATGCTTACCCAATATCCATAAATAGTGAACTTTCCATTTCAACTATGAAAAGTGATGAAATCATACACATCAAAAGTATGGTGGTCTAGTATAACACTAAGCCAGAATTTTTCTAGACCCCACCACTTGACAATCTCCATTTAGAACATATAAAGCCTGGTTCTAGTATCAAAAATAGCTTCATGATATTCTCTGCATATCTAGCTGCCGTTTATAGCTATCAGGATTCTCCTTTATTATTTTAGCTGCTAGTATTCTTCCTTTGGACACCAATTTTTTTTGAAGTCATTTATTCTTGGTTATTTTTCATGCATTGGCTTTCAAAAAAATTCCCTTATTTTTTCCCTCTTGACTGGCTAAATTCTATCTATTTAACAGTTAGTTTCAAGTTTGAAGCTTACCTTGATTCCTGGACAATTCTTGAACTGCAGATCTATATGTTAGTTTAAATTAATCAAGTCTGAAGTCAAATTACCTTTTTGCTTTTGCCTGCTTACGCCAGCACTTTCAGACCAGGTTTTTCCCGCTCTTCCGCCTTCTTTTTGCTTTCACACGTTTGCTAAGCAACCACAGTTCCCCTTGTCATCCCCTTTACATTGGTGTTTAACTTTTTAAGTTTAAACTGCAGGAAACATGTGCTTCTGTTTTGTTTCTCAACACCAAGCTCACCTAACCAAGATTGGTTAGTCCTCTCACCTCAATTCTGCATCTCACAAACCAAGTGAAATAAAAAGGCTTGGTTTTCCAATCTTAACAGTAAGTTGAGATTGTTTGACTTGCACCCAAAAAATTTTTGTTAGGTTTTGTGGCTTGTGTTTCTCTTTGATTTTAGCTTTAGTTTTAATCTTTGGTCCCATGATTCCTTTTGACTTTATTCTTCACCAGTTAGGTAGTTTTTATAGTAGCATACATAATTTAATTGTTGATAGCTTTAATCCTCCCACTAGTGCAGACTATTTCCAAGACTTAGAGATTGACTTTTTAACCAAATCATCTGTCATTAATACTGGTCTCTATTTTATCTTCTTAGGGTTAATAAATTGTCTTAGTCCTTCTTTTACCTTGTATAAGCTTTTAGGAGCCTTAGTTCAGTTGCTATTGCAGATCTTGCCCACGTTTTTGTATTTGACTAATATAAATATCACTGGTTTAAAAGCTTTAGTTTATAATCATCTTCCCCAAACCATGAGACCTTACATTATCTAAACTTCTAATGGCAATATGCCAGAATTAAACTTTTCTTTCTCAACCATTCTTTTTTTTGTTTTAGCAGTCATCTTATTTTGCACCTTAGCTTTTTCCTGTCTATTATAACTTATTTCATTCTTATTTTTTAAGAATAAGTCTCCCATTAATAAGGATATTACAGAGAACATTCCACTTCCCATAGTTAGACTGTTATACTCAATAACATTTCTAAGTTTAAGCAATTATCTAATTCTTAATACAGCACCTTCTATTTATTAGCTTTCACACAAGCCCACTTCCTAGAATATCCTTTGGAGTTCAACTCAGACTCTCAAAAGGTATCTACCTTGAAAAGCAACTTGAGGGCCCTATGTGCAGTTGGTTCTGCAAGTCATCCATTTGAGATCCTTCCATCCTTGAGAGCTACAACAGTTTTGTATCCAAACTGCTTGCACATGCCACTAAGGAAGGAACTGAGGAAGAGTCCATCACTGCCCCAAATACGCGTTTCTCTAACTGCACCCAAGGAACTGGGTCCTTGACTGATTACAACAAGTGTTTTTGTGAGATGCAATCCTAATTAAATGCTACTCACTCCAAAGCTTGTGACTTTTATATTCTTGGTTTAAACCCCAATCTCAAGGCCTTTCTTATCCACCATGACCTTCCTGAAGAGTGGGACCCACTCATGAAGACAGTCTCCAAATGGGAAAAGAAGTTCAGAACTATATCAAAGCCGCCCCAGCCTCAACCAGTTCCAAACATCAACCAGCCTACCACACAACTGACAACCACCCTGCGCTCCTTTTCTACTGTAAGCCCATCCAATACTTCACCAGCCTCTGCCTACAAACCAAAGGAGGGTGACGGATATTGTTTGAATGATGCCAAAGCTTTTCACAGACAACTGCACAAGCTGTGCTCTTACTGTGGACAGGGTGATCATTTGGTGGCAAACTGTCCAGATCCCAGACAAATCCCCCGCCCTAACCCAGAACTAGAGCCTACTCTGGATAAAACAACATCAGATTCTACAGGCTCTCCCAACCATACCCAGGTCAATAACATCCAAACCCCTGGGAAGTCCTCTCTGCCCTTCATCCAGATTGTGATTCATAGCCCTGTCTCCAACATTGAGACCTTTGCCTTGTTGGATATGGGTGCTGACGTAAACTACATTGACTCCAGACTAGCCAAAGCTCTGAATCTCTCACCTAGCCCAAAGATTGACGCCTGTGGCCCCAACAATCTGCCTGTGACAGCCTTTGAGATAAAGCCTCCCATTCTGTTCTGCCTGGGGAAGTCCGCCTTCCACTCCCAGTTTGTCAGTTCCAAGTCACTAAACTTCCCTTTTTACCTTGGCATGAATTGGTGTGAGGAAGTTGGCCTCATTGTCAGATGTCAAGAGCGCAAGGTTGATTTCTAGACACATGGCATTCCCTGCTCCCTAGACCTCTTAAGAAAACAACAGCTCCCCACTAGCTTTTAGAACTTCAAGATGCTAAACTCTTGTACCATCCTACCTTCCTCAGAGACATCTCTGGCTAACAGTGGTATCCCTCTCTGCATAAGCAACTATGAAGAGTTATTCAGCAATAAGCAATGCCGCAACCTACCTCCCCATAGACCATACAACATCCAGATCAAATTGACTGAAGGAGCAAACCCACCCTGGGGTAGAATCATCCCGTTATCTGATGCTGACAATAAGTTGCTTTTGGAATACATTAACAATGAGCTCAATAAGGGTTTCATCACTCACTCTATGTCACCCTGCTCCTCCCCAATATTCTTTGTTGCCAGATCTGATGGTTCAAAGCGGCCATGCATCAACTATTGTGCCCTAAAAGCTGTCAAAATCAAGGATTGCTGTCCCATTCCATTTGCCAAAGCCCTCACAGACTGCCTCTTGGTCAGTCAGATCTTTTCTAAGGTTGACCTTTGTGCAGCTTTCAACCAGTTCCGCGTTGCTAAAAGACACAAATGGAAGACTGCTTTATGCACTCCTTTTGGCCTCTACAAGTACAAGGCTATGCCCTTTGGCCTCTGAAATGCACCTTCAACGTTTCAAGCCCTCATAGCCAAGGTCCTCCCTCCCTTCCTGAATGAGTTTTTATTGGTGTATCTTGACAACATCTTAATATATTCCAAGAACACTTCCAACCACATTAATCACCTAAGAAAAGTCATGGCTAGGCTTCAAGAATACCATCTTTACTGCAAGATTTCTAAGTGTTGCTTCTTCCAGACAAGCATTGAATTTCTTGGATATATTGTAACCAAGGAAGAATTCACCATTGCTCCAAGCAAACTTGATGCCATCCTCTCTTGGCCGGTACCAAAGAACCGCAAAGAGCTCCAAGGGTTTCTTGGTCTTGCTAATTACTGCCGCAAGTTTGTCCCTGGATTCAGAAGCATTGTCCTTCCACTCACTAATCTGACCTCCATCAAAGTTTAGTTCAAATGGTCCCCTGAATCACAGGACTCTTTTGAGCGGATCCACTATCTGTTTGCCACTCCCCCGGTTTTGCTCATATCTGATAGCAACAAACCCTTCTTCCTGGAGACTGACACCAGCAACTATGCTGTTGGTGCCTGTTGTGAATACCGCTATTCACCATGTATCAATTTTGCCTTTGGTGGGCCATTTTGAAGACAAATCTCTTGCTTTTTCTTTTGCCTCTTGAAATGAGTTGATGACTAAATCAGGGAATAAAATTGTTTGGTTTCTTGCACCTGTGCAACTCACTTGCCCCACTCATGCTGGTGGTGAGTGATCCTACCATCCTGGTAGTGTTTTGTGGTATTCCTAACCACTATATATTCTATTTCATATTCACCAATAAAAATTAAGTTCTATTCACATTTTTGTCTTTATGTCTTCAGTACTTCCGCGCCTCTCTCTAGCCACAACTAGTAGAGATTATTCTTTCAGGGCCGCAAGGTAATAACATAGCCTTCCCTGTCATCTAACTGAGACTTAGTACAAATCCAATCCTAAGGTTAGGATTTCCTGTTGTGCATCTGTGCCGCGCATCATAACACAACAAAAATGGTGCTCACTACAGGGGCTGTAAGCCCCTCAGTTATCCCTTTTGCATCCACATTTCAGGTCCTTTGCCTCTGCCTATACAAGAGCCAACTTCACCTGAAATTATCAGTCCTCCTATTGAGGAAGATATTGCTAACCCACCTATTTTCCCTACTGTACTGAACCTTGGAAACAATCCCTGCCTATTTGCTTACCCCATGGGTACCCCTGACTTAGATTAAGTCATGGCAGTAGCCCTTGGGATAGCCCGTGAAGGGGCCATCCCTCGCCTTCAGCTGCAGTTCAGTCAAGTGGAATACTATGAATTTATTGTGGCTCCTCAAATTCCAAAGAATCCCCTCTCAGCAGCTGGCTCCGCTGAGTATTTACTATTGTCCTTTGTGCAGCCTGCCTTGGCCCACCATCAGATGGTGTTGGGGCTCTACGTCCAAGAAATCTTGTCTCTACAAGCAGCAGTTACTCATCACTGGGACCAGTTTACTGCCTATCAACAGTGGATCCATTCCCTGTTTTCCTTGGTATCTAACAACCTGTGCAACTCTGTTACCTCCCAGACCTGTTTGTTTAATTCTATCAAACAAATACGCCAATTCATCCCCAAATACGTGAGAGAGCGTCTACACAAGTTTCACCAGCTAGAACAACCCTGGCAAACTCAAGTAGATTCCACTTTAAATGCTTATCTCACCAACTTCAAACGGCTTGTACATCAGCTCAATGCATTCAGCACATATTCTTTTGAGCAACTACAGCAGGTAGCAGACTTTGCTGCTAACAGCCTTAATGAACTCAGTACTGTGTTTGGTCAAGAGAGAGCTGCCACCGCTGCTACTATAGCCAAGCTCCAGAACCAAGTGGATGAATTATCTACGCCCAAGCCAGATGTTCCTCTCTCTCCCCCTTCTGATGACCTAGTGGATTGAGAGCAGAAAATATGGGATGCTATTCAAGAATTACGTACAACTACTCACAGTCAAGGACGTCCTACCAAAGCCCCTCAACCTGACCCCCAGGTGCTTGAGTTGACTGCCCAAGTTGCTGAGCTACAGCAAGAGCTTGCTGCCTTACACAAGATGATGGTAACTGCTGTAAGTCCAGTGGGGGCTGTGGACAAAGATGATTGTTGCCCTGGCTTACCAGGAGCCCTTCAAATTCAATGCACTAGGGAACTAATTGCCCTAGCTAACGAGGTGGATCATCTGAAGCAAGACCATACTGAGCTGGATAGAGATGTACAAGAGATGAGTGAATTGATTGAATCTGTGAACAACAGGTTTTCCCCTTGCCTCTCTGTGGGGCATCCCTTACTTCTTGACTGGCTGAGCTCTCCACAGTAGTGACTACCCAAGGTCAACGCTTAGATGCTACTTCACAACAGACCACTCAAGTTGTCAACACAGGTGCCTGCGCTGTTGAGACCCTGACTACCCTCAAAGAGAGTGTTTGTCAGCTATGGGCTAAATAGCCCCCCTCTGAATCTGAAGCAGGATTTTCCCTGCGTATAAACATACTCAATAGCAGCAATGGTGGCCCAACTCCCAAAGCACACTTAAAGCCTATCTTTAAGCAAGTCTTTGATCCCAAAACCTCGACCATTACAGCTTTCCTAACTATCTATGAAACTACCATGAGACAAGCATTGGATGAGGTTAAGAAGGAATATATTTTGACCTGTCTACACCCGACTTGCCAGGAGGTGGTGGTGCCTGAACTACCCACCATTGAGACATGTGAAGAGATGAAGCAGCTTCTGATTGACAAATTTGGTGGTGAGCTTAGCCTGGAAGTAAAAAAGAAAGCTTTTATGCACATTGCTTTTAAGCCTAAAGAGATGCTAGCTGAGTTTGCAGACAGATTCTACATGGAAGGACAGCAACTGATAACAAGCAGACAATTGACAGCTCATGAATCTTACATGGCTTGCGCTCAAGCCCTCAAAGTTAACCAGCTTCTGTGCCTTCACTTCAAAGCCCATAAAGCTATGCTTTCCTCTATGAAGAGCATAAAGACGCTGTTACAGGACATGCACCTTACCCATTCTGGAGCAGCTGTTAGGGAAAGTTGAGCTGCTTCTAACTCTGGTTTGTCTTCCTGTGGTCCTTGCATTCTTACCATGAACTTGCAAAGTCCTCCTTGACACCAAGGTTGCCACAACTGTGGTCAGATAGGTCAACATTCTTGAGTTTGTACCAACCCCTGGGTTGAAGGAGCTGATCCAGAAGAGCAGGCGGGAAAAGAACAGTAAACCTAGAGGCAGAGACGCTCTCAGTTGACAATTCTTCACAGTCTCTTTCAATCACTCCCTCTATATCTGACCCCAAGCCTGCTGACAATGATGCTCCTCCTATCCTCCTTTTGTTTCACAATATCTCTGATGACTCTGACCTGGATGACTCTGGTATTGACAACACCAATGTGTATGG
Source organism: Entomophthora muscae (assembly GCA_014839935.2). Taxonomy (NCBI): domain Eukaryota; kingdom Fungi; phylum Entomophthoromycota; class Entomophthoromycetes; order Entomophthorales; family Entomophthoraceae; genus Entomophthora; species Entomophthora muscae. The sequence continues at coordinate 1,386,399 of QTSX02004261.1, read as the reverse complement.
GTACTCTGTTCTGGCTGTTCCTGAAACCATTACAGTACCCTATAAATTGCAATCAGGAAAGACTAAAACTACTGCTAAGCCTTTTCCTGAAGCCAAAGAAGTTTTCTCTTGCCCTTACCTCACTCAAGCTAAGAGGTCCCCCGTGCTAGTGGAGTTGTCTGAAGAAGCTGCTGAGGTTGCTGACTCTGTCTTCAAGAATGTATCTGTTTTGCTCCCTCTCCAACTGTTTATAAGGAGTTCCCAGGATTAAGATGCATGATTGAGAAGTGGGATAAGGAAATAGCAGAGGCTCAAGATATCTTGGCTGTCCTTCTACCCTTTGGTTGCACTATCACTCAAGTAGAGATATCCATTCAAAAAGTGAAGATCAAGGCTGTTTTAAACACTGGCTTGCCAGTCAATGTTGTCTCCTCCAAGCTTGTGAAGAAACTCAAACTTGCCCCTGATCTTAATTATCACCAGTCATATGGCACAGCTGGACTTTCTATGACCCGCGCCATAGGGGTGTACTCCGCTCTACCCATGCAGTTTGGCAAGCTTCTCCTAGCTGTGCCAGCAGTTGTCTTGGAAAACAAGAGCTGCAATCTCTTAGTTGGAACTCAATTCCTTAGGGAATATAATGGGATAATCAACTTGAAAGATGGTTATCTCTCTATTATGGGATACAAAGTCCTCCTGATCTTTGAAGAGCCAGTTAAAGTTCCCAGGAAACGTCTCAAGACATGTGCCTTGGAATATTCCACTGGGGGTTTCAACCTCAAATATTGCACCCACTCTTCAAACATGAAATTTCCACCCATGGCTTGTCCTGCGCCTGAGGGGATCCCTCTCCTAGCCACGTCTGCTTTCACCATTCCCCCTGGCTCTCAGGTCATCCTAGACTCCCAGATATCATATGAACTACCTGAATAAACCTTCTTGGAGTTGTACTCTCCCCTCTTGTTAGGGCACAGTGAACCTTATCTCTGTCCTGGAATCCTAGATGTCTCCCATAAGGACCCTGTTCAATTGTTGGTAGCCAACCTGACTGCTCTCCCCATGGCTGTTTCTAGGGGGTAGGTCGTCGGATATGGCAAGTTGTTGAGCACTCCTGATGTCCTGTCTCTTCATCTCTTTGGCATATTCCAAGATTTTAACCTACCTGAGGATGAAACCCAAGTCCTATCCTTGTTCAATGTGCAAGACTTTCCACAGCTGTCTCCAGTTCAACAGAATGAGGTGCTAGACTTGCTATACCAATTTTCCAACATCTTTGCTAACGACAGTACCAACTATGGGTTAGCCAAAGGCGTTATCCATCAGATTGACACTGGCAACGCTCCTCCCTTCTGTGCTAAACCATATTGCCATAGCCATGTGGAGGACGCCCAGGTATCTAAAGAGCTCAAACAACTGTTGGACGCTGGGCTGTTGGCACCTTCTCAAAGTCCTAGGGCATCCCCGCTACTCATCTTAAAGAAAAAAGATGGAGGTCATTGTATTGTGATGGACTACTGCCGGTTGAACTCTTTGACCAAGAAGGACTTGTACCCCTTGCTGTGTATTGATGATGCTCTCCAACGTCTTGGAGGCTCTAAGTTTTTCTCTACAATGGATCTGGCATCTGGATACTGGCAAGTTAATCTGTCGCCCAAGGATTGCCAAAAAGCCGCGCTCATTACATCTGAAGGACTTTTTGAGCCTACTTGCATGCTGCAGGGACTCTGCAACGCCCAGGCTGCCATCCAAAGGGCCATGGACTCCATTTTCTGCAACTTGAAGTTTTTGTGCGTTCTAGTATACTTGGATGATATAACGGTTTTCAGTGCTACCTTCACCAATCACCTGGCTCACTTCAAAGAGGTGTTCATAAAGATTCAAGAAGCTGGCCTCAAACTAAAACCATCCAAGTGCACCTTCTTCAAAGAGCGTCTTGGATTCTTGGGCCATGAAGTAACCCAGACAGGGATTTGCCCAATGACTAATAAGTGATAAGGAGCGCCTTTTGGGGAAACTTCAAATATAAAAATAGGAAGAGAAGAAGTATATTTTATTGGATAATACTTTAGACTTATATAGATTTAGCTGTGGCAGGGATATTAGTTGGATCAAACCCAGGGGCTGGTCATGTGCTGGATGGGTTCAAGTTGCTGAATACCTGGACAGTCATGTAATATTGGTTTGTTGCCATTTCCAGTATTTCAAATGGTATATTGGAAAGGCACCAAATTGGACAATGACTGGATGTTAGGTGTTATGACAATAGCCAGAATACTTGTACATCCAGACCCTCAACACACACCTCCCTTAAGGGGTTACTCAGGTATATCAGGAGGGGGCTTTGTCTTGACAGCTGCTGCCTGATGTTCCTGGAGTTGTTTACTAGTGGGCACCAACTGGGTCAAGTGTTCTCCTTTTCTAGGGCAGAAGCAAGATCTGTGGTACTTTTTAGTGATGGGCTGTTTGGCACCCTGGAACTTAACAAGGTAGGTGTTCCTGTCTGGTTGGTATCTGATGATTCTTCCTGGTCCCCTGTGTACTGAGTCTAAATTCTTTCTGTTCCCAGCTAGGACCCAGACGGGGGAGTTGATGGGGAGTGGGTCCTCTGTTGAGGTTACCTTTTGAGTTTTGAGTCTCTTTATTTCTGCTGGTTTGGCTTTGAGGCATGTGTGTTATAAAGCTGGTTTCTGTTTTACTGTGGGAGGTTTTCCCAGGGGGATCTTCACATATGGTTGGTTATTTCAGGTGACTATTTCTGGCTTGTACCTTTATGTTAGTTCAAACAGTGAGTAGCCTGTCCCTTGATTGGTACAAACCCAGGATACTAGTAATGCATGTTTCACATAGAGCGGCCATGTGTCTTTGGCTTTGCTATCCATTATTTTCTCCAGAGTTCTGATAAGGCTGTTGTTGGCCTGTGGCCTGTAAGGTGAGGTTGTGGAGTGTTTGATGTTCTTTGTTTTTAGATTATCATTTACTACGTGGCCTGTTAGCTCTTTTGCTCCATCTGTTATGATGTAGTCTGGAGTGCCGTAGTCTGCTATGATTGCTTTATTGATGAATCAATTTATTGCTTCCGCCTTGTGATCTTTTGTTGCCCAGCAGATGGGCCAATGTGTGGCAAAGTTAATGGCTACAATTAGGAAATGTTGATTCATTCTGGTTTCTGGGAAGGGTCCCACTACTTCCAGTCCCCAAACCTTAAATGGTTTGAGGTCAGGTACTGGGTTAACTGTTGGCTGTGGCGCCTTGGTGCTGGCATATTTTTCACATACTGTACACTTTTTTAGAACATCAATTATGTCTTGCTTCAGGTTGGGCCACCATACTATCTCTTTAATGTGAGATATAGATTGTTAGCCTTTGTGTGTCCTAGCAGACAATGGTGTCTTAATATAGTGTCAACTCTTTGTGCAAGTGGGATGTATGGAATGTGTTTATCCTTGATGATTTGGTATACCGTGTCATTTGATATGTGGAAATTTTTTTTCATTCCTTACTAGCGTATCATGGGTTAGTTGATGTGTGGAGGGATTCTTTCCTTTTGTCTTAAACACAGTGTTGTATAGGTTGAACCAGTCAGGGTCCAGGTGGTCAGGGTGATCCTCTCTTGGCTGGCATAGCCTAGAGAGAGCATTGGCTGTGACCAGCTCTGCTCCCTTTTTGTATTGGATGCCCAGGTCAAGCTTTTCCAGCAAGGACATCCATTTGGCTTGGCGCCACGCAAGTGCTTTCTGAGTTTTGAAGTAGATTAAGGATTTATGATCAGTTAGTACTTGGACGTTTAAATGTCCTTCTAAGTAACATCTTTTTTTCATGCATGTGTGATATATTGCTAGCAATTATTTATAGTGTATTGGGTACCTTTGCTCAGTGTTTGTTAGATTTCTGCTTTTTTAACATACTGGCAGGAAATCTTGCTACCCTGGCTGGCGGATTTGTAGGACTGTGCCAATGACAGTGTCACTAGCGTCTGACTCAAGCTTGTAGCACCCGTTGTTATTAGGGTATTGCAAGATTGGTGCTTTGATCAAAGCTTGTTTCAATAGTTGGAAATTTTTGTTGCATTCTGGAGTCCAGATGAATTTCTTTTTAGCATTACCTTTGGTTAGGTCATTGATTGGTGTGGTGAGCTTTCTTCAGTCTTTGATGTATTTCCTTAGGTAAGCTACCATACCAAGAAAGCATCTAACTTGTTTCACAGAGGTGGGGTGTTGCATGTTATTTATGGCTTTTATTTTATCTGAGTCTACTTTGATGCCACTTTCAGAGATAATGTGGCCCAAGAACAGGAGTTCCTTTTCCATAAATTGGCACTTACTAGGCTTAGCGTATAGTTTGTGCTTTGCGAGTCAATTGAGTGTCTTGCAGACATGCGTGAGGTGTTCCTCTTTTGTTTTTGAAAATATGATGATGTTGTCAAAGTAGCTTAATGTAATTGAGAGTCTGTTTAACGCCTATTCATCATGGTGACAGATGTTGCTGGGGCGTTTGTCATCCCAAAATTCATTACTTTACATTCAAATGACCCAAATTGTGTGCGGAACGCGGTCTTTGGTATGTCCTTCTCTTTGACTTAACTTGGTTATAACCAGATGTGAGGTCAATTTTCAAGAAAATGTTTGCTCCAGAGAGCCTTGCAAATAGGTCTTCTATGAAGGGAAGTGGGTATTTATTTTTTACTGTACATGCGTTTAGTGCTCTGTAGTCAGTAACTAAGCAAAGGGATCCTTCTTTCTTCTTTACAAAGAAAACTGCTGCCCCCCACAGGGATTCAGACAGACGGATGAATACTTTGGCTAGATTGTCCTCAATGTGGGCTTTAAGTGTTTGGGTCTCCATGAGAGAGAGTCTGTAGAGGGATGCAGGTTTGGGCATGGCTTTGCATAAGTTGATGCCATGTTTGACCTCTTGTTTGGGGGGTAATTCTGTGAGTTCTTCCTTGAATACATGAGTGTATTCCTTTAGGAGTGCCACAAGTTCTGGGCATTGGATCTTTTGTGTTTGTATATTATTGAATTTGGAGTACCTCATTATATGGAGGGTACTGTCTTTGGTTAGGTGTTCAGAGTCATCTTGATTTATGACTTGAACAAATATTGTGTCTCTTAGAATGAGGTCATTGGGTTCTTTGAAAATGTTGAAATTGACTACATTGTATTTTATTGTCATGGATTTTGTTTTCCAACATATGCTGGAATTCACTCAGGTGAACCAGTCCATGCCTGCTACAATGTTGTAGTTTATTTTGTTCATGAAAAGTCTTTTAATGGACGTTTTTATGCCTTGGAGGTCAATTCTGAAGGGCGTTGTTTTGCCTTTGAGCAGAACTTTTGACTTATCTTCCATTCTAGCGTATTTGAAGTTGGATTTGACAACTGGTATTTTGTACTTGGTTACAAATGGTTTGCTAACCATAGTGTGTTGTACACCAGAGTCAAACAAAATTTTATGTGTATGAGATTTTTAAGTACATGGGTAGACAAGAAGTTGTGAGTGATCTTTTTATTTTTACATTCATAAAAATGGAGGATTGCGGGACACGTGGGATGTGAGCAGCAAAGTTCATGCCTTGGTAATTCTTCTTTTCAATTTGGGGGGAGACAGGGGCACTTAAGCCTGTTCCCCCTCCTCTTTTCCCTGTTCCTCTGTTTCAAGACCTTTGAGGTCAGAGAATGTGGGATCAGATTCATAGCAGATTGCTACTTTGGCGTTGTTAACTTTGGCGGTGTCCTCTTTCTTGGGACAGGAGCTGTTTGTGCTTTGGCTGCAATTGCCATTGTTACAATTGGAGTTGCTGTTGTTATGGTTGGTATTTTGGCGTTTATTGCCATTGGCGTTTTCTCTGCCATTTCCGTTTGAGGAGCGGTTGCCGTTGTGTGCAGCATATTCCATGTTGGCACATTTTTCAGTGTGCTTGGCTTCAGCAATGAGTGCAGGCATGGAGGTATTTGCTTCTGGGCGGATGAGGGCAGCAACAGAGGGTTTCATTCTGTTGATGAATGATGCTCTGGTGTGTATGTTGTCAGCTTGTGCTGGGTTTTGGATATTGTGACATATTTCTTCAAATTCATTGGCGTAGGCTGTGATAGTGGTCTTTTGAGGGAGATCACTGAGCTGTATTGCAATGTCTTGAAGAGATTCAGTGACGCGGAAATTGTGGGTGATGTCAGCTTTGAACTCTTCCCAGTTGTCAAGCTGGTTGTTGGTTTGTGAGCCAACCCAGGTGGCAAACCATTTAGCTGCAGCCTCATATAGGCGCTTGCTGGCTTCCTGGACCCATTTTTCATGAGGAATGCGGCTGGCGCGGAGTTTAGCAGCTGTGTGGTCTAGCCAGTTCATGACGTTTTCTTTGTTTTTACCAAAGAGCTTGTCAATACCAATGTATTTGGTGTTGGTAACTTCACCTGTGATAGGTGATTGTGCTTTTTTTTGTGGTTGAAGAGAGCAACTGTATTAAATTATCTTGGTGCATGCTTTGGGCATGACCAGACCTTTGAATATGGTGCATCCACTAGGAATATCTTCATTGATGTTGTGGGCGCAGAAGTACGTTTTCCAGGTATCCTGGGATGTGGCCTGGTTGAGTACGTGGACAAAGGTGGGCAGGTTCTGTTCAGTCATTTTCTCTTTCATTGGCGTGGTCAAAAACCATAGTGCTACTAGTGATAAGGAGCGCCTTTTGGGGAAGCTTCAAATATAAAAGTAGGAAGAGAAGAAGTATATTTTATTGAATAATACTTAAGACTTATATAGATTTAGCTGTGGTGGGGATATTAGTTGGACCAAACCCAGGGGCTAGTCATGTGCTGGATGGGTTTGAGCCGCTGGATACCTGGACAGTCATGTGATATTGGTTTGTTGCCATTTCTGGTATGTAAAATGGTATGTTGGAAAGGCACCAAATCAGGCAATGACTGGATGTTAGGTGTGATGGCAATAGCCAGAATACTTGTACACCCAGACCCTCAACAGAAGGTTGAGGCCATTGACAAAATGCTTCCGCCCATCAACCTGTGAGAGGTACAAGTCTTGCTAGGGATTATGGGCTACTACAGCAGTTTATCCCTGATTTTTTAAATACTAGTGAACTTCTAGTCCATCTGTTACGTAATGTCCCTTTTGAATGGACCGCCAGTCAACAGCAAGCCTTTGAAACCCATAAGCAAAAACTCAAAGAGGCGCCAATCCTAGTGTATCCTGACTATGATAAGGAGTTCATCCTATACACTGACACTAGCAATCTTGCTATTGGGGCTATTCTGGCCCAACTAGACAACAAGGGTGTAGACCATCCTGTGGCTTACACTTCCCGTGTGCTAAACAAGCATGAGAAGATTTATAGTGTCACAGAGAAGAAGTGTCTTACCGTGTTGCATGCAGTCAAACAGTTCCACCACTATGTGTATGGTACCCATTTCACAGTTGTCACTGACCATGCTTTTCTTAAATGGTTACAACAACTTAAGGAGCTAGAAGGGCTCCTAGCTAGATGGGCCCTACATCTGCAAGGTTACAGCTTCACTGTGCTCCATTGCTCTGGGATTCAACATCATAACGCTGATGGGCTATCCAGAATGCCCATTCTTGCTTTACACCCTGCAGAGGCTGACCAGCTGTTTGAACTAATTGGATACCCTTCTTCTTGGGAGAGTGAAACATAAGAGGTCTAACTGGCTTTGTCTAAGTTATCCAAAGATACCCTCATACGTGACAATCAACTCTTCAAAAAGGTACAAGATCAGTATCTGCCCTATGTACAACCCAGTCTTTGCCTCTTGTTAGTATCACAAGCTCATAAAGAGACTGGGAATGGAGGCATTGCTAAGACTTTTGACTGGCTTTAGAGGAATTAATTCTTGAAAAATCTTTGCCTGCTAATCCCAGAATTCATAGCTAGTTTTCACAACTGTCAGCTGCAGAGGCCTTGAGCTGTAGCCCACAAGTTCAAATTAGTTCCCCCTCAACATGCTTTTCATACTGTCAGCATTGACGCAGTAGGTCCTCTCCCCCGCCCACATTCTGGGTGTTGCTTTATCCTGATTGCTGTTGATCACTTCAGCAAGTGGGTAGAAGCTTGCCCTACAAAGGACATCACGGCTAAGACAACTGCTGCCCTCCTGTTACAAGATGTTTTCTTATGCCATGGCTGTCCTCAAGTGTTGCTCTCAGATAATGGGGCTAACTTCAATGTCAAGCTGGTAACCTCTGTTGTTGAAGCTTTGGGGTCCCACCAGTCCTTCTCTGCCCCCTACAACCCTTCTACCAATGGGGCCGTTGAGTGTGCAAATTCAACACTTGTCTCTATCATGAGAAAGCTTATCTACTCTAACGCTGCTAATTGGGACCTATACTTACCTGCTGCTCTCTTTGTGTATTGCCTTAGTAAACATTGTGTCACTGGGTACTCCCTCTTTGCTATGCTGTATGGGCAAGAGGCTACTACCTCATTGCTCTTGGGGGCCCCTGCTTTCCTCTGATAAGGCCATGAATCCTGATGACCACATCAAGGATCTAGTTAACCGCATCATCAACATACAGGCCATTGCCTATACTTCTGCATACAAGACTAAGATGCTTGAACTTTCTCCCAATAATGCTGAACACTCCCCCTTGCCGTAAAATGATGTTGGCAACCATGTTCTTTACTATCAACATAGATTAGGTGGGCGCGCGCATAAGCTGGACACTCTGTGGATTGGTCCTTTGGAAGTGACCTTCAAACAAAGGTCCGTATACACTGTGAGGCTCCTCTCCAGCAGTTGCCCTTTACTCAAGTGCATGCCAAGTTCCTCTGCAAATACCACCCCCCTAAGGCCAATCTAGGGGAGGGCAATGTTGTGAATACCGCTATTCACCATGTATTGATTTTGCCTTTGGTGGGCCATTTTGAAGACAAATCTCTTGCTTTTGCTTTTGCCTCTCAAAATGAGTTGATGACTGAATCAGGGAATACAATTGTTTGGTTTCTTGATCCTGCGCAACTCACTTGCCCCACTCATGCTGGTGGCAAGTGATCCTACCGTTCTGGTAGTGTTTTGTGATATTCCTAACCACTACATATTCCATTTCATATTCACCAATAAAAATTAAGTTCTGTGACGGGTCCAGGAAATTCATGCTTGCTTCTTTGTTATCCTGGTCTGACTCTTTTACGGTTTGATAGGAAAACCTTTATATAAGCTTCAATGAGCTTGGATTCCAGGCAAGCAATCTTGGCGTTAAGCTTGTTGCCATCTGGTGATCACTTCCACATTTTTTGCTTCTCATAGTCTTAGCTGAAGACCATCTCTTTCATTCCATGTAGTCTTATTTCAGTTAAAAGCCAAAAACACAAAGCATAAAAAGATTGAGGGGAAAGCAACCATTGTCATACATAAGTATCATTTTTATTAATTATTATCATGTTTCCATTATATACCAATCAGGGTACATTTGGCTGAAACCCTCTCCAGTTCCAGAATCACACCTGGATTCCTATCACATGGTTTATGAAATAACAGCGTCATCCAATCCAGATCTTTACCAAAAAGATCTTCACACTCTTAACCTATAATAATGTGCCCTAATACATTCCAGAATCATATGATTCTTTCTGTGGAAATGTATTGCTTTGGCTTGAAGCATTCCAGACTTCTGGCACCAAAACCCTGTGGAATATATGTATTCCTGATCCAATATATTATTATTCCAACTGGGAACCAGCTGATCAATCCTGAATGCATATACACCATTGTCTACATTTAGTTTTTTTGCATTTAATGGTTTTTTTGCGTTAAACCCCCATTAAAATGCTTCAAACCTCAAACCAGGCGCCACTGCGGCGCCCAGGAACTTTCCCAGGCGGCGCCCTAGCGCCTTGGCACCTGAAAAAATTTGATAGTGGCGCCTTGGCGCTTTGCAAATCCATTAGGTGGCGCAGCAGCGCTTTTAACCCAATGAATTTGCTGGTGCAGCACTTTTAAACCACAATTCAGGGGTTTACTTTTGGCTAACCTTAACCAAACTTCTTGACACAGTCAAGGCAATTAAACAATATAATTAAATCCTCATTAATTATATTCCAAGCATATATTAATTAACCTTCCCAGTTAAGTAATTACGTTTGAGACACCTAGCCTCATAATCTGAATCATTCAGATTATTCATTACAGCCCTCAATTAGTACAGCCTAATTGATTCCTGGGTATCAATTAACCTCCATGGTTAATTAGATGGTTTGAGACACCTAGTCTCATAATCTGAACCATTCAGATCTTCATTTTGGCCCTCAATTAGTATAGCCTAATTGATTCCTGGGTATCAATTAACCTCCATGGTTAATTAGACGGTTTGAGACACCTAGTCTCATAATCTGAATCATTCAGATTACTCATTATGTCCCTCAATTATTAAAGCCTAATTGATTCCTGGGTATCAATTAACCTCCATGGTTAATTAGACAATTTGAGACACCTAGTCTCATAATCTGAATTGTTCAGATTATTCATTACGGCCCTCAATTAGTACAGCCTAATTGATTCCTGGGTATCATTACTATGCTGGAAAGTCTCTCCAAGGCCAATCCTTTTGTTTTGAATTTCAACCTATAAAATTCATCACAATTCAACCTCTTTGTGAAACCATATCCCAATGTGACTGTAGTACGGTCACAAGTTCTATTCACATTTTTGTCTTTGTGTCTTCAGTACTTCTGCGCCTCTCTCTAGCCACAACTAGTAGAGATTATTCTTCTAGGGCCGCAAGGTAATCACATAGTCTTCCCTGTCATCTAACTAATACTTAGTACAAATCCAATCCTAAGGTTAGGATTTCCCGTTGTGCATCTGTGCCGCGCCTCAGAACACAACAGTGCCATCCTTCTTCAGCATGGAGGGATGGTATTCTCCATCCTGCAGCTTACTACAGCCAGAAGCATCTTCCTGCTGAGAAGAACTACCCTGTTCACAACAAGGAACTGCTTTCAATTATCAAGTCTCTCAAGAATTGATGCCCTTACCTTGAGGGAACCTTGGACCCTGTTAGCATCTTCACGGACCAAAAGAACTTACTGTTCTTCACTCAAGCCCATTGCATATCCCAACGACATGCCCAATGGGTGATCAAACTTACCAACTTCTAGTTCACCATCACTTACAAGAAGGGATCCCTCAATGTCCTCCCTGACCTACTCTCTCACCATCCTACAACTGCTGACTCCGACCCCAAATACAAATGTCTCAACACCAAAGCAGTCCTCCCCGCATCTGTCTTCATAAATCAGATCTTGTCAACCTTATTCAACTTCCCAGACACTTCCTCCATCCAGAAGGCCTAATCAGAAGACCCTGCCTCCAAAAAAATCATCCAGGATCTGCTATCCAAAAGCAATGACCCCCTTAGAGTATTCACTTGATAACAACCTTCTTCTCTTCTGCAAACTGGTTATGGTATCCAATAAGGACTTGCAGTTAAAAATCACATTTGGTTTCCACAACTCCCTCCCTGCCAGACACTTAGGTTATAAGAGAACCTTGGCCCTTATAAAGTCACACTAATGGTGGTCACAGATGGCAAAGACCACCAAGGAATATGTTTCCAGCTGCCTAGTATGTCTCAGAAACAAGAATCACACTTCCAAGCCATCTGGTCTACTCTGTCCCCTCCCAATCCCTGAAGGTCCTTGGCAAAGCCTCTCTATGAACTTCATTAACCAACTACCCTTGTCTGCAGGCTACAACACAATCTTGGTAGTGGTCAAATGTTTCTCCAAGAAGCCTCTTTCTTCCCCTGCCACACAACTGTCACCGCCAAACAAACTGCTGAGCTATTTGTCAAGTATATCTTTCCTCACCATGGAGTCCCTTGTGACATAGTCTCTGACCATGGCCCCTTAGTTCACCTCCGCATTCTTGCAAGATCTTATGGCCTCTCTTGGGGTAAACTCTCTCTACAGCACTGCATATCACCCACAGACTGATGGACAAACCAAAAGAACAAATCAAACTTTGGAACAGTATCTCCGTTGTTTCACCAATGAGAAGCAAGACAACTGGTCTGACATTCTCCCCATTGCCCAATACTTCTATAACTCAGCATACCATGGACCTATTGGCATGACACCATTTCAAGCAAATCTTGGGTACACTCCCTCCTTCCTCCCTGACCTCCAGGGATACTTCCAATCACAGTCTGCAGCCAAACTTGGCACCACAATCAAGGAAACACAGACCCAACTTTTTGCCCACCTCCAGTCTGATATCTTATATTATAAGAAGCACTACAACAATAAAATAATTCCAGGCAAACAGATCCAGCCTGAAGACTTGGTACTCCTTTCAACTAAGAACCTCCCAGTTATTGTTACCTCTTGCAAATTTTGTCCCTGCTTCATTGGACCATTCCAAGTAAATGAAAAGATTGGTACTACTGCCTTCAGACTATCTCTTCCTGATCACTTCTGCATCCACAATGTTTTTCATTGCTCACTTCTTCTGAAGAAAGACAACATCTTCCCATTCACCAATCAAAGGCTCCACCTCTCCTCTCCAATTCCAGAGTTCTGAAGAATACAAGGTATAAGAAATCCTATCCCATTGCACCCTTCTTTCTGGCACAGAATATCTCATCCTATGGAAGAGCTATGAACTTGAAGACTCTACATGGGAACCTGAAGGAAACCTCAACCACTGCCAACAGTAGCTTAAAGCCTACCAGGATCTTCAGAATAGCAGCTAAGGGGGGTACTGTCAGGATTCTCCTTTATTATTTTAGCTGCTAGTATTCTTCCTTTGGACACCAATTTTTTTAAGTCATTTATTCTTGGGTATTTTTCACTCATTGGCTTTCAAAAATATTCCCTTATTTTTGCCCTCTTGACTGGCTAAATTCTATCTATTTAACGGTTAGTTTCAAGTTCAAAGCTTACCTTGATTCCTGGACAATTCTTGAACTGCAGATCTATATGTTAGTTTAAATTAATCAAGTCTGAAGTCAAATTACCTTTTTGCTTTTGCCTGCTTACGCCAGCACTTTCAGACCAGGTTTTTCCCGCTCTTCCGCCTTCTTTTTGCTTTCACACGTTTGCTAAGCAACCACAGTTCCCCTTGTCATCCCCTTTACATTGGTGTTTAACTTTTTAAGTTTAAACTGCAGGAAAAATGTGCTTCTGTTTTGTTTCTCAACACCAAGCTCACCTAACCAAGATTGGTTAGTCCTCTCACCTCAATTCTGCATCTCACAAACCAAGTGAAATAAAAAGGCTTGGTTTTCCAATCTTAACAGTAAGTTGAGATTGTTTGACTTGCACCCCAAAATTTTTTTTGTTAGGTTTTGTGGCTTGTGTTTCTCTTTGATTTTAGCTTTAGTTTTAATCTTTGGTCCCATGATTCCTTTTGACTTTATTCTTCACCAGTTAGGTAGTTTTTATAGTAGCATACATAATTTAATTGTTGATAGCTTTAATCCTCCCACTAGTGCAGACTATTTCCAAGACTTAGAGATTGACTTTTTAACCAAATCATCTGTCATTAATACTGGTCTCTATTTTATCTTCTTAGGGTTAATAAATTGTCTTAGTCCTTCTTTTACCTTGTATAAGCTTTTAGGAGCCTTAGTTCAGTTGCTATTGCAGATCTTGCCCACGTTTTTATATTTGACTAATATAAATATCACTGGGTTAAAAGCTTTAGTTTATAATCATCTTCCCCAGACCATGAGACCTTACAAAGCTACAATGGTGGAGCTGCCACAAAAATCTGAAGTGCTTCCAAAATGCAGTATAAATTACCAAATGCTCAAAGGATCAAGAACAAGGAGAAAATATAAAGTTGAAAAGTGCTAGCAAAAATCTCCAAGCAAAGGGATTGGTAAAGTGAAGTCTAAGAAAACTAAACAGATAACAAGAAAATCAGGGATTGAGAAGCAGTCACTGGATTCTGAAAGTAGAGAATCTCAAAGATTGGTTCAACAGTTTCCTCAATTTTGAGATTGGGAGCATTAAAAAACAGTGCAGAGGCTGTGGACATCTCAAAATTATTGCTACAGCTGGCAAGGTATCTCACATGCATGTACACAAGCAAAAGCTCCATATTCTGTAAATTATGTCAAACTTAAAACTGTAGAACTAGTCTTAATTTATGGTGTTTATTGAACTGCTGCAGTAGTTTTAGTAATTTTTGGGTGATATTTGGTTTGGAAATAACACTGACATGACAGGGGTCAATTTTTGTCACCGGGCCTTCAGAATTAGTGAAAACCTGTTTGGAGTCAAAAAGTTTTGGTCCATAAAGCACTAAATTACTTGTTTCTGCGTTCTTGCAGCCTTTTAGGCGCAAATTGAGAATTCTGACCAAACTTTGGCATAAGTTGCTGTTACAACTGAACCAATGAGGATTCAGTATTTGAACTGGGGAAGACAGCAGTCTAATAGAAAGGACAGGAATAATAAGAATAAGGTATTGTTTATTATAGAATACTGCAATTAATATACTATATGGGGAAAGCCACTGGGCCACAAGGGGGTGGTATGGTGGCATGTTCCATGTAAGGATTGGAGTCAAGGAATAACTTGTGCGGGATCAGCAGGTCAAATTGATAGTGCTCCTAATTAGGAGAAAGTGCCCGCAGTTTGACACTGCCATCAGATTGGTACATGTTGTTAGACACATCAAAGGACGGCTCATTGAGCGTCCCCTGTGTATTGTGAGATATGTTGGCAGGCAGGTCTGGGAACTTGGTTTGACATTGCTATGACCCACTAGTTATCAATGGCCTTATTTAAATCAGCTAGGTTCTTGAGGAGTTCCTTTTAAACTGGTTGTTGCTGCTTATTTTTCTGAGGGCAAGTAATTCTGGCCATGATGGCAAAATCCATGATAATAGCAGAGCTATAATTGTGGTAGAGCTGCAGGGTTTATCATCTCAAACAATAGGAATCCTAAAATTCTTCAACCCAAAGTGGGTAACTTTGCCATCAACTTATATCTGATGCTGTACCCAAATCATACCAAGGTTCATATTTGGAAACAACTGAGACATAGTACTTGCTCATCTGGTATAGAACTTCAATCCCAACTATCTAATTTGTCATCATTCCCACTTCAGGGACCTGTTTAAACCCACAGCAGTTAAAGGCTCTAACACATCAGTCTCACACATTAAAAACCACCCATTACTTTAAGAATCAAGATCCCCTCAGATTAAATAGAGATTACCAGCACATTCAAAGAATAATTTGTAACAGGCTAGATAAGATCCAATACCCTTGATGCATCTGGAATTCAAGACTGCTATACAGCTCACCAAACATGTGGCATCATTTCAGATGAATTATTTGAAGCCAAACCAATAGTTAACCAGACCTAGAATAACTTCTCTGAAGCCCTCCTAGCAAAGAGCTCCAAAGTACATGATTTCCTTCATGTTAAGAGAAAATTAATGATCTTTATCAGGCAGGAATTTTAATTGGTGCATCTGTGAATAGTATGAGCTCTATAGCTTAGCACCCAGAATTTATAATTTTTTTTTTCCTTTTAACCCATCCTCAGGAATACTATGACACCTGTACAGTGTATAGTAGGTATAAAAAGCTGTTGCAATCTCAGATGTGGATACAGCAGGGCATAGTTGTCTTAAGGTACTGTAGTGTTCCCTCATAAACACTCTAGATCTTCCCAGGGAGAAGTCAACCCTTTGATTTTTTCAGAAGGCTGAGCGCCCCACATCACCAAAAGATATAAAGGTGCTATCAGTAACCCAGCAAAATCACAAAAATTCATCTGAAGTACTTTAGATCCTGAAATCCCCTGGTCAAAGAGAATATAAGAAACCCATGCCAAACTTGATAAGCAATTCAAGAATTTCATATCCAACATCAACTTTTAAACAACCTTGTAAATTTACTCCTCCCTTTGGTCCTAGATAGAATCTTATTCCTATGATGGTCCAAAAAAATCCCCTCAAAATTCCACCAAATCTTTAAATTCAATAAGAGATCTGGACCATACAATCAAAAAGATATTGGTATTAGCCTACCCCTCCCAGACTTCCACCACACCGCTCCATTCCCCTGCCCAACTTGGAAAAAACACTGGTTAGTTTGGAAAGTTTATTAGCATAGGCACAGCTCCTTTTAAAACCAGCTTGTTGTAGACAATCAGAGGTTACCAGCACATCAGCTTCATGCTGTTCAGATTCACAAGTGTTATCTCTAAAAACCCAATTTTGCATCTCTAGCCAATCATAATCAACTTTAGAAATTATCACAAAACCTTCCAGTCCCCCTGCCACAGGGCCAAATAATTTATCTAATAGCAATCAGGGGGCTCCCTAACTCTTGGTGACACTTCTGATTGAGAATTATCTCCTAAATGGAAAGCAGTCAACACCAGGTCCCTTCTTATTGATTCTTTCAAATAAAATATTTTAGCTTTAAATCCCTGTCCCTGGGCTTCTCTCCTTGGAGTCCTTCTGCTCTAGAAACTCTAGCAGAAATTATGGCTTTTATTGCCTCTGGATTCATCCCCCTGGGTTCTGGTAGCTTCTTCTTCTTACCTAGAGTTAAAATTAGCATCAAAAATTTTATAACACAGGTTTGTTATTTTGAAAGAAAATTTGAACTTAGTTTTTAGTTAAAAAGGATAACTTACTCCAGTTTCAATGTTTATTGGGGGAAGCCCAAACTATCTTTAAAATCTTGTTTCAAGCTGACAAAGTATCCCTGGGGTCTCCCTTCCTCCTAGTGTTAGTATGTGGCCTCTGAGGTCCCCATTTCCTTTGTGACACTCCAAATCTTCTTGAATTTATCAGTTAGCTTTTTTAACTGAACCTAAGTTCTCCTAATCCATTAGAGAATTCAAGAATGTTCTTCCCTTTGGCCAAATTCTTGGCTTTCGCCCTAACACCTGTCCTATTTCTAGTGAGGTCAACTCCTATAGATCTGTGGTTGTGTTTATCTTTTTATGCTCACTTGGTGGGAGAAGACCTTGGCAAAATTCTGTATTTTCTTGATGACCTCCCTGGTAGGGTACTGTCAGAATTTTATGATATTAACTAATTAACAGATTCAACCAGTTATTGCAGGCCAGCTGTCAATCACTATTTATAATGGTTTTAACAGAACAATGTGGGCTTCAGGCTGCAGGATCAATTAATCAATGACCAAATAATATACTGGTATTAACAAGTTCATACATTGCTATTAATTAATGGAATATGCAATTACTGCTCATTAATTATTCCACCTCAACAACCACCTCAAACATGTTTCTCATAATATTTACTATTCTAAACTTTAATTATATCCTAGAACAAGGGCCATCATATGGCCATCATCTGAAAAACTTCTAGAAGAGTCCAAAATGGACTGGGCCATTAGGCCAAACACTCTAAGATAAAAAGGCTTTGAGCCTATTGTATTAATAAGCTCTGATTAAGTGAAAAAATCATCTCTGAACTAGTAGCCAACCAATGACTAATTAGCCCTGGAACTGGCTCAGGTAGACAGAAAGGATACCAATCTGTGGAAGATGTCAAGCAAGCTTCTGTCAAAACCACCCCAACAAGGATAGACCTTCTGCTGTGTTGCCCTAATGCTACTTCAGTCTCTTTTAGCGTTGTGAGCTAACTCTGATAAAACTCAGGCAGACAGGCCGCCTTAAAGCCAGTAAATTAAAATAAAAGACTGATAATTCCATATTGACTTGATGATTGATCCAAGTCCTACTTCCTTAATGTGATTTTCTCTTGGGATTTATTAGTAGAGCAAAAGATGATACTGCTGTCATACAGTATTAATTCCTATAGTGAAATATAGAGACAAAACATGAACCTATATCCAGAAGTAGAAAGAACTATCCTAAGTCCTTTGGGCCTTAGGCCTTGTCAGACTTGCTACTTATGATGACAAAAAAATATTCTGGGCCAAAGGTTCTGCCAAAGTCACAGGTTCTCTGTACTTTCCTAATGTTAGAAGACTTATAATATCATCTGACAGATGATAAAATACCATGGTCTGCAATTTTCTGACATGTACATTACCTACTGTCCACTGGGGTAACTGTGGTGAAGTCAACTCCCTGGTGATCAACTCCCTGGTATTTGAAAATTTGTTTAGTACCAGGGAGTTGACTGCCACATATGTGAATCCAATAGTTTTTGGCTTACCCAATTTTAGGCTAATTTTTACTAGAGATTTAGGGGTTCAAACCCAAAATCTGAGATTGAATTCACTCAAATTCAACTCTGTTTAATAAATTGATTATCTCAAAGACCATTTTAAGGGGCAATACATAAGTAAATTTAATAATATAAATTAAAATCACTTTTGTTCAACACTATAAATTAAAAAGTGGCCAGTTTGACACTATTTAAGCCAAATCCTAATTTTATTAATAAAATACATATGTGCTTATATAAATTTTATTATTTACTATTATATTTTACTAATAGTGTCCATATTTTCTGATTAAGCTCCTAAGCACTACTTTAATCAATTTAGTGATCTAAACATTAATCAAATACCCCACTTGTTTTCATTATATTATTTCCAGGTTTGTAGATTAAGGGATGTCACATAAATTATGCCAAATTTATTAATAGATTTCATATGCAATTTATAAAAACAGAAACTTGACTCCCCCTCTGTTTGACACTATCCATTTGCCACATTATTGGTTTTAGATTTAACTAATCAAAGGCTTGGAATTAAGCTAAATTAATAGGTGATAAACTATGAGCGCCACACAACACCCACCAACTTGACACTTTAACTGGGGGATTAGTACAAAGAGCTTCTTAACGTTTTAACCAACACTATGGTAAATAAGTCACTCCCAGCTCCTCACAGCATAATATTACCACTAATAAACAACTTCCTACACATTTACTTTTTTAACTTATGTTGTATTTTTTTATTTTTGAGCATATGAAACTGCCTTGCTTCTGGGCTAACTTTCAAACCTGTTTTTAAATTAAGCAAGTTTTATATGTAAGAAAACATAGTGAAATTAATTTTTGCTTGACTCCAAGAAATTCAAGAGTGAAAATTCAGCTGTTTTTCATTTGGAAGTGAGAATTAGGGTTTTTTCAGATGATTGACAATGTTGAACTTGACACTTTACTAAGTTTGAATGATATACCCCAATAAAAAATTCTACATGCTATTTTTTGCAATTTTAATTTACTACTCTCCCTGCTACTCCCCATATAATTTTTATATATGTTGGGAATTTTGATCAAGCAATGATTCCAATTATGACATAGCTCACGGATTAGGATTGCTACAACCAAATCCATAAATTAGTAGTACAAAATACAATGATGCTAATTATGACGGAGCTTGCAGATACAAATTGCAGCTGCCAAATAACATAAATTGGTAGTATAAATAATATTCATATTGAATCAGCAGTATCCTGCTGACCTGGACCTTAAATTAGCCAATGATAAGCGCTGCTGCAGCATTGAAGTGATACCTGATTTGCTGCCGCGCCACTTTAAAAATACACAAGCACCACCAGGTTTTGGATTAGGCGCCAAAGCGCCAAACTACTTTTACGTCAAGCGCGGCCGTGCTAACTGAAAATTATTGCAAGTGCCGCCTGTCAAATATTGCAGGCGCCAAAGCGCCGCTTTACTTTTACATGAAGTGCTGAGGCGCTGGGTTCATTCCCCATCATCTCAAATTCCCATATGTATCATATTAATAAGCACTATGCCTGGAGTATGCCAGAGAATTAGGAAGTGATCCTGACATACTAAATTATTCCATGCCAACAAGAATCACCTGTGCTGAGTGAAGATGAAGATATTCTATTGGTTGACATGCAATAAGCGCCAAGCCTAGATTAAGAATTACCTAAATTAGGGGCATGTTAGAATGTCCTAGAAGACATTGCTAGTAGCCCAAGGATTAACCTTTGCATAAGGTATAAGAAGAATGCATCACTCACAATAAAAATAAGCTTTTAATCTGGACTTTTCTGAAATATATCTTTAATCTGGTTGACCTTTATCCTAATCCTTAAGTACTTCTGCGCAATCAGAAGCCATTGACAGACAATAATCATGGTTCCATTTAGTGCTGGATCTTCTGATATAATACTACTCATATCCTCACATATTATTGTATTCAATCAAATGTCCTGTGCCCTATAATCTCAAATAATTGTGGCGCTGTAATACAAAAAGCGCCACAATATATTTTATTTTATTTGTAATTATACTTTTTCATTGATTTAGCCCTAAGATGCTATGATGAACCTAACATCTTTGATGCTTCATCAAATATCACTTATTTTCTATGTTTTAACCTTTAGGTATATACTTTGAGTTTTTATTTTGCTTTGCTTTACCTCTTTGTGTTTATAATATCTTTTTAATTATTTTATCTTTACTTATAGACTCTTTTTAGCCAAGATCAAACAAGAACAGCCATCCTTCCAACTGACAAGCCTCAAAGGGCTTCAAGGACCCTGAAACTACCCCCAAATATGCCAAGAAGCCTTCAAAAGCAAAGTCTCTCACTCCCTCTCCTCCCACTCCTCCCCTCTCCACAACTTTCTTCCCCTTCACTTTCACCTTATCCTCACCACTCATCACCCAATAAATCTGATAATGATCTCACTGATCACTCTTTTTACCACTCCAAGCCCACTAAGTAGTGCTGTAACAAAAAGGCAAAGGCAGCCAAAGAACTCACTTCTTCTCCTGTAAGAAAAATGAGGCTTCCAAGCAGGCCTCAAAGAACCCTTCACCTCCCCCTTCTAATAGCTCTTCCCCCTCCCTCATCTGACCCCCAAGACGAGCCTGAGGAGTACTCCAAGAAGTTCAAAGCTTCTGGTCATGTGGTTTGGGATCCACTGGCCATCCACAACATCTTCAATGTGGACAGAGAGTTCAAAGTCCCCAAGCACTCCCCCTGTTTCCCCATCATGTCTGTAAAGGGCAGCCCTGGCTACGTTGTTGATAACTACATTTTTAATTGTAACTTAAAAAAATGGCAAACAAAAAGCAAGCACTTAGTCTGTGAGGATAAGTCTTGTGGGGCCTGCCTGAACACCAAGGGCTGGGAGCAGGTAACAGCCAAGAAGGGGAGCACTCTTGTGAACCCACAATCATCTTATAACCTGGATGCTTAAATTGTATCTGATTCAGATGATCCCCACCTCCTCTCACCTCTGGGCTTCTGATCTTTCCATAAAGGCTTTGCAACATCTCAAACCAAACATTATTAAGTTGGTGCCAACACATTAACAGTTGGTCAAGTTTATCAGTGACAAGAGGATCACTGCCAATCCCCCTCCCCCAAGGCCTCTGACGTCCTATTTGAGCTCATACTCACTAATGATCTTAAGCAGCTCCCAAGTGGGGAGTGCTTCCTCCTTCACAATAATGGGCCTGGCATAAAAGACTGCATAATCTGCTACACAACTTGGCAGAACCTGATAGAGTTGAAAAGGGTGTCAACCTGGCTATTTAAAGGTACCTTTGCCACTTGCCCCTGGATGTTCAAACAGCTCTGGATGATTCATGCCCAGATTGACATCTGGGTGATTCCACTTGCTCTCTTCCTTCTCCCTGGGGCCACTGAGGCCATATACACCCACACTTTCTTCATCCTTTTCAAAGCACTTTCACTCCTTTCCCCCAACAATGACAATGCCAAGAAGACCCCTCACACCTGCGCCAACTCTCCTGCTGCTGACAAGGACCAGGCCACCTTGGACTCAGAGAAAAAGGTAACACTCAGAGCTTTAGGACCTCACATGTGCATAATGGACTTTGAGCCTGCTCAGTTAAATGCATTTGAGCAGTAATTTAGCAGGGAGGTGCAGGGGTGCCACTTCCACTTTTGCCAAGTTATTGCTTGCAATGTGCAGACCCATGCCAAGCTTAGTAGGTTGAGCTGGAGGGACACTTTGGACACCTGTAAATTTGTGCTTGCACAATTTAGTGCCTTGGCTTTTTTAAAGCCAGAGCACACTGAACAGGAGCTTTAGGTTCTCTCAAAGGATCCTTAAATATCAAAGCATTCATAGTTCAAGCCTTTCCTCAAGTAATTTGAGACCTAGTGGATTGGGAAGGTTTTCACACAGAGGCAAGGCAAGGCCAGAGCCAAGGCCAGTTGGAATGTTTACCGGGCAGCCATCAACAGGGGGCTGAAGACCACTTTGGCTCTTGAGGCTTACCACAAGCATCTCAAGGCTATTTTTGGGCTACACCCAAAATTCAACAAGTTATTTTACCTTATCCAGCACAAGCAGTAGAAGATAATCTCTAAGCTGTGTGAATTGGTCAACTGTGCCCCCCACCAAGGCCATCCAGAGTGTGACCAAGCATAAATACAAAGCCTCAGAGATCAAGCAGCAGCTTGAGCTCATTGCAACTGCCCTCCTAGAAGGGGCTAAAAAGAAAAGGGGGAAGAATGCAGAGGAATAAACTTGCTTGCTTGCTTCTATCGTTTTAACTTTTACCTTTAACTTTTAACTTTTTAGCTTTAATTTTTACTTTTTAGTCTTGATCATTTAGTTTTTAGTTTTAATTTTTAAATTTTTTATTTAATTAGATAGCACTGATTATTTTATGTATATATGGTAAGTTTGAGATGAATAGTTATAGTTGAAAGTGAGTGGAATATCTTAATTTTTTGTTAATTTACTAATAAAACAAAAGAAATTCACATTTATACTTATATGAACTATATCAAATAAATATTATATTTCTTCATATTTTGCATAACTTTTATTGTTGTGTTTTTGTTTATTTTTGTCTCATTGGAATTTTAATTTTTATGGTAATCAAAAATATTTTTATAATGAAGATTGTAAATTATATAGTAAAATGAGCAATAGTTGTTTATTTCTCCTTATTTTCATTAGTTAAGATACACTTTTTTATTGCATTTTTTGCTCTCTGGGGTCACTTTAGTATACCATAGTAGTATAGTTTATCTTATTAGTTTAATTTTTTCATTACATCATGATCTGTTAATTTAAAAATGACAATTTCCCGTTGTCAATCAGGGAAAAAGCTGAATTCTCACTTTACTATAGAGTTGATCACCAGGGAGTTGATTTTACCACAGTTGCCATAAAATTGACCCTCTTGTAGTTGACTCCTCTTTAGTTGACTATTAAGTAAAGTGAGAATTAAGTTTTTTGTCTGATAAACTACTGGAAGTTGACACTTTTTAATTAACAGCACTTGATTTACTGAATACTTTTAATATAAAGAAATCTAGAAGCTATTTAATACTAAATTCATCACAGAAAACTTAAAATAAAATAAAAATATATATTAAATAATAATAATAAGGATAAATAAGCAATTACATCTGATTTCACTATGAAAAAATACTCTTCACTATATAAATATTTTCTTATCATAAAAATTAAAATTCTAATAAGACAAAAATAAAGATAAACATAATAATATAAGCAATAAAAAATATAAAGAAATATTAATGTTTATTTAATATACTTCATATGTGCACAACTGTTAATATCTTATGTTTTATTAGGAAATCAACAAAGATTAAGACAATTCATTCACTTTCAACTATAAATATTCATCTCAAAATTACCGTATAACTTAAAAAATCAGTAATATATATTTAAATCAAAAAATATAAAGCTCAAAACTAAAAAGTGAATGATCAAAACTAAAAGGTAAAAATAAAAGCTAAAAGAAAAAACCATAGAAGCAAGCAAATTTTTCCTCCCCCTTTTACCCTTCTTCATCTTGGCCCTTTCCAGGAGGGCAGTTGCAATGATCTAAATCTACTGAATAAGCTCAGAGGCCTTGTATTTTTGCAAAGCTGCGTCCTGAATGGCCTTAATTAAGAGGTATAACTTTGTTGAGGGATTGGTGGGGGAACACAGTTGGCCAGATCTCTGAGCTTGGAGAAGATTTTCTCCCGCTCATGCTATAGGAGGGCAAAGAAAATGCTAGACTTAGAGTGGTGCCCAAAGTTTGAATTGAGGGGCATATGGTAGGCCTAAAAAGCTGAAGTGGTCTTTAGTTCCCCATTGATAGCAACCTGGTACACATTCCAAGAGGCCTTGGCTCTGGCCTTGCCTCTGAATGACACCCTTCTTAATCCACTGGGGCTGAAAGTACTCCAAGAAAGGCCTGAAATCTTTGTGCTTCACTATATTGGGATCCTTTGAGAGAACTTTCAACCCCTTCACAGTGTTCTCTGGCTTTAAAAAAGACAAGGCACTTAATTGTGCATGTAAAAATTTGCAGATGTTTGAGGTATCTCTGTGGGTCATCCTACTAAGCTCAGTGTTGACTTGCACATTTTGAGCAACTACCTGACAGAAATAGAAGCAACACCCCTGCACTTCCCCATCAAACATCTGCTTGTATGCATCAAAATGTGAAGGCTCAAAGTCTATAATGCACATGTGAGGCACTAGAGCTCTGAGTCTTACCTTTCCTCTGCTTCCAAGATGACCTGGTCCTTGTCAGCATCAGCGGGTTTGTATAGGTGTGGGGAGGGGTCTTCTGGGAATTTTCATAGAAAAAGAAGTCAAATTTACAACAGAGGATGGTAAAGGCGCAGGTATAGATGGCCCTGGGAGGAAGGAATAATGTAAGTGGAATCAACTGGATGTCTATCTGGGTATGTATCATCAAGAGCTGGCAGAACATCTGGGGGCAAGTGGTAAAGGTACCATCAACTAGCTGGGTTGACGCCCTTTTCAACACCATCAGTTTCTGCTGAGTTGAGTAGCAGGAAATGTGGTCCTTGGCAGATGGACTGCTATTTTGATGGAGGAAGCGCTCTCCACTTGGGAGCTGCTTAGCTCATGGGTGAGCATAAGCTCTGAGAGGATATTTGATGCCTTGGGAGGAAGGGGGATTGGCAGAAATCCTCTTATTGCTAATGAAATTAACCAACTGCTCTTTGGTTGGCACCAACTTGATATTTTTGGTATTAATATGCTGCAGGGCCTTGATGACCAGATTGGAGGTGTGGAAGAGGGCAGTGGTGAGGATAACTTGCACAAGATATCACTTGAGCATCTTTAAGATTAAAAGAAGGGCTCAAATGTGTGTTGCCCCTTCTCAAAAGTAACTCTTTCCCAGCCTTTGATGTTTAGGCAAGCCCTGCAAGTCTTATCCTTGCAGACAAAGTGCTTGCTCTTGGTTTTGTGCTTTTGTTTATTAAAGTTGACGATGTAAATGTCAGTAATATAGCCAGGGTTGCCCTTTACAGACATGATGGAAAGAAACAGGGGAAGAGCTTGGAGACTTTGAACTCTCTGTCCACATTAAAGATGTTGTAGATGGCCAGTGAATCCCAAGCCACGTGACCAGAAGCTTTGAACTTCTTGGAGTGCTCCCCAGGCTCATCTTGGGGTCAGATGAGGGAGGGGGAAGAGCCATTAGGAGGGGGAGGGGAAGGGTTCTTTGAGGCCTGCTTGAATGCCTACTTTTTCTTATCAGAAGAATAGATGGGCTTCTTGGCAGCCTTTACTTTCTTGGTACAGCGCTCCTTAGTGGGCTCAGAGTTGGCCTCTGGGTGGTAAAAAGAGTGATAAGTGAGATCACCATCAGATTTATTGGGGGACAGTTTTTTGGGGAAAGGTGAAGGGGAAGTGGAAGATGTGACAGAAATTGCAGGATAGTAAGAAGCTGTCTCCAAGTGGTGGGGAATTACCACCCAAATCCACAAAGAGTTAATGATTAACCACCAACTCAGTTTCAAATACCGTTTTTTAAAATTTCCAGATGAGATACTAGTATTAAGTAAAATAATGAATCCCAACCAAAAAAGCCCAAGATAAATAGCCTGGGAAAGCATCAGAGAATCTTTATAATAATATTCAAGACATTGGGATGCAACACAATTTTCATTTTCAAAGACAGGGGGAACCACTCTAAGATCAGCAGGTATTGAATTAACATTAGGAGGTGCCAACAACAAAGTTCCAACTGGTGGGCCCTATCTTCCAGTAATTATCCGGCTCATAATAAGATTTTAGGGAATGTATTGCAACAATCCCACTACTGGATGCATTTTTTAAAAGTAAATTAGACCAAGGGATATTTGATTTTTATTGAGCAAATTTTGGGAGGACTCAACTCTTAGAGTTGATATAGTGAAAATTATTCAATATATATCAAAAATTGACTAAGCAACACCACCTGGATCCTGGGCTCCTATTCCTTCTACATCATCAAGTAAGTATCTGGTCCAAGTTGCAAAGAACCCTTTAGTGACTAATTTCTGACAACTATTCTGATTAACAAGCTTATATTGGGTAACCCTCAAATTACGTCAATTTATCAACATCAATTTTCAAGGAGAAATTGGTTTCAGCTGGAAGACTGGAGCAGCTGTAACCCATTTTCAATCAACTGTTTGATTTAAATCAGATAATTTGGTCAATTTGTTAAAGGCTTGCAGAATTTTCAAGCCTTTCTACTTGGCAGGATAATTCCTGATATGATGGAACCTACTGTGACAGAAGATGAGGGTTGAGGAGGGAGGAGTGGGAGGGGATGGAGTAGGAGACTTTGCTTTTGCAGACTTCTTGACACACTTGGGGGTGATGGCAGATTCTTTAGAGACTTGGAGGCTTAGCGCTTGGTAGGCTTGTTGGATTTGGATGATCTTGGCTAAATAAAAGGTTAGTTTTATAAATAAAACAATATGAAAGATATAAAAACACAAAGAGGTAAAGCAAAGAAAAATTTGAGTAAAAAGTATGCAAATAAAGTTTTATTTGATAAGAAAAAACATAGCAAAGTAAAGGAAAGCAAAATATAAACTCAAAGTATAGATATAAAGGTTAGTCCATAGAAAATGAGTGATTTTATGATAAAGCATAAAAGATGCTAGGTTCAGCATAAAATATTAGTGCTAAATCAATGAAAAAGTATAATTAAAAATAAAATAAAGTATATAAAAATTATATGGGGAGAGCAAAAAGAGTAGTAGATTATAATTGCAAAAAAATATTATTATGTGGAATATTTTATTGGGAGTTAAAAAAACAAAACATAGTAAAGTGTCAAGTTTGCCACTGTCAACCAGCTGAAAACCCCCTAACTCTCACTATGGTTGAAAAATAAAGCTGAATCCTCACTGATGACTTTCCTGGAGTCAACCAATTTTTTTAAAATTACTTTTTTTACATTTAAAGCTTTCTTAAATTAAAAGTGGGGTCAAAAGTTAATAAAAATACAATGTAGTTTTAAATGTGCAAAAAAACATAAGTTAAAAAACTTAATGACTGGAAAGGTGCTTATTAGTGGTAATATTATGCTGGGAGGAGCTGGGAGTGTTTTATTTACCACAGTGTTGGTTACAACGTTAAGAAGCTCTCTGTAATAATCCCCAAGTTAAAGTGTTGAGTGGATTGGTGTTGAGTGGTGCTCATAGTGTATCACTTATTAATTTAGCCTTAATTCTGAGCCTTTGATTAGTTAAATCCAAAACCAATTGTGGGGCAAGTGGATAGTGTCAAACAGGGGGAGTCAAATATCTGTTTTCTATAAATCACACATTAAATCTATTAATAAGTCAGGCTTTTTTATTTGGCATTGATTGATCTTGCAATCCAGAATATTTTTTAAAAACAAGTGGGGTACGTGATTGATGTATACACCACTGAATCCATTACAGTAGTTTTAAAAGCTATGGCAACAACCAAAAATACCTCAGATTTAAACAAAATGATTTCAGATTTAAGCAAAATCCAACTCTCAGGTTAAAATATACACTCTTTTAACAGGGTTTATTGGTGTTAATGGGTGAAATGAATCAACACAGCAACAAAGGGCTCACACGCAAAGCAAAACCATTCAAAATACAATCCAAAATACATTGATTCACAAACAAAATAATGTGAGTTGACTTTCAGTATACATATGTTTACTATGTGAATTGGTGACAAAATACACCCAAGCAAGGTGAGTCAAAACTCAAACCAAAAACAAAACACAATAGCAACTCACTATGTAAATGAAATCACTCACTCAGTGTGTGCAATGGATTGTAATCATGAATGATACCAAGGTATCTAAAATAAGACACAAGATCTGAAACATAAATTTAAAAATATTGTGTTGGGTGTTTGAATTTGGCAGTAAAATCTAGGGAAATGGGTGGATTTTTTTGAGTTTTCTAAAATGGGCATTGTAAACCCAAAAACAAATAATTAAGAAATAAAAAATCTATAATTGGGATATTGGGTGAGAAAAACTCTAATTAAATATTCATATTAAGATAAAAGCAAAAAATAAAATTAGGGAGTAACTTAATTGAAATTTATTTAATATTTTATTAAATTTTAAAATGAAAGGAACACAACACCAGAGTACCAATGCACCTGTTGTTCACTGCAGTTGCGTTTACCCCTGCGGGTCAAAGAATAGAGTTAGTGCAACCCAAGTGCCTACTCAAGTAGGAGATGGGAGAGGAGAGTTCCATAGTGACACTGCACTGACACAGCCAGTTCAAGGAGCACAAGCTGCTAGGGTGCCGAGCATCAACCCTTGGGTCCCTAAGCTGACCTGGAAGCCCACCAAGGTCACCACCACAAAGAAAGTTAGAAACAAGGAGGTAGAACTTACTTTGTATGTGTTCAACGTTGTGTACCGGCAATAGTTGGTCCTGTCAGCCATGCTGGAGAAGGTGAAGCCTGTACTTGATACTAGCTACAAGCCCTACGTCAGTGATGGCAATCAGGAAGAGGACAAGGAGCCTGAGTTCTTCAGAACTGACAAGGGAAAGTTGGTGCTCAAAAAGGTTGCTGTGTTTTACACCAAGGTTCCCATGCCCTGTGTTGTGCCCAATGCCAACGAGTCAATCCCCACCGCTAAAAAGCCCACTCAGAAGCGCATCCCCAACATTAAACGCATCATTCTTCTTAAGCTAATGCGGGAATTGGCAATTATGAGGCAGCTGCAGCCCTTGTTGGAGTGGATCCCAAGTACGCCTCCAAGACCTTCAACAAGTTCATTAACACAGATCAAGTCCTTGCTGCGGAAAAACCATATACATTTCTACCATGCTCACCAAGGAGCACAAATGGGTAATCCGCCAGTGGATCACCTGGGACTGCCATCTTGAACTGACAAATATACAGGCCATGGCCAAGTCCACTTTTGGGGTTGAGGCTTATATTTCCTTTTACTACTATTTGCTGAAGAAGATGTGCTTTTCCTGGAAAAAGCTTGGGGTATCTCCATACAATTGGAATAGCCCAACCAACATTGAGACCCGGAAAAACTACGTAGAGGCGTACACTACCCTCAAAGCCAATGGAACAGTCAAATTTTACTATATTGACAAATCAGAATTTGCCTTGTCTATGTGCAATACATATGGCTATGTCCCCAAAGGCTCAAATGACGGGATGGCTTGGCGTGCTGCATTCTGCGCCATAGCTTATTCAATGATGGCTCTCCTTGGTCCAAAGGGGGTTGATCTATACTAAATGCTTTTGGGATCTCACAATAGCCAGACCTTCCTATCATTTCTCCAATTGGTCCAGGAGCACCTGAGGCGCACAAGCCCTGGCTTCACCAATGTCATTGTGTTGGACAATGTTGGTCTCCACAAAGTGGCTGATATTCTTGAGGAATTCCTGATGATTGACACCAGCATTGCTGTGGGCCCCCAGCAATTGGCCATGGCAAATATGCACCTTCTCTTCCTCCCAGCCTATTTGCCCTTCCTAAATTCCATCAAGGAAGTTTTTGGGTGGCTCAAGCAAGTTGTAAAGCAAGGAACCCCAACTGGGACCAAAGACCTGTTTAATTTGCTGCAGGCTGGGATCCACACCCTCCCAGCTGAGACTGTGGCCAAATCCATGGCCACACTGATTTGTTTATCCCTACTTGCCTTGTCAAAAAGCCAATCAATTAAAGACTTAGCTTGTCCCACTTTTTTATATTCTCTAATTTACTATTCAAGATTTATTAATTATCATTTTCTATTTAGATGTTTCCAAGCCCTCAATCACATTCAGCAGGACCTTCAATGAAGGTTAGTAATTTATTTATTTATAATCATTTTTTATTGTATCATCTAAGGGTATCCCAAATGCTTGATACTGGATTACGCAAACGCATTAATATCACTTTTGGCAAATAAATATAATAATCAAAAAAAAAGTTAAATGTAATGTGTACAAATCAGAAGTAGACTTTATTGAAATAAATTATTATGCTTTTATTAAGACCTTCTCTGGGATATATTCTGCAAATCTTGTTTGCTAAAATAAGAATTAGAAAACTTTATTATAATAAAATAATATAAATTGCAATGGAATTATTTGGAAGAGAGAATTTATTAAGCGTGCCTGTAGTGAGTTCTTCTGTATGTACCCACCCTGCAATGGTTGTGGCGCACAACCTCCACCGCTACACTGTGGACGGTGGATACACCCTTATTAAAAAACTCCCGCCTGCTGGTGAAAGGCAGTAAGGTCAGGTGCAAATGGAGGAGCAGCTTCTCTGGCGGGGCTGCAAGCTTGTAGATACCGGCTGGGACCAGGGCGTCCTGGATGACGTGATCCACCAAGTCATAACCGGAGGGACCTTCTTCCCGTCCAGGGAGAGCCTGGCCTCGTTGATTCCTAGGAGAACCCTGTCAAGATCCTCCATGCTGGCACCCATTCCAAAGTAGAAGAGATACCTGAGGTAAACCACCAGATGAAGCCTTTGCCCATAAAAAGGCTTCTGTAAACTTGCATAACTTATTGAAAACCGCGCTGATCTTCTTATCATGCTTGATCTTTGCAAAGATCAGCTCCATGGCTGAAGGGACCCCTGTCTTGTTGGCACTCCAGGCCAACCCAAAGTTGGCAAGGAGGATTTTTGTCTTCTTGATGGCTGTTGCAGATGCAACAGCCAATTTTCCCACTGCACTCCCAAAGTTGTCCAGAAGGTAAGAAATTGTGTGCTCCAAGGGGTAGTGTAAGGTCTTGTCCATAATGGTGCAAGGTTATAAACTAAAGCGTGCAAAGCATTGGGATTCAAATTTAAAAGATATAAGAATGTAGGTACTGTCTTTAAGATGATCTTACAGAAACCTGCTAAAAACCTATATTGTGTCACAAATGGAGTAATAGAATTTAAAACCCCTAAGCAAAGAAGATAAAATAAGGTTTTCAATAGTGAACAATTTGTAACTAAAGGAATATCAATATTAGGATATTCTCCATCTGCAAATTGATACATATAACTATTAAAAGATTCCTTAAGGGGAAAAATGGATACAACAAGCCTAAGGCTTGTTATTTTACAAGTTTCATTTGGATTTAAGGAAAAGCTAAACTAAAAAAATGAATTTAAAAAAACAAAATTCTAAAAATTACAAATTTGAAGTTAAAATTGTAAAAGTTGAAGGGGAAGAAATCACTTAGAATTTTGGCTTAAAGCCTACTCTTCAAAAGCTCTTTATTTATAGAAGAGAAAGCCTTTTCAGTTTGAGTATGATCAACAGGAGAAAGCAGCCAAGAGGAGGAGCAACTGGAGAAGTTGGAGACAATCAGGTACAGAAAAGGAGAAAACAAAAGACCAGCTCAAGTTTGATAGGCAGAATAGGCTGGGGAGAGCGGCAACAACGTGAAAAAGGAGTTTCAAAAGGTAAGCAAAAAATTAGAATTAATCTAAATTAAAGTAGAAAATATAAACTATTTGAATAGATGGAAGACAGTGGATGACAACTGCGTCAATTTGAAAGCAAATTGAAGAGAAAAACAAGGTAATTAACTTAAAATACTTAAATATTAACTTCTAATTCAAAATTCCAATATTAAAAATACTGAAAGATTAAAATCAAATTTAAACATCAAAATATAATAAATTTAAAGATCCTGCCCTTTGGGGCAGGGCATGACATTACCCCCTCCAGATCCAAGCTCAGGATGTGCTTGGATATAAGAGTTGATGGCATCAGGACAGTTTTCAATGTTGGACAGTGGCTCCCAAGAACTCTCTTCAACAGAATATCCCTTCCAAAGAACCAAGTATTAGAGTTTAGTATAGTGGTATTGATGGTTGATAATGGAGTCAACCTCATATTCAGAAGTCCCTTGGATCATATGAGGAGGGGCGCTTCATTGTTCTGATGAGAAGGAGGAGGAGAAGTCTGGAGTTTGAGGAGGGACACGTGGAAGATATCATGAATATGATACCCTGGGGGAAGTTGGATACGGTATGCAACCTTCCCAACCTTTTCTGTTACAAAGAAAGGCCCTATGAACTGTGGGTCAAGTTTACAGGAAGGCCATCTGATAGGAAGATTCTTTGTATTTATATATACAAGGTTGTTGACCTTAATACCCTTTCCCTCCTGACAATGACGGTTGGCCTGGACCTTGTAAACCTCAATAGCCTTAGAGAGATTATCTTTTAAGTAATTCTGGATGAGTTCTAGCTGGACAAGAAACTCCTTGGCTAATGGGGAACGGACAGAAGAGGTGACAGAAGGAACAAAGGCAGGAGTGTAGCCTAAATTTGCCATGAACAGAGTCATCTTGGTAGAGGAATGGGGAGTAGCATTGTAGGAATACTGGGCCAAAGGTAGGTGAGAAGCCCAGTTGTCTTGTTGTTTGTTGGAAAAACAGCAAAGGAAACATTCTAGTGTCTGATTGGTATGTTTGGTTTGCACATCAGACTGAGGATGATAAGAGGTTCTAATGGAAAGGTGAACACCTAGCTGAGTCATAAACTCCTTCCAGAACAGGGAAAGGAATTGTGGTCCACGGTTGTAGACAATATCTCTTGGAGTACCATAGTGGATGAAGACGTTCTTGAAAAAGAGGGAAGCAGTCTGATTTTCAGTAATGTTAGAATTGCAGGGAGCAAAAATAGCCTGCTTTGATAATCTGTCTACAATGACCAGTATGGCGTCAAAACCTTTGGACTGAGGAAGCTGGACAATATAATCCATAGAGACAGACTGCCAAGGACCTTCAGGGACTGGGAGGGGACATAGAAGACCCACAGGTGTCTGGGTGGAGTGTTTGCTTCTCTGGAAAACTAGGCAATTAATGACGTATGACTTGACAAAGGTGGACATCTTTGGCCACTAGAAGTGATTGCAGAGTTTAGAAAGTGTTTTCTTGTATCCAGAGTGGCCTGCAGCAAGGGAGTCATGGAACGTGATGGTTAGAAGCTGTTGAAGGTCCAGAGAAGGAACTACCAAAAGGTTGTTGAAGTATAACACACCATCCAGCAGGGAGAAGGAAGAATTTTTGACTGTCTTGTTGTTTGTAAGAGCGTCAATGATCTGAAATGAGGCCTTATTGGAGAGCTGAGATTTGTGGATTTGCTTCAGTATATTGGGGGTTGTAGTACTGATAACATTAAGTTTCAGAAAGCTCTTGGGTGGAAGGACTATCTTGGTGTTAAGAAGTTTGTAGTCTTTGTCAACATCAGATAATGAAGGATGACAACTAAGAGCATCAGGTGGTGTCAGGGACCCACTTGGCAGGGAATAAACTCCCTAGCTGATAGGCCAAAGCCCCTACATTATAACCTGCTATTACCAAACCAATAGGAACCGTGACCATTGCAAGATGTCCAAGGTGTCCTAGGTAAGCAAATCTTCCAAACAT
This sequence comes from Entomophthora muscae, assembly GCA_014839935.2. Classification (NCBI taxonomy): domain Eukaryota; kingdom Fungi; phylum Entomophthoromycota; class Entomophthoromycetes; order Entomophthorales; family Entomophthoraceae; genus Entomophthora; species Entomophthora muscae. The sequence goes on along the minus strand of QTSX02004261.1, from coordinate 1,352,854 downwards.
AGAACTGAAACATCCAAGGAGATAGTAATCCACCAAATATGTCAAGAGGTAAAAGGAGGCGTAAGGTCTAACCAGAGTAGGCTCAGTAGGTGGTGTAGAAAACAAATGGCTATTGTGGAATTTACGTCCCCAATGTCCAGAAGGATATTTGAACCATCCATGGGCAAGGGATTCCTTCTGGGGGGCGTCATCTGGGGAGGAGTTGTACCAGTTGGTTGTAGGAGTTGGATTTTCCAAGGCCAACACCACTGGCAAGAAGTAAACTAGGAACCAGGATAGGAATAGAATTCCTCTCATGGCTTCAAAAAATGTGTTTTATCAGAAAATGGAGGAGTAGCAAGGAGTGAAATAATCTTTATTGTTGGAACATTTGAATTGAAGAAAGGTTTAGAGCTTATATAGCTTGAAAATAATGACTGAGTTAATCATTTTAAATTCACCTGTTTTAAGTGCATCTTAAATAATTGCTTAATTATTCTCAAACTAGCCTGGTGTAAGTAGAGGAGCCAGAAAGATCTCACAATGTTCATGCTAATCAAGCGGTATACAAGCAGAAGATCAAATAGTGAAGAGTACGGAGCTTGCACTAAAAGCAGAGAGAGCGGGTCACTGGTCTGTTGGAAAGCTAGGTGTAGCCAATCAGGAGCAAGGCGGTAAGTGACGTTTACAAACTTATTATTAACACTTTCAAATTCAAAAGGTGTTTTGAAAGCAAAAACTGATTGAATTACAAGGTAATAAAAAGGTAAATCAAAGGTTTGTGTTGATCCAGAACTAATAATACATTCATTAGAAGCGTCCTGAGTTTGAATCTGGTTCCCCAAGGTTTCCAAATGCCAAGTATTATTGTTAAGACTGTTGTGTTGTGTTTTTGACTGGGTGTCTGCAAAATCTTTGTTCTGGTGTTGGTTTGAAGCTATGTTTTTCACAAGGCTGTCAATAAGAGTCAGGTAGTCAGGGAAAGAATCCCTGAAAGGTAGGATATTAAGTACACCTTTCTTTTACACAAGCTTGAAGCAGAAATTTAACAGCTCCAGTACCCATCTAGTGTGTCTTTGGGAAATGTGGCATGACTTGGTGAAGTAAAGCAAGTTCTTATGGTCTGTGTAAATGAGGAAAGGCTTGCTAAGTCCCTCAAGATAGCGACACCAATGCTTGAGTGTTTTGATGATGGCAAGAAGTTCCTTGTTGTGTATGGGGTAGTTTTACTAAGCTGGAAGGTGTTTTTGAGAGAAGTATGCAACAGGGTGTTACATTCCATCCCCCCAAGCTGAAGGAGAACACCACCAAAGGCATAGTCTCTGGCATCAGTCTCAACCAAGAAGGGTTTGGAGGGATCAGGCATCAGGGGGACAGGAGTGGAGACAAAGACGGCCTTTGTAGCCTCAAACGCAAGCTGGGCCTCAGGTGTCCAGACAAAAGGAACAGAAGGAGAAGTGAGGGTAGTGAGTGGCAAAACTAGAGAAGAAAAATTTCCCACAAACTTATGGCAATAGTTTGCCAATCCAAGGAAGCCACAAAGTTGTGAGCAAGTCTTGGGAACAGGCCAGCTTTGGATAGCATCCACCTTGCTAGGGGAGACAGTGAAACCGTTTTGAGTGACAATGTAACCAAGGAAATGAACCTGGGTGCAGAAGAATGAGCACTTAGTAGACTTTGCAAACAGGTTGTAGTCTCAAAATCTCTGGAGTACTTGGCAGATGTGGGCAACATGGTTGTCAATGGAAGAGGAGTATACAAGGATATCATTGAGATAGACAACAACAAACTTGTTAAGGAAGGGCAGAAGTGCCTCATTCATTAAGGCCTGGAAGGCTGACGGAGCGTTACATAATCCAAAAGGCATTACATTGTACTCTTATAACCTGAATGGGGTATTGAACGCGGTCTTCCATTTGTGGCCAGGAGAGATTCTGATCTGGTTGAAAGCGCTTTGGAGATTAATCTTGGTGTATACAGAACTACCAGCAAGGCAATCTGTCAAAGCCTCAGCAGAAGGAATAGGGCCTCTATCCTTGATTGTGATCTCATTGAGGGCTCTATAGTCTACACAAGGGCGCTTGGAGCCATCAGATTTACTGACAAAGAAGATGGGGTAATAACATGGAGAAGTAGATTGCAAGATGAAACCCTTGGAGAGTTCCTCATTAATGTAGTTCTTTAGTAGAGTGTTGTCAGAGTCAGAGAGAGGAATAAGCCTTCCCCAGGGGGGAGTGGTACCTGGCTTAAGGTTTATCTGAATATTGTAGGGCCTATGAGGAGGTAGCAGGTTACATTCCTCCTCACTAAAACAATCCTTGAAGTCAGAGTAACAATAAGGTAATCCATCTTTGCCCTTGGCAGAAAGAGTATCTGGGATTGTACTATAGATGGCAGTCAGGTTTGGTTTGGAAGGAGTTGAGCCAGGAGTACCAGGTACAAGGGATAATAATTTGACAATGTCATTGCATGTAAATGATATCTTGTTGTTTGGGTGATCAAAGTTAAGCAAAGACTCTCTCAACCACAGGAATCCAAGGATGAACAGGAAGGATAAGTTGGGGGAGGAGTTACACAGGACACGGAATGGAGAGCCCTCCAAGTCAATGGTGACAGGTTGGAGGATAGGTGTGGCGCCAATGAGAGTGCTGTTTCCCACCTTAACGTCAAGAGATCTGAAAGCAGGGAGTCCAATTAGTTTAGCAAGTTTCTCCTCAATGAAGTTAGAATTGGCGCCAGTATTGAGAAGAGAAAGGACCTTGATCTTTCCCAAGGGTCCATGAATGGTCACTAGGACAGTAGGGGACTTTGAAGTATTGTTAAGGGACAGCAAAGTGAGGGTGGAGGTCTTGATGACAAAGGGAGGACGTTTGGAGAGAGGACAGGCTGGTAGAAGATGATCCTTTGATCCACAGTAAGAGCAGAGGTTGTTGTTCCTTCTTCTAAGGACTTCATTGGCAGTAAGCCAAAAACCACCCCCAGACTTTGGCTTGGTGCCAGGTGGAAGAGTTGAGAAGAGCAAGGCCTTGTCTGGAATAAACAACCAGGCTGTAGGGGATAGGTTAGAAGGAGAGTGTGTTTTTGAAGAAAGGTATTTTTGATTCCACTTAACCACTTCTCTGATAAGAGGTTCTAGTTTGTCAGGGAGATTGTGGTGGACTAAAAATTCCTGGAGCAATCTGTTGAGGCCTATCTTGTAGAAGCTTCAAGCCTCAGCGTCAGAGGCTTGTAGTCTTGACTGAAGGGAGCAAAACTTCTGGTTGTATTTGCCAAGTGGAAGAGAACCTTGTGTGAGACTTGCAAACCAAGAAGCAGAGGGAGTGGATGACTTCTTGTCTTCTCCAGAGAAAGATAGGAGTGAACTGACAAAGATATCATAGTTCTGGAGAATGCCCAGGTTGTGTATCAAATGAGAGCTAAACCAATCTCTGTAGTGCCCAGTGAGCTTCTCTGCAAGGTAGAGGACCCTCTGGGAGTTGGTGGAGAACTCAGACCCGTAAGCAGTAAAGTGAGCCTGTGCGTAAGCTAAAGTGTTAAAAATACTAGGGGGTGACAAACTATGGGCTAAGGTATTAAGAACTACTGTTTGGTTGGTGTAGGTAGTGGGGGTATGGTCCTCCTTATTATAAAAAACTTATCATATAACCAACTAAGTAAGAAAACTACTAGAGATAACAAAGTTACAATAATAATAGAGAGAAAAAAAGCTAAAAAGATAATAGAAGAAATAGAAAAAAGTGTTGCCTGAGTCAATCCCATGAGAAGCCAAAATAATGTAAGGTCTTGCCCATAATGGTTCAAGGTTATAAACTAAAGTGTGCAAAGCATTGGGATTCAAATTTAAAAGATATAAGAATGTAGGTACTGTCTGTAAGATGATCTTACAGAAACCCGCTAAAAACCTATATTGTGTCACAAATGGAGTAATAGAGTTTAAAACCCCTAAGCAAAGAAGATAAAATAAGGTTTTCAATAGTGAACAATTTGTAACTAAAGGAATATCAATATTAGGATATTCTCCATCTGCAAATTGATACATATAACTATTAAAAGATTCCTTAAGGGGAAAAATGGATACAACAAGCCTAAGGCTTGTTGTTTTACAAGTTCCATTTGGATTTAAGGAAAAGCTAAACTAAAAAAAATGAATTTAAAAAAACAAAATTCTAAAAATTACAAATTTGAAGTTAAAATTGTAAAAGTTGAAGGGGAAGAAATCACTTAGAATTTTGGCTTAAAGCCTACTCTTCAAAAGCTCTTTATTTATAGAAGAGAAAGCCTTTTCAGTTTGAGTATGATCAACAGGAGAAAGCAGCCAAGAGGAGGAGCAACTGGAGAAGTTGGAGACAATCAGGTACAGAAAAGGAGAAAACAAAAGACCAGTTCAAGTTTGATAGGCAGAATAGGCTGGGGAGAGCGGCAACAACGTGAAAAAGGAGTTTCAAAAGGTAAGCAAAAAATTAGAATTAATCTAACTTAAAGTAGAAAATATAAACTATTTGAATAGCTGGAAGACAGTGGATGACAAACGCATCAATTTGAACGCAAATCAAAGAGAAAAACAAGGTAATTAACTTAAAATACTTAAATATTAACTTCTAATTCAAAATTACAATATTAAAAATACTGAAAGATTAAAATCAAATTTAAACATCAAAATATGATAAATTTAAAGAGCCTGCCCTTCAGGGCAGGGCATGACAGGTAGCAGAAGCAAGCAGCCGCATGGGCCCAGCCCATCTCCAGTACATTCTTGAATGGGAGCGTTGCCAGGACGTCCCAAACAAGCTCAATGAAGTTTACACAGTAAACTCCACTGAGGTTAACCGGGTCCAGGCAGACCAGTTAGGCATCCTTGTAGGCAGTAACTGCCCACTTGGATGCCCCCTTGACATGTGTAAGTTCTGCCAACACCTCCTGCAACATTGAAAAGGACCCATGGACCCTGTCTTTAAGCTCCTGCAAGACAGGGGGGACAGATAGAGTTGTTTTGCCACATGAGTGGCAAAATTTGAATAGAACATAGGCAGGACAAAAGGAACCAGGACCTGGCGGAGTTCACCATCAATGTTCTCTAAAAAAAGGTAAGTATTTTGAAGTTGTTATTAATTTTATTTTTTTTAGATTACCTTTGCAGGTTTCCTCCTTGCCAGCCGCTTCAACAAGCTTAGCCATTCTTGGTGCCATTAATTGTGCTGGCAATTCAGTGTCCATGGTTTGTGCGCGCTTTGCAGGTTTGAGATGTTCATACATCTCAGGGTCATCAATCCAGATGGACGGCGCAGAGATGGCAAAAGACTTGAATCAAAGGTGTTAGGTTTTACAAATCTTCCTCTCTGGAAACCCAGGCCCAGGAGCAGGAATCAAACTCTGACTCTGGATTCCTTCAGGCTGCCAGGCTGCCAGGCCTGTGGACTGCAGGACCGCCTGCCCGCGTTTTTCTGGGATCAAGCCCCCACAAGCTGATGCCAAGAATGTTGACCCATGCAGTAAAAAGAGCCAAACCAAAGAAATTATTGCACCAAATGGAAGACTAATCACAGCGCCTAATGGAGGTACTGATTTGGCAACTATTAGCTTCATAAACTTGAAGTCTACACCAGCAACCAATCAAGAGCCAACCCAGGAAAGAGGCATGAGCCTGCAACCTGGTCCCATGACCACGACACTAAAGCAAGATAATCATGTAGCCAAATTGAGATTCTTGACCAATGAAAGAACTCCCAGGCTGAGTGCCATTTTGCTGCCTTTGGACCTAAGCACCCAGTTCCCCCAGCCCTGCCCTTACCAATGCCCTGATGAACCCCTCATGGAAAATTTTAAGTTTGGAGGTGGGGTACTATATAGACCCAAAGACACCGCGCTCCAAACTTATTGCCATTTTTGAATAAAGGTTATGTTATTTTGACTCATACAGCTATTGCCTTATTTTGTATTTTCTGTCTACCAATTCAGTTTGGATCTCCTGGCCCACCTGCCCCACTGTCTGCTGTTTTCTCTCCTCCTGGTGTACCCTTTGGACCTGTCCATTCTACTGACTACCCTATGAAGTCTGAATACAAGAAATACACCCCAGAAAAGATACTTGAACTCAATCCCCTGGTCCGCATACAATCCGTAGTTAGATACAACTGACAAGGCCTGTGGATATTTTCAACACCCAAGTTGTTCAGAGGGAAATTCAACTATCTCCCTGCTTTAGACTTGTCAATGGAACTGCCTGTGACCCCAAAACCTATGCCTGCTTCTTTGCCCAACCTTTCTACCAACCATTCTGGAAAGCTGTTTGGGATTATGTACATCACCCTCACAGGGGTGATTGACACTATAATCCCGGCCGCTGGCCCATGGTCCTTGGTGGGGAAGTCCGCCTCCTACCTTTAAAAGTTAGCTCCCCTCTTGTGCTGGGCATTGCTGGCAAAAAAAACCTGGCCTGAGTTACCCCTGAAAACAACAGGCCAGCCGCTCAAGACTGGATCCCTGACAAAAGGCCTTCCACAACGTGCTTCTGGACACTTAAAAGATGTTTGATTATTGTTTTGGGGGTGTCTGGAATCTTTGTCATGAGTGCCTTGGCGGACACCTTTTCATTTTTGTCCCCTTCAAGGACAACAGACTTAACTCTTGCTTTGACCTTGCAGTCAATTTCTTTAATTTCAGCAATTGCTGAGTCAAGATCCTTCAAAGGCTTCTCTAATTCTCTCATTGATTTTTTACTAACTATTCATATGTTTTTATAGCTTTTTCCCCAATAAATTCTGTATTATTTTGATACTGTTGCCTTTTTGTTTATTCCTTTTTATTTTCTCATTTACTACATTATCCCATCTTTTTACCCATTGTGTATATGTTTTACGCCCAACTCAATATGTGTTGTTTGCTTTGTGTTGGCATTGTTTCCTCAATTACCATATTATTTTGGCGCTTGACATAGCCCCTTGTGAAAATAGTAACAACAATTTGGTGATCAGCTAAATTTGAATTAGAAAATTATAGTGTTAACTGTTTTTAGATAAATTTTTTACTGATCCAAATTCAAAACCTTAATGATAAACTTTAAGCCAATCAGGATCTGAATGATAAAGTGATTGTTGTGACATAAAGGGTCATTCAATAATTCTTTGATGCATGTGCGCTGATTAATATGATTGTCTGTATCTTTTGCTATTATAAGCCATTGCCAATGTGGCAAGTTGTTGGTGGACTAGTGCTAACCCAGCAGCTGATTGGGCACTAGTCCACCAATAACTCGCCACAGCGGCAATGGCGTACAATAGCAAAAGATCCAGCCAATCATATTAATTAGCGCACATACATCAAAGGATTATTGAATGACCTTTTATGTCACAAAAATCACTTTATCAATTAGCTCCTGATTGACTTAAGGTTTATCATTAAGGTTTTGAATTCAGATCAGTAACAACTTTATCTAAAAATAGTTAACACATAATTTTCTAATTCAAATTTAGCTGATCACCAAATTTTTGTTAATATTTTCACAAGGGGCTGTGTTTGGGTACTAAAAATAACTGTGTTCTGGATCTAGATACATGGCATAGTAAATATACAATTTTACAGAAATAAGCTGAACATAAAGAATAAAACCAACTATAAACAAAGAGAACATGAACAATTGAAATTCAAAAAAAAGATAATATAAATAGAAAATGTTTGGCAACAGGGGGTTTATTGGGGTGGGGAAGAGTGATGCCTAGGAGGCAGAATAACGCGGGAAGGAAGACGTAGAGGTGGTGCTGGCTTGGGGGGTCTGGGATTGGGTGGGTTGGGCTTGCGGGTTAGGGGTGTCGGTGGTGGGGATGGAGGCAGGAGGATTTTGCTTGATGGTTGCCATATAACGCTTGTCATATTCCTCATTGGTCATTGGCTGGATGGGCTGGTAGGTGGCAGTGGCCTGAGGTGAAAGGCACTTGTTTTCCATGATTGGTTGCCCATGTTCACATGAAAGACAATTTGGGCAAAAAAGTCAGCCACCATTTGGCAGCCAAAGAGAAAATTGTGGTCAAGGACCCCAAGATAGAGGTTGTTGAAAGCCTGAGGGTGGCGCTCCTTTAATGTGAATCTTATGTTGAAGAAGACAACATCAGCCAGATGGACGTCTGCATGGCTGGCAGGGTAGACTGAGGCCTGGTGCCCACGTCCCTGGATGGCCTTGAGGGCAGTGGAGCTACCCTCCATCTGGTGGCTCAAGAAAACCTGATGCTTTGAATTTGAGCCATCCCAGGAGTCAAGTAATCCACCAAGGATGTGGCTGTACAAGTAGCCATCGGTGAAATCTGTGTTTGTCTGATAGTAGACAAAACCCTTGGCTTAAACAGCCAGAAATGCACCAATAAATGTCCCCTTCTTTACCTTCTCTCTTCTATTCTTGGCAGCGGCTTTTCCTTGCTCACTGAAATTTTCAAACACAATCAATATCTTGTAGTATAAGACAATCATGATGTCATTTGTTAGACTAGTCAGGCATCAGACCAGGGCTGATTTGATGTCTAGATCATACAGGGAATCCTCAGCGCCATCCCATTGGTTGCCGGCAAAATTGGTAAGAACCCGTATCAAAGACACCTTCCCATACATCCAGAGCTGCACCATGCGCTCAGACACCCAAATGCCATGGTGCGCAAGTTGCTTCCAGACCTGGGTCAAGGGAAGCTTGGGATCCCGTTGGAGGAGGTCAAGCATGATTGGGTATGCCTCAGATATTTATGACTCAGGGGCCTTCTTGGGCTTCTTGGCCGTCCCAATCAGATTCCCCCTGTTCATCAGGCTGTTGAATTCCCGCATGTCAGTAGCTTGGGTAAATTGCAACTGGGCGGCAATTTGTTCCCAGGACAGACCCTGCAGGTTCAGTGCCACAATTTCCTGGAGAATTTGGGTGGTGATGATTTGTTGCTTGGGGCGCTAGGATAAGGGGAGCTGAAGCTTTGTTGGCTGTAGGGGGGAAGGTTGGGTGGTGGTGGAAAGTTGTTTCAAATCAAGGTTATCATCCTGATTGGTTGGTTGGTAGTCAGCTTGTGCAGGGGTGGGTATGGGAGCAGGGGTAGAGCTAGACACTGTGTGACTACTGAACAAGTCAAAGCCATAGGGGTCGGTGGTCAGGTACAGGTCAGCTTCCTCGTTACCTGCCTCAAAGGCTTAGGTGTAAACAGGTGCCTCAACATTCTGAGCCTTGCCTCCATTGAAGCTGGCTTGGCTGCTGTTGGCTTAGCTGCTGGTACCGTCAAAGATATTGCTAGTAAAAACCATTGTAAAAAAACTTAGGATAAAATCACTAAAAGTAGAAATTTTAAAATTTAATGATTTATTTTTATTGTAATCTTGAGTCCATATTTGAAAGGTTCTCAAAACCATTCCATACAAATCTAGGGCCATAAAAAATGAATAAAATGGCTCTGTTCCTAAATTGGATAGCTGTTGATTGGCTGTTAAACTGTTATATTTCTATTTTAGGCTGCTCACACTACACATCTTGTGTGAGTTCATTTTGTTTTGTGCTTGTGGAATCTCACTTCTAGATTGCTCTAATTTTGTTTCATTTTAGTCCTTCTGTCAGAGCCTTGTATGAATCCTGATTGGATTATAACATACTTCAGAATAGCATCCATTCATCTCACTTGTTGTGTCAGTTCATTTTGTTTATGGCTTGAACTACACCGCTTGATATTTGATATAATTTTGTATGATGGGTTAGTGAAATTTCGTTTTTTGTTTGACAGTTCATTTATTAACTGAAATTTTATAAATTAATTGAATCCTGAATCTTGCGCAACTTGGATTTTGTTCAAATCTGAATTCATTTTGTTTAAATCTGAGGTATTTTTGGTTGTCACCATAGCTTTTAAATCTACTGTATAGTGATGCTTGGGAGCTTAATCAACAACTATGAACACTATCAGTAAAAATATATAATAGTAAATAATAATAAAATATATAAGTGTAAATGTGTTTTTTAATAGAATTGCTTTTTGGCTTAAAGGGTGTCAAGCTAGCCACTTTACTTCTAGAAAGTTGATTTCTGGTGGTTTTAGTTTTTATTAGTGAATTTTCATATAATTTACCTCTTAAATTAGGCTTTTAACAAACAGAATTATTAAAAGGAGACTCTTACAGTGTTTTGATTGTGTTTTTTTGGGGTTGCACCCTGAATGACTAGTAAAAACAGTATAACTTGCATATGCAAAAATGACTGAGGGATTTATATAACCAGCAGTTGATTTCATTTAAGTTTTATTCCCAACCCCCAGAGATGAGGCCTGGCAATGGGAAAGTATATGAAACTACAAGCCCTGTTCCAGGCATTAAACCCATTTTTAAATAAAGCTATGATCTTTTGATTCTCTCATCCTTTATTACACTATATTATTGTGGTTTGCCACTTAAGTGCTTCTTCTTCTGGCCCAGATATATAGCTTCTACCGCACATCTGCCTTTCCCCCAAAGGTTTCCATCCTCCTGATTCATCACACGGCCCAGTGCATTTACAAAATATCACTTGAAGCCAGAATACAAGGGATTCACACACAAAAGAATATCATTATCCAACCCCTTGTATGCACTAGAGAGCACACCAGATATAATCACAAAGACATCTAGTAATTCACAGAACCACAGTTATTTAGGGATAAATATAACTAGCTATAATCTCATCAAGTCTAATGGTACCACCCCAAACCCCAGCTACCGCTCACCCATGACTTTTCTATAGACAACTTCAACATGCTGTTTGGGATCATGTACATTATTCTTTCAGGGGTAATTGATACTATGGTTACTCTCTGGCCCTTGGTATTGAGTTGGGCCCTCCATTTCCTACCTATTCAAGTTATACCCTTACCTTTGGCGGGCTCTTCCTGCTGGGCCTGTGTCTTGCCCCATCCAGCATCTGGTGGGCCAGCCACCCAATGATGGTATCATGGGAATTAGTGCTGTGCACCCAACTTTTTTACATCCAGTTGGTCTTGTGATTCCAATACCATATGGTATATTCATCACAGTTGTATCTTCAATCTTTCAGTGTACCATTAGATGTCCCTTTTGTTAGCACCCAAAAGGACTCAAGAGCAAACCCTGGCTATTGTAGCTGGGCAACAACATAACAGCACTAATCTGTGTTTATCAGCCAACCAACCCTTATTCAGCCAACATCAGCCCGTGCCTGAAAAACATCTCCAACTGTGTCCATACTTTAGTACAGAGAATCTTTTTATCGGTGATAGATTCTGCTTTATAGGATATCTAAAGTTGCAAAGTCATAGTTCAGGGGCCTGCTCTAGACTATACTGATGTAGAAGGTGATTGGCACATCTTATTGATCTTATGGTATGGTTTTTATCAATAATGGAAGTGAGGATTGTGGGGGAGAAAATCAAATATTGACTGAGATGAGAGGTGCTGAGTCCTAAACCCGGCAACCAATGGCATTTAAACTGTCTACATGTAATATCCTCCATGTTGACAATTCTTAAAAATATTATTGTATTTTTATTATATGTTTATTGATGTTTTTTACCTTAAATAATTGTTCCTAATGTTAAAAGTAAAATTTGATTTTAATTTTCAAGTTAAGTAAAATTGTAAGAAATAAAGCCAAAATAAATCTGGGATTGTCGACATGGAGGATGTTACATGCAGACAGTTTAAATGCTGACGGTTGCCCTAAAACCTGGCTGGGAAATATAAAGTACGAAGCCATGTATAAGAGTAACAGAACATGAGCTTCAAGATGGTGGTTCAGCAACCAAACTTTAGTGCTGATTATGGCCGTCGGATTGGACTGGAGCTGGGTCTGGCCTTTATTTATGTGGCTGAATCGGATCTGTTCTGGAAGCGTGGATTCCCTAGCTTGGGGAATCCATCTTTTTAGAAATGATCTCGGTGGGGAAGGCCTTCTTTTCTCTGTAATCCAGTGCCACTCGCTCGGCATGCAGTTAAAAGTATCGGGCTGGAACCAAAGGGTGGCAATCATAACGATAAATCTATAAAGATGATATATTTAACAAACAAAGGTTTAACTTAATAATAGTTTAACTTTTAAAATAATAGTATATATAGAATATTAAATTCCAACCTAAATTATTCTATCCACCAATGCATAATATAAGGTTCGATCCTGATCATCACCAGTAGCATAAACTATCCCCTGATTCTGATAAATCAGGTGGGCTCCTACTTTATCAGAATCAGGGCCAGATTTGCTCTTTCGTAGCTGCTGCATGTAAAGCAGACATCGGAGAAAATCCGCCGCAATCCTATGCTGGATCCAACCACCTTGAGCGATGAAAACAGCAGTACAACTCTTAGGAGGAAATAGTTAATAAGCTGTTGTAGATCTGTCATACAAGAGGAGACTGCATCCCCTGAATTTGCTCGGCGGCTTTGGGTTCGGTTATATGCCAGTTTCAAGTAATCTTGAGTGGTGTGATGTATTGAAAAGTTGATGGTATTGGCTGGGCAATGAGTTGAGCGGGTTTCGGTGATATAATTCAAGTAGATTGATGCCGAGCACACAAACAACCCCTTTAGTTTGAAGCTCAGCAAAATAAATGCTGGTAAGGTCGCTTTGTAAAAATATAATATTCAAATAATAATTTATGTAAAAGACAAAAGAACCTCTCAGCTGGCTTGTAATAAATCCAGTTTAACATAAACTTGCACAAATATTGTGGCGAATGAAACGGATGAACTTATGTCCGCATATAGAATTTAAGCAGTACATGTGATGTGAGGTATATAAGCTGTATTCTTTGTAGAAAGATACTATAATGGATACCAAAAGCTTTATTAGACCTGAACTTGTAGTGCAAGCTCCTCGCCAAAGCGGTGTCTCGCATTCCTTAGAAAACATCTGCCATGGCCGCACTGTTGTCCTCAGAGTGTTTGGCAGATTTGGCTGCCCTTTTGCTCGGCTTGACGCAATACGACTTAGCGAGCAATCAGAAAACTTAGAAGCGCTGGGGGCTAGCCTTGTTGGCGTCGGGTTTGATGAGAACGGGGAGAGAGAATTTAGAACGAATGGATTTTGGAAGGGCGAAGTGTATCTTGACCACAACCGCAGTCTTTACAAGTTCTTCCAGCTTCCACACGCTTCAAAGCTGCAAACGATGAAATGCTTGGCCAAGAAGCCGATCCGTGCTCTCTACGCATCGCTTAAGCACATGTATGGCGGGAACTTTCAGGGGGATATATTCCAGACAGGCGGCACGTTTGTCCTCAACTGCAAAGGCCAGGTTATTTATTCTTGCCCCCAAGCCGATATAGTCGCTTTTTCGAACCTTCTAGAAATATTGAAAGCCTGCAAGAAAGAATTTACCCGCCGAACCTTTGACCCCGTAGCTGCTTTTACTGAGACGCTAAAGAAAGCACAGACCACTCCTTCCCTGAAATTTAAAGCTCCCGAGAAAACCACAATTAACCTTCCCACGACCGATTACCTTTCTCCCATGTCTGACTGCTTTTCATTTGATGGAAATGAGTGCCCAGCTGGGGTTAGGGTTGCACGATTAAAATTTAGATGCTAGACTTTATTTTTTAAACCTATTTTAACCCTAATCTTGATGCAGAATAGGATAGATTTATATTAAACCATTATTCATAATAGCCCATTTCAACACATTGAATCCAGCACCTAATGGGTAGAAACACAGGATTGTCAAATCCTTGGTCCAAATTTCAAATCACATTTGCAGGCAACTCAGCTGAGCAAAAGCTAAAATATTTAATAAAATCAACCTTTAAATTTGACTTTTTTGATCTATTCAAATTTGGGAATTTCTGATTCCCTGTGAAGATAGCTCAACTAAATAAAGACAAAACATATCAAACAGATGTGGGATACATGGATCAGAAAGACAGGATTCTAGTGTATGATTTGGTATTTCCTGTATTTCAAACAAATCATAGACATCATGTAAAAATTAACAAATCTGAAATTGCGGGATTGTCAAATCCAAGAACCAAGTTTCAAATCATAATTGCGAGGAATTTGAAATAAATATAATTTATGGGTGTCTCAAAGTGGATGCCAAAGGATCTAGAGTGGATTTGTGCTGATTCTTTTATGAATCATAGGCATTCTCATAAATCACCCTATTCCATTTTAGGACGGCTGAAATTTAGATCATAATATTCACAAAATTAACATATATAACAATAAAATTGACTAAAATATGCATTCCTCTTATTGAGTTTAAAATTATAATAAATTTTTTATTATGTCTTCTTCCAACACCAACCAAGTCAACGAGCTGTTCCCTGGCCTTGACAAAATTATGCAGGGCTATGCTGGGTCTTCTAATAGTGAAGCCTCCCTCTATGGCCACTCCCAACCCGCAGGCCCCTCTGCAAGCACTACCCAGGAGTGTGTTCTTTCTCCTACAACTTCCAGCATGGCCCTGTTTGCCCATCATGCACAGGCAGCTGCCAACCCAAATCCTGTATCAACAATGGCATCTGTAACCAGCCATTTGAGCCATGGGGTCATCAATGGAAGCCAGAATCCAGAAACAGCCAATCATATGGCACTGTCTGGTTCTCAAGGCAGACACACCCCGCCTCCAGCCAATCAGCCTGCGAGGCGCAGAAGAAAATTAATCACTACAGAGATTTTTCTTGAAATGGTCAAAAAGTGAGGGATGCTTATGTCCCTCAGGGAAATTGCGGCCACAATGGGGTTTGCAAAGTCCACTGTGGCTGCAACCCTGTGAGCCCACGCCACCTGTGGCCCCCTACCAAGAAGACCTCAACTGGTGCCTGTACTTTGACTGAAGGTGACATAGCCCATCCCCTTATGATGGCCATTATGGAATGTGACCCGCGGATGCCCCTGGTCCAGGTATGTCTCCAGCTGGGACTCCACGGCATCTTCACCAACAAAAGAACGGTGATTTTGTGGATGCAAAGAGTTGGGGTTGCCGCCAGAATCCTATGCAATCAGGTTCTTGGTGGCCCCAGTTTGGTGGATACCGACCCATACAATTTGACCATCATCAATTTTATTAAAGGGAGGGCAATGAGGGCCCTTAATGACATCATCTTTCTATCATATGCTAAGATTTCTGCAAGTATCCAAGACTATGAAGAGAAGCATATCCAGTCTGACATATACAAGCGTAGCCCAATCTTGTATTGTTTTTTCAGGGTTTTATTGGCAGTTTCCCCATTGGGCGTCAATTATTACTCAGCAATATTGAACACCGCAGATGGGTATGCCTACCAGACGGAGCTCAAGGCCATGCTGGAGGAGTGGGCCATACAAAACGCTGTGCACACAGTTGTACTTAGTGCTGAGATGGAGCAGCAGGAATGGGCAACCCAAGAAATCAGGGCTGTGGGGGATACCTGTTGGTCCTACCCCACCAACCACGCCAACATACATCTTGCAGATGTATGTCTCTACAATTTTGGTTCTGCCCTCAGGAGCTTAAAGCCTGCCACCTACAACAAACTATGCACCCTAATTGATAAGGATTATGAGCTTTTCCCTTCTTTGTCCGTCCAGGACTTATTTGATCATAGCATCTTCTATGCAAGTGATAGTGATAAGTCCAGAAAGGACTCTTGCCTTCCCCCTTTCCCATCCATCCGTTTTGTTAAGCCTGCATACGTGACAGAAGAAGAATTCAAGCAATTGAAGCAAACTGCTATTGCTGCCCCTTCCCAGTCAACAAACCCTGCCTCCCTAACCCCCCATCAAGCCATCTGCCTTCCAACCCTGACTCCCAAGCCACTACCAATCCCCCCACTATCTCTGATGCTGTCCCTTTCACAGGCGCAGATGAAGGTGATGTTCATTCTGCCCATTCCCTCCCCTTCCCATCCTTTGATCAGTAAATAAGTCTTTTCTTTGTGACAACTTATTAAAATTGATATCTCTCTTTCAATTCATAATTAATAATATTTTCTTTTTACATTATCAAAATTTCCCATAATTAATACAATGTTGTGCATTTTAAAAATAGCTTAAAATTATTAGCATACATATTTCTCATCATCCTCAATAAATTAAAGACAATAAACGTAAATATTGTATTAGAATATAGCAATTTGACATCAACTCTTGACATTTAGAAATTATGTGCATAATTCAATGCATTTTGATTAATAAAATTCATTGTAAACTTGGCCTTTTTCATGGTAATTTATTTAAATGGACTGTGTTTATATTAGAGTGCCATTAACACTTAGTACAAATATTGATACATAGTGAATTTTACCACCTGTATATTTACCTATTGGTAATAATCCTGTCAACTTTTTAGTTGGATTTTGCGAGGTAATAATAATGTAATGTGTTAATAAATTACTATTCATTGTCATTAATTGGCTGATTTTCTTTGCTGTGGCAATTGTGCATTTTCTGATATTTACGCACTAGTATCCAATTGAATGTGAAACCAACCAATTGGATACTAGTGCGTAAATATCAGAAAATGCACAATTGCCACAGCAAAGAAAATCAGCCAATTAATGACAATGAAAAGTAATTTATTAACACATTACATTATTATTAACTCACAAAATCCAACTAAAAAGTTGACAGAATTATTACTGATAGGTAAATATACAGGCTGTAAAATTCACTATGTATCAATATTTATACTAAGTGTTAATGGCACTCTAATATAAACAAAGTCAATTTAAATAAATTACCATGAAAAAGGCCAAGTTTACAATGAAATTATTAATCAAAATGTATTGAATTATGTACATAATTTCTAAATGTCAAGAGTTGATGTCAAATTGCTATATTCTAATACAATATTTACATTTATTGTCTTTAATTTATTAATGATGATGTAAAATATGTATGTGTTGAAGGTAGTACTATAAAAACTAGTTTTTTGATGAAATTCAAACATAATGTCAAATATTTACACACTTATCAACGGATTAGACTCAGCCCTCTAAAAGGTTGTCAAGCTTGAATACAACATCAGGGAAATTGTGGTAAATCAACTGGGAAATGAGGGAAAGGCCTTGGTCCAGCAAAAGGAAACCGCAAAAAATAGCCTGGGAACAATAGTCAATGAAGAACACAAGGAAATAATTTTAAATCTTCAAAAGGAAATAATCAAGCGGTTAGATTTTAAAAGCAAAAGTTGCAACTTGTGGGAATTTTCAAAAACCAATAGAAAGAATACTCAAATAATCAAACTAATTGAAGGAAATTAAATTTCAAAGGAAATCAACACAAATGAAGAGAAAACTGACCAAATGGAAACAGACAAAAACAAAGCCCAGTCAAGAAGTAGGAGCGCTTCAATAAATACAGAAATTTTATCAAATGAAAACCAACAAGAAACACAAGTTGTAAGAAATATAAGAAAAATTAAGCCTAGAAAAATTAATGAAGAGCAGCCAACGCTCATGAAATTTGCTGAGGTGGCGCCTGTGGCTGAGGGGGCCACAGGGGAAACAATTAGTAAGTCTTTTTATGTTTTACTTATATTTATTTTAGTCATCACCAGGAATGGGAACAAGTTTGCAGAAGTGGTGGCTTATACGCTGAGTTGATTTTACGGGGGTTACCAGTCACTAGTAGCCCCTGTAAAACAAATAAATAAAAACCAAATAAATAAAATAATTCAACAGAATATGAATAATTTTCAAGTATTGAAGCTAAAAATAGGGAATATTTACCACCCGTGGGGTGCTTGCCTTGGTTGAGGGAAGCATATGAAATAGGATCAGTTATCAACTTCAAATAAAAGAATGAAATTTGTGGGGATGTCAAGTTAAACTTTGATGAATATATCTATGAAAGCATTCAACAATTCCTGTTTGCAAACATCAACAATTATAAAAAAAACTTAATAAAAACTGACTTTCAAATTGGAACTGAATATTTAAAAACTGAAATATTTAATGAAGTATTCAAGGCATTGTCAAACAAAGTTGGGGATGCAGTCCTTGTGAACACATTTAAACCTTTATTAATATTATTCACCAAGGCATGGGGGGCTGATAAAAGTCAGGCGCCCCCCAGAACCCTCTTCAACTTCAATCAAACATCCTATATCAATAGGTTAGTTCAAATATTCAAAAAACTGTGCATGTTCTTGGAAAAATATACCTCTCAAAGAATTCATGTTGTGGTATACCTGGGAATCCTCCTTCACTGCATATTAAAAACCAACGTCAAAAAGTTGGAGGATGTACCTATTCAAATGGACATATGCCAGTTAGCACTCAAACGCCAGAAGACACCACGGGGGTATAGGACAGTTGAGCACGTCCTGTGCAACTCCTTTACATTGGCAACGTTGTACGGGTACTATGTGCCCCCTCAAAAAAACCTATTAGTCAATTCACTCACCCACCTTCCTTTTATTAAATGTTCAACAACCACCGGGGTACAGGGTGCCACCCCTCTAGCAATTGCATCCAGGGTTGTTCACCACGTGCAGAAGAGTATGTGGATCCAATTAGACACATTAGCTGAAAATTCAATTTTGGGGTATAATTCCCCGGAATAATCACATTCCCTTTGCAATTAGCATCCCCCCAATAAATATTTTTCCCTTGCAAATTAATTTTTTTTAATTTTTTATATTTTAATACTAAAATTTTAATATCAAAATATGTAATATTAAAAATTTTATAGTAAAATTTTAATTTTAAATATTTAAATATTAAAATTTTAGTATCTAAAAGTTAATATTAAAATTTTAATAATACATATTTCAATATTAAAATTTTTAATATATAATATTTCAATATTGAATATAGCAAAATTAAATAAAAATAGTTAAATTTTGAATATTTAAACTTTAATATATAACTTTTAAGATTTATAATTATATTTTACTTTTAATATTTTAAGATTGTTTTAAATTTTAGTAGGTAAATTATAATATTAATATCTAAATATATTACAAGACATTAGTTATAGTTGCAACCACGTCAAATAATAAAAATAAGTTATTAATGTTTTTATTTACTAGCTTGTCAAGTACAGGTTCATTTATTACATATACAAACAACACAAATTGAATTTATCTGCATCATGTGGTCTGCTCCACTTATATTCTAAATAAGTGATTGTTTAGAACTCAAATTACCTTTCCCTTGTAATATGATTTGATAAATATATTTAATATGCTTGACCTGCGTCCTAAGTACTAATTAGTAAGCAATACATAAAAATCATTGGCTTCCATGTCGTGTGGCTATTTTGGTACTGATTTAATAAGTATCAGATGATGACCTGCAAAGTCCAATTTGTGGCTTAACAAAGCCAAAGTACCAACAAGAATTCACAATTATTTAAATAAATTTAATCTATTTCTATCTTTTTTAATTTATTTATTTGTTAGCGCAACAGTCAATATAATATTCAGTGCATTATAATAAAAATATATTCCTCTTACCTAGTATAATTAATTTTACTTACCTTTTCTATGTATTCTTATATGTCTTTAATACATACAAATGTCACATCATTATATATAAATAATAATTTTTGAGTTCTATTAAAAACAAAATAAATAAAAATAAAAACAAATAAAACCCAGAGCGCTCATTTATCTGATTGGCTTGGAGGCCAGGGCTTTGGGGAGGAAGGATTCTGAGTGCTTGTAAAAAGCCACCACCACATTGGGTGGCATTGTAAATTGACTGACCTCAAGAATATTGAATAGATCCTCAGTGTCCTGAGGAAGGCCTTGTTTCACCTTATTCTTGATCCAACCAAACACCTCCTCAATTGGATTCAGGAATGGGGAATATGGCGGGAGGAAGAGAAGTCTCATTGGACAATTGGTAAGCCGGTGGCTGGAGGTGTGGCTGTTTTTGTTGATGGGGAACTTGGACACAACCAGATCCACTTTGTGGAGCCCAACATTATCCAACACAACAATGTTGGTTGTACTGCTGTAATTGATCCAGAGATACTCCTTAACAACTTGGAGAAAATCAAGAAAAGTCACGCTATTGTGGGAACCCTTGATCATTTGGTATTGGTCCAACCTGTGAGGACCAAGAAGCGCAACCATTGAATAGGTCTGGGAACAGACAGCTGCACAATGGGCTACGCTGTCCTTGGACCCCTTCTTGACCCACCTATGCCTAACCTGAGTGAGGAGGAAAATGACAATTTGTTGATGTAGAAGAACTGGACATTCCCAGTCTCCTTTAGTGCCAGATATGTCTTGGCATAAATGTGTCAATCCTCAATGGTCCTCTCATTGTTTCTGTTGTATGGTGAAACTCCCAGTACTTTCCAGGAGAAGCCCAAATCAACCATTGTTTTGTAAACAAGGGTTCTGGAAACAGAAAGCCTGGACTCTGTGGCAAGCATTGATTGGACAGCAAGTGAGTCCAGGGGGCAATCCTTTGCTACCCACAGTTTTATTGCGTCAATATGCACAGGCTGCAAGAGTTTGGGCTGCTGCTTAGCCTTGGCAGATTCAGCAATTTGCCCAGTGTTGCCATACTTGGTGTTGATGTCGGCAATGTACATGGCCGTGACACCAAATTGGGACGCAATATCCCAAACCGCCATTCCCCTGTTCAAGCAGTTGAGGAGAGCTTCACGCTCACTATCTGTCAACCAATGCCAGCCCTTGGCAGGTACCACAGCATCCTGAATATCAGGCTCAACACAGGGGACAGGGACCTTTGTGTAGAAGGTGGGATCACGCTTGCTTGCAGTGGTGCCATCAATGGTTGAATACACAATAGGTGCAGATGGCTCAACAGTGGTGGCCAATGGCTCATAGGTGGTGTCAAAGACACAGGGACAGGAAGTAGCAACTATTGGATCAAGAGTGTGGGGCCAGGTGACAACTGGGTATACAGTGGAGGTGTATTTAACCTCGTTATTCCCAATGACCTTTGTATAAGAGACTTTGGTGGCAGGCCTTGAGAGTGGCTTTTGTCTTTGATTAAGGCTGTATGATCCGGCTTGGGACGGGGGAGGTGGTTGACTGGCGCTGACACCTTGGGAGGCCTGTGTATTGGCATGACTCCCTTCAATTTGTGTTCTGGGTCTGTTCTTGGACCCTCTGGGACGCCCTCGTGGACGGGCTGCCCCGCAGGCTGGTGCAGGAGCTGGTTGGGAATGCAACTGAAGGTCCTTAAAAATAAAATAAAAATATATATATTAGATTCAATATGTATTTATTTGGATTTATTGGTTTAGTTGTGAGTAGTTGTTTTTTCTTGATTTAGCCTTGAATAGTAGCAGAGTTTCTATATCCGTAATTTGAAGTGCATAATATTGTATCCTTTCCAGTTTTGGATGATTTTAAAGTTTAATCACTTTTTATGTCTAAACATGGCTGCTGAGATTGAATTTTTCATTTGATTTTATCCAGAGTGGAGCTTCTTGATTTGGATTGGTGTTTCCTAGTGTGCTTACTGTACATTAAATTTGAATTCCAGTTCCTGCAATTAATATGAGTTTACTAGTAGCATTCAAAAGTGATTTGAAATTTGGACCAAGGATTTGACAATCCCGCAATTTCAAAAAGCATAGTAAACTTAATGAAACTGGCTGATGGATTTGAACGCTTCAAATCTGATTTGAGTTAATTCATTTTGTCCATTGGAAATATGCAGTTTGACTTGAACTTTTCAAAGTGTCTATGAGTTCCTGAATTTTCAAATATTCAAATAAATACTCAAAGAATTCAATTTAATTAAAAAAGGCCATCCTGCAAAAGTGATTTGAAATTTGGACCAAGGATTTGAAAATACCGCATTTTTACATTCAGGCTCTGAATTTACAGTACAGCTACCCGCCTGCATACTTTTTTCCCATGAATCTTCCCTTAACCCCGCGACCTGACCGCCCAATGAAACCATCACCTGCCACTGAGACCATGTATATCCAAATGTTTGGAGTACTCTATATTACACTGATAGGATTAGTGGACTCTATTGCTTCTAACTCAAGCCCCTGGTCTTTACTTGGGCAATCCATATCCTACATTATCAAGTTAGCACCCATCCTATGGTGGGCATTACCCGCCAGCTTGGCAGTACCCCATCCTGAGTCACCTAATGCCTCTACCTATGCCAGGCTTCCTGATAGCATAGTTGATAGCTGTGATAATTCACTTTTTCCCTTTTTTATTGCTGGGCATTGGTCCTACAATATCCAGTGACCACACTTTTAAAGGTTATGTGATTGACACTGGTATTACTGAATTGGGGAAGCCTTGGAGTGGGCGTACTTTTCACAGACTTCAAATTGCTCCAGTACTTCCTTGATATTGTCCAGTATGTTGGGCCACCAGTAGCGCGTCTTGAGGTATTCATGTAAGTTCCAACTACTGGTGTGTCCCAGATCTCTGTGTTATCAGAGGTTTGTGTCACTCTTTTGCCTTGAAAGGACATAGAGTACAGTATTGCACTTTGAAGTATTTGGTGTAGTGTGCCATATGTTGCACTTTTTTCATTACAGCGCCACAATTATTTGAGATTATAGGGCACAGAACATTTGCCGGAATACAGTCATATGTGAGGATATTAGTAGTATTGTATCAGAAGAGCCAGGATTGAACAGAACCATGATTATTGCCCAGCAATGGCTTCTAATTGCACAGAAGCACTTAAGGATTAGGATAAGTTCAATCAGATTAAAGATAAAATAAAGATGGTTCAAAGATTATTTTATTGTAAATGATTAATTCTTCTTATACCTTCTACAAGGGTAATCTCTGGGCTGCTAGAAATGTCTTCTAGAACATTCTAGCATGCCCCTAATTTGGGTAATTATTAATCTAGGTTTAGTGCTTCTTGCCTGTCAACCAATAGAATATCTTTATCTTCACCCAGCACAAGTGATCCTTGCTGGTGTGGAATAATTTAGTTACTTCAGGATCACTTCCTGCTTCCTTGGTATCTACAAGCTTGATGCTTATTAATGTGACAATTATGGGAATTTGAGATTATGGGGAATCAAACCCAGCACCTTGGTGCTTGATGTAAAAGTAAAGCAGCGCTATGGCGCCTGCAATAATTTTCAGTTGGCGCAGTAGAAAAAGGGACAACCTTCTATTTTAGGGCACAATCCTGCAATGCCTAGCACAAGGACACCCTCTGAATCACTTCCATATCCAGTTCTAATAAAGAGTTAAATCAATCATCTGAATTAATCTTTGCACCTCGGCGTTATTCTCCCTCAAAGCTGGCGTCTTGGCGCTTGATGTAAATTATTGTGATGCTCTGGCGCTCGCAATTAATTTTGCTGGCATCCTGGCGCTCAACATAAAAGTAGTTTGGCGGCTTGGCGCCTAATCCAGTTGCTATCCATTGCCGTGGTGCTTGTGTATTTTTAAGGTGGCACAGTGGCAAATCATGTATCACTTAAGTGCCACAGCGGCTCTTACCATTGGCTAGTTTAAGGTCCAGGTCAGTAGGCTACTATTGATCAAATATGCATATGAGCTATACTATCAATTTATGTTATTTGGTAGCTGTAATTCATATCTGTAAGCTCTGTCATAATTGGCATCATTGCTTGGTCAAAATTCCCAACACCATATACATTTTTGAACATATGTTTGTTTTTGAGGACTTTCCCTTGGATGTTCATTGGTGTACCAGATGGGAATCCTTTTTGGAAATTCCCCACAATTAACATGGGCCAATTGGGGTCTCCAACAGCTCATAGGAGATTGTGATGGTCCACATGTTTGGTGATTTGCAGGCAGGGCTAATGTTGGCCAAGCAAAAGTTTGGTTGTTTGTTGCAGGTAGAGGCCTAGTAGATAACATAGGACTACTAGGGGTAAGTAAGGTGAGTCTATTAGGTAACCTAGGACTACTAGGGTAAGTAAGGCCTGGCTGGTAGGTAACAAAGGACTACCAGAGGCAGATGTTGCTTCCATCCAGAAGAAGATATTGGCTGCTTTGGGCTATAGTTCTTCACTTAGAAGGGAACTGTGGCTGAGGAAGGGTGAAGACTGAGATAGCAAGCAGGGAACTTTATCTGTCTGATGGGAGAAGGTTTTGGACCCCTGGCAGGTAACACAGGCTTCCAGGGAGGGGAAGAGCTCTGAGGGCTCTACGTACCCTGATAGGCTTACAGGAGGTCTGTGAGCAAGCATCCTACCTAGCGGACTGGTAGGGTGTCCTCATTTATGTCCCCATGAGAGCTTTGGGGTGAACCCAAAGTGAGCATTGGAGGGTATAGATTTTCTTGGAGGTGTCACCAAGGCGGTTTGCTTTGGGAAGCAGCTGCAGAACTTGGTGTGATCAGGCAACTGGGAAGTAGAGCTGATTACTCTGCAACTGAAAGCCCAGACTTAATCACCTGGATGAGTAAAAACAATGCATATACATTGATCTATGATTGAATGGCCTAAGTGAAGTGCCACTTGCAAGGGCCCAGTCAAACGCCAGTTCAATGTATACTCATTCCTGGGTCTACAAGTTCTGGTAACGGGGACTGAGATAAAGAACCAAGGTGGTTCACGGAATCAGCAGAGAAGACTAGTGAGAGGGACTGTTTGATCACAGTGAAGGCTAGTTGACAGACTGTTGATTCATATTAAATTATGGGAACCAAGACAGTTCATTGTGCAGGTGAAACCAAGATGGTTCCTAGTGAGGATAAGTGGAAGGGCTCAAATATTATGATACAGGAGCTGGCTGAAGGATCAGAAGATGATGATGAAGAACTAGTGGTCTGGAGAAATGAGCCAAGATTTTGCCAAATTGATTTGCCAAGGTGGTAAAATGTAGAATTTTTTGCCTTTGTTTAGTAGTAAAATCAAGAAGGAATGTGAATAGAAGTGTGGGTAAGATATTTATTTATTAAGTTCCTAGGATAAATGAAGGTATGTTGCTATAAGAGCTGGATACCAAGTTGTTTTGGTGGGACGTTTTCCTTGGATTTTACAAGATTTGTAAATATATGGGAAAAACATTGAAGAAGTCCAAAAAGTACAATTTAAATAGTATTCTACTATTTAAATTGGTTCAGGTTGAATGCAGGGAAGACTGGTGCCGGAATAATGGACCGGTTAACAATTTGGTGTGCAAAGAGTTGTTGCTTTGAGCGGTTTGAGCTGTGTAAATTATTTTCATAGTTGGATCCCAGTGGAACATCATAAATGGTCTATTTCTGCGCTCTGCATTCATTGTTTGAGTTCTGGAAGGTTTCCTGAGGAAAATGATTGGTTGGAAGCCAAAAGCTTAAAGTATAAGCAAGGAAATAGTGAATTAATACTTTAAGCTTTTGAGAAAGTAAGTATGTAAGCTTAGGTTATTATAGGAAAAAGTGAGCAGCAATGGTTTAAGCTTATGAAGAAAGCCATTTTGAAGGAGGAACCTTTGGGAAAAGGACACTATAAGAAGGTGGCTGGCTGGAAAGTTACAGGGTCTTTCCAGGTCTTTGACGGGATCTTTCTGAGGCTTTTTGAGTTTCTGCCAAGAGGTTTTTGGAAGCCTTTTGATCACCAGCAGGAGCTTTATTGGACTGAAAAGTGGAATAAAAAGGCCACTGGAGCTGTAAAGAGAGCTGAAGCCCAAGATAACAGAGCAGGAGCCCAAGAATAAGAAGCTGGATTCTCAGCGCGGTGCCAGAGTCCAAGTTTAAGGTGCAGAAGTCCAAGACCAAGTACAAGGAGTCCAAGATATTGTTTGAAGACTCCAAGTATTGGCAAATTTATATTGTTTCCTTGACCCCCTGGGCCATATACCAGAAGGTTTCTAAGGGGATCTTCCTTCTGAGAGTGAATAAAAGCCCATTTTGACCCCTATACATATTTCTGAGATACATTTTCCCTTACTAGAGAATGACAATCCCTTCCAGCTGTTCCCTGGCTACAATCTAGGACACACTTTGGAGACTGGTGGACAGGAACCCCACAGTGTGAGAGAGGGGGCTAAACTAACTAAGTTTGGCTCCCATCCAGGTGAAACAAACCACCAGGATGCCAACCAGTGGAGGACTGGGATGGCCGCTCTAAGGGGGGACCAGAGGGAGGACACTGGGGACAGTTGAGGGAAATAGGAGTTCAGTCCCATCAACACAAGACCAGTGATCAACCACAGGGCGCAGGAAGGAGTGGGAGGGAGCACCTTGAGAGCCTCAAGGGGGACCAGATCACTCTCTTCTCAGCTGGGGAGGGGAGGCATTGGCATTCTCTCTCCCTCAGAGGAGGGCAATGCATAACCAACAGCATCCAAATCAAGGTTGTCACACGTCAAACTTTTCACCACGTCCTCTCCAGAGAGGAGGAGACCACTATGGAAATTCAGAAGGATAGGCAGGTTGTCCCCCACAAGCCGAGCAGAAGAAGTAATTTTTGACCACAAGTCTGGCAAGGTCAACCAAAGGAGTAATAAAAACAAGCCAAGAAAAATGCAACAAATTTGAGAACAGGGAGTATCATGGTCACAATCTCCTCAAAATTTGGAAAAGATTGGTGAAGTTTTTAACTAACAAGCAAATAAAAAATGCTCCACAAGGACAGCCACAAGAAGAAGGGCAAAAGAAACAACAAAGTAGGTTTGGAGAGCTTGGGCGTTGTCTTGGGGACCTTGGATCACACAAACAAGCAAACACAGGTTTAAAACCTGTAAATTTAAAGAAAAATCAAGATAATAATAAGAATTATATTGAATTTTAAATAGAATTTTGAGTTTGAGCTGTTTTTGAAAGCAAAAGCAAAAGAAGGCGGCAACTATATGCTGGGACCTTTACTGAAGTGTCCAGGAAAGTTCCCAGGTTTGAAACTGGGAGGCACAAGGTAAGCGTAAAGGAAAAGACTAACACTTTAATTCTTAGATGATATGAACTAGAAACAGAGTTTCCAGTAAACAAAAATACTAAAAAAAGTGCAACAAATTCCAAACGTTTAATAGAATTGACAATAGACAAGCAGGGGACTGAAAGCCCCTTTGCTGTTTAAAAGGTAGTGTGCTGCAAGGGAAAGAATCACATGACTGCAGAAATTGAATCTGATTGGGTGGGGGATAAATTTTGCAGGTCAGGGCCAGAGAGACTGGAGGGGTTTAAGGTAATTTCTGCGGCTTTATCTGATTGGTTGGAAGGTATCCCCTCCATTTCAGATTTAATTGATTTTATGGTTGTTGATGTGCCGTTTTTTGATTGGGTGTTTCTGATTGTTTTTAAGAGAGGACAACACCAGGCCAGTAAATAGTCCAAATCAATTAGTGTTTCTTCCCAGGAGGGACAACCAGAGCCAGGAGGTCTGCAGGGTAGGCCAGGACAAATCTCTTGTCAACAGTATGAGCTAAATTGCCTAGAGAGTTGAGTGGCTGGGCTGCAATTTTTGGGCCTTTTTTGGTGCAGTGGGGAAAGACAGTTTGATCCAAAGCCAAAGGTGGTAGTGAATTTATACACAGCACCTGAGGCGCACAAGCCCGGGATTCACCAATGTAATTGTGCTGGACAATGTTGGTCTCCATAAGGTGGCTGATATTCTTGAGGAATTCCCCATGATTGACACCAACAGCGCAGTGGGCCCCCAGCAATTGGCCACAGCAAATTTGCGCCTTCTCTTCCTCCCTGCTTATTTGCCATTCCTAAATCCCATCAAGGAAGTCTTTGGGTGGCTCAAGCAAGTTTTCAAGCAAGGAGCCCCAACTGGGACCAAGGACCTCTTTGATTTGCTGCAGGCTGGGATCCACACCCTCCCAGCTGAGACTGTGGCCAAATTATATGGCCACGCTGATTTGTTCATCCCCGTGTGCCTAGCCAAACAGCCAATCAATTAAAAGTCTAGTGTGTCCAATTTTTTTATATTCTCTAATTTACTATTCAAGATTTATTAATTATCATTTTATATTTAGATGCTTCCAAGCCTACAATCACATTCAGCAGGACAATCAATGAAGGTTAGTAATTTATTTATTTATAATCATTTTTTATTGTGTCATCTAAGGGTATCCCAAACTCTTGATACTGGATTACGCAAACGCATTAATATCACTTTTGGAAAATAAATATAATAATCAAAAAAAAGTTAAATGTAATGTGTACAAATCAGAAGTAGATTTTATTGAAATATATTATTATGCTTTTATTAAGACCTTCTCTGGGATATATTTCTGCAAATCCCGTTTGCTAAAATAAGAATTAGAAAATTTTATTTTAATAAAAATATTTTAGAGTATAAAGATGTTTATTAGAAGAGAGAATTTATTACAAACGCCTGTAGTGTGTTCTTCTGTATGTACCCACCCTGCGATGGAGGTGGCGCACAACCTCTACTGCCACACTGTGGACGGTGGATACACCCTTATTAAAAAACTCTCACCTGCTGGTGAAGGGGAGTAGGGTTAGGTGTGAATAGAGGAGCAGCTTCTCTGGCAGGGCTGAAAACCCGTAGATACCAGCCAGGACCAGGGCGTCCTGGATAACGTGATCCACTGAGTCATACCCGGGGGGACCTTCTTCCCGTCCAGGGAGAGCCTGGCCTTGTTGATTCCTAGGAGAACCCTGTCAAGATCCTCCATGCTGGCACCCATTCCAAAGTAGAAGAGATACCCAAGGTAAACCACCAGATGAAGCCTTTGCCCATAAAAAGGCTTCCGTAAACTTGCATAACTTATTGAAAACTGCACTGATCTTCTTATCATGCTTGGTCTTTGCAAAGGTCAGCTCTATAGCTGAAGGGACCCCTGTCTTGTTGGCACTCCAGGCCAACCCAAAGTTGGCAAGGAGGATTTTTTTCTTCTTGACGGCTGTTGCGTCTGCAACAGCCAATTTCCCCAACGCGCACCCAAAGTTGACCAGAAGGTAAGATAGGGTGTGTTCCAAGGGGTAGCAGAAGCAAGCAGCTGCATGAGCCCAGCCCATCTCTGGTACATTCTTGAATGAGAGCCTTGTCAGGAAGTCCCAAAAAATCTCAATGGAGTTTACACAGTAAACTCCACTGAGGTTAACCGGGTCCAGGCAGACCAGTTGGGCATCTTTATAGGCAGTAACTGCCCACTTGGATGCCCCCTTGCCATGTGTTAGCCCAGCCAATGCCTCCTGCAACATTGGAAAGGACCCGTGGATGTGGTCCTCCAGCTCCTGCAAGACAGGGGGGACAGATACAGCTGCTTGGCCACGTGAGTGGCGTAGTTGGTGTAGAATGTGGCAGGGACAACAGGGACCAGGACTTGGCAGAGCTCTCTGTCTATGTTCTCTAAAAAAACAGGTAATTATTTAAAAATATTTATTAATTTTATTTTTTTATGTTACCTTCACGTGTTTCTTCCCTACCGGCCGCTTCAGCAGGCTTGGCCATTCTTGGCGCAAGCAGTTGTGCGGGCAATTTTTTATCCTCTGCTCTGGCACGCTTGGCAGGTTTGAGATGTTCATACATCTCTGGGCTGTCAACCCAGACAGACCGCGCAGAAAGATTGTATGCCTTAAATTGCAGGCCCTCAACCACTGTCTTCTGGATGTTGAAAGGATGCTCGATGGTCTTCTCAGGGGTGTCTGGCATTTTTGACATTAGTGCCTTTGCGGACACCTTGTCAATTTTGTCCCCAGTGAGAACGGCGGACTTCACTTTGGCTTTGACCTTGCAGTCAATGTCCTTTATTTTGGCAATTGCCAAGTTGAGGTCCTTCAGAAGCTTTTCCAATTCTCTCATTAATTTTTTACTAACCTTTCCATATGTTTTTATAGCTTTTTCCCCAATAAATTCTGTATTATTTTGATACTGTTGCCTCTTTGTTTATTCCTTTTTGTTTTCTCATTTACTACATTATCCTATCTTTTTACCCATTGTGTATATTTTTACGCACATCTCAATATATATTATTTGCTTTGTGTTGGCATTGTTTCATTGATTACCATATTATTTTGGCGCTTGACATAGCCCCTTGTGAAAATAGTAACAACAATTTGGTGATCAGCTAAATTTGAATTAGAAAATTATAGTGTTAACTGTTTTTAGATAAAGTTGTTACTGATCCAAATTCAAAACCTTAATGATAAAATTTAAGCCAATCAGGAGCCAAGTGATAAAGTGATTGTTGTGACATAAAGGGTCATTCAATAATTCTTTGATGCATGTGCTCTAATTAATATGATTGGCTGGATGTTTTGCCATTGTACGCTATTGCCGCTGTGACAAGTTGTTGGTGGACTAGTGCTCAATTAGCAG
The DNA here is from genome assembly GCA_014839935.2 of Entomophthora muscae. Taxonomy (NCBI): domain Eukaryota; kingdom Fungi; phylum Entomophthoromycota; class Entomophthoromycetes; order Entomophthorales; family Entomophthoraceae; genus Entomophthora; species Entomophthora muscae. Next base: position 1,322,778 of record QTSX02004261.1, on the reverse strand, counting down.
CTAATTGGGCACTAGTCCACCAACAACTTGCCACAGCGGCAATGGCGTACAATAGCAAAAGATCCAGCCAATCATATTAATTAGCGCACATACATCAAAGGATTATTGAATGACCTTTTATGTCACAACAATCACTTTATCACTTTGCTCCTGATTGGCTTAAATTTTATCATTAAGGTTTTGAATTTGGATCAGTAGCAACTTTATCTAAATACAGTTAACACTATAATTTTCTAATTCAAATTTAGCTGATCACCAAATTTTTGTTAATATTTTCACAAGGGGCTATGTTTAAGTGCTAAAAATAACTGTGTTCTGGATCTAGATACACGACATAGTAAATATATGATTTTATAGAAATAAGCTGAACATAAAGAATAAAACCAACTATAAACAAAGATAACATGAACAATTGAAATTCAAAAAAAAGATAATATAAATAGAAAATGTTTGGCAACAGGGGGTTTATTGGGGTGGGGAAGAGTGATGCCTAGGAGGCAGAATAACGCAGGAAGGAAGACGTAGAGGCGGTGCTGGCCTGGGGGGTCTGGGATTGGGTGGGTTGGGCTTGCGGGTTAGGGGTGTTGGTGGTGGGGGTAGAGGAAGGAGGATTTTGCGTGATGGCTGCCATATAACGCTTGTTGTATTCCTCATTAGTCATTGGCTGGATGGGATAGTAAGTGGCAGTGAACCGAGGTGAAAGGTGCTTATCCTTACGTGATTGGTTGCCCATGTTCACATGAAAACCCATTTGTGCAAACAAGTCAGCCACCATTTGGTGGCCAAAGAGAAAATTGTGGTCAAGGACCCCAAGATAGAGGTTGTTGAAAGCCTGAGGGTGGCGCTCCTTTAATGTGAATCTTATGTTGAAGAAGACAACATCAGCCAGATGGACGTCTGCATGGCTGGCAGGGTAGACTGAGGCCTGGTGCCCGCGTCCCTGGATGGCCTTGAGGGCAGTGGAGCTACCCTCCATCTGGTGGCTCAAGAAAACCTGGTACTTGGAATTTGAGCCATCTCAGGAGTCAAGTAATCCACCAAGGATGTGGCTGTATGAGTAGCCATTGATGAAATCTGGGTTTGTCCAATAGTAGACAAAACCCTTGGCTGAAACAGCCAGAAATGCACCAATGAACATCCTCTTCTTGACCTTCTTTCTTCTATTCTTGGTGGCAGCTTTTCCTTGCTCACCAAAATCATCAAAAGCTATTGATAGCTTGTAATAGGAGATGAACATGACATCATCAGTTAGACTAGTCAGGCATCAGACCAGGGTTGATTTGATGGTGGTGTCATACAGGGAATCCTCAGTGCCATCCCATTGGTTGCCGGCAAAATTGGTAAGAACCCGTATGGAAGCCACCTTCCCATACATCCAGAGCTGCACCATGCGCTTGGAGACCCATATGTTATGATGCGCGAGCTGCTTCTGGACCTGGGTCAAGAGAAGCTTGGGATCCCGCTGGAGGAGGTCAAGCATGATTGGGTATGCCTCAGATATTTGTGACTCAGGAGCCTTCTTGGGCTTCTTGGCCATCCCAATCAGATTCCCCCTGTTCATCAGGTTGTTGAATTCCCGCATGACAGTAGCTTGGGTAAATTGCAACTGGGCAGCAATCTGTTCCCAGGACAGACCCTGTAGATTCAGTGCCACAATTTCCTGAAGAATTTTGGCAGTGATGATTTGTCGCTTGGGGTGCTGGGCCAGGGGAGCTGAAGCCTGATTGGCTGTAAGGGGGGCAGGTTGGCTGGTGGTATGAAGTTGTTCTAAATCAAGGTTGCCATCCTGATTGGTTGATCAGTGGGCAGCTTGTGCAGGGGTGGGTATGGGAGCAGGGGCAGAGCTAGACACTAAGTGACTCTCAAACAAGTCAAAGCCATAGGGGTTGGTGGTCAGATACAGGACAGCTTCCTTGTTACCTGCCTCAAAGGCTTGGGTGTAAACAGGTGTCTCCACATTCTGAGCCTTGCCTCCATTGAAGCTGGCTTGGCTGCTGGCGCTGTCAAAGATATTGCTTGTAAAAACCATTGTAAAAAACCTAGGATAAAATCACTAAAAGTAGAAATTTTAAAATTTAATGATTTATTTTTATTGTAATCACAAGTCCATTGTCAGGGACCCGCTTGGCAGGGAATAAGCTCCCTAGCTGATGGGCCAAAGCCCCCACATTCAGACCTTCAATTACCAAGCTGATAGGAAGCATGACCATTGCAAGATGTCCAAGTTGCCCTAGGTAGGAAAATCTTCTGAACATAGAACTGAAACAACCAAGTAGATAGTAACCCACCAAATACATTAAGAGGTAAAAGGAGGCGTAAGGTCTAACAAGGGTAGGTTCAGCAGGAGGTGAAGTAAAAAAATGACCATATTGGAACTTGCGTCCCCAATGTCCTGAAGGGTATTTGAACCATCCATTGGCAAGGGATTCCTTTTGGTGAGCGTCATCAGGAGAGGATTTTTACCATTCAGTTGTAGGAGTTGGATTCTCCAAGGCTGAAACCACTGGCAAGAAGTAAACTAGAAACCAGGATAGGAAAAAAATTCCTTTCATGGCTTCAAAAATGTGATTTTATCAGAAGATGAAGGAGTATCAGGAATAGGATAATCTTTATTGTTGGAACAAGAAATAAATAGAAAGTATGGTTCACTTAAATACCATCAAAGTTGAGGCTGGAACATAAATAAAAGGATCAGGGGAAATGAGAGGATTTTCCATGATATTTCAATGATTGCAAGGCTGAAATTAATACCTGTTTCAAATGGGCATCAATTTCTGGCAAAATACTGTATAAAATTATATGGTGTACCAAGTAGCATGTAGAGAGAGACTCAAGTTGATAGGCAATTAAGCTGAAGATAGTGGGTTCAAGCGGGAAGATCAAAGCCGGCGCTTGACGCTTAGTTGTTAATAGTGGTTTTGAAAGCAAAAACCAAGTTGGATGCAGACAATCAGCGTTTGAGCGGTAAGTGACGTCTCCCTGAGGCTTATTAATGTTTACAGAAGCAAGGCCAAAGTTGGAATTCATTGTTGAATGAATAAGCTTCTTATAAATAGGTAATGTAATCCAAACTATCTTATTTGAACTATCTGTTGCCTTGTCTTTAGGGTTTCAAGTTTGATCCCCATCTGGGTCAAACCCAGTACTATTACTAGTGTAAATTATTTGTCTGCAGTCTTTCTTTGTTTTGGTGTTTGTGCCAAAGTTACATATATAATTAATGTAGTCAGGGGGAAATTCCCTGACATCCATAATTGGAAGGTTCTCAAAACCTTTTCATACAAATCTGGAGCCATGAAAATGGATAAAATGCCTCTGTTTCTAAATTGGATAGCTGTTGATTGGCTGTTAAACTGTTATTTTTCTATTTTAGGCTGCTCATACTACACATCTTGTGTGAGTTCATTTTGTTTTGTGCTTGTGTAATCTCGCTTCTAGATTGCTCAAATTTTGTTTCATTTTAGTCCTTCTGCTGGTGCCTCATATGAATCCTGATTGGATTATAATATACTCTGGAACAGCACGCATCTTTTTCACTTGTTGTGTCAGTTCATTTTGTTTGTGGTTTGAACTACACTGCTTGATGTTTGATATAATTTTGTATAATAGGCTAGTGAAATTTTGTTTTTTGTTTGACAGTTCATTTATTAACTGAAATTTTATAAATTAATTAAATCCTGAATCTTGCGCGACTTATATTTTGTTCAAATCTGAAATAATTTTGTTTAAATCTGAAGTATTTTTGGTTGTCATCATAGCTTTTAAAACTACTGTACTTTTTTAGCATTTTTTTATTTTTTTAGAATATGAATACTAATTTTTTGTCATTTCAAACCCACAATCTCAAAGCTCTTTCAAAATGTAGCTTGATGTAACCAGAGCTTTTAGGGAAGGAAGGTGCTTGGTAGGAGATTCTGACATCAATTCCTTTAGGTTGTTAAGGAAATCATCTGTCTTAGAATTTTGTATAACAGGTAAGAAGGTACTTTTTCCAAACTCTGTTTTTAATAGGAAACTAGGTGGTTGCCCCGTCCAAGGACAGAATTAAAGTTGAATTTAATAAATTAATTAAATATATTTTATTGTATTTTTAGGCATAGATTACTTATCACATGTTTAATTAAAAAATTATTTAAGTGCTTTATTAAAAGTAACTTCAATTATATTTATTTAAAATTAAAATTATATATTCCAAGTATACATAAAAACTAAACCTAAATAAGTATAGTATCACTATTGAGTTTAGTAAAGCTAAACTAATTATTTTGAAATTTGGTATTTGATTTTTAAATCCCTTCAAAATGTAGAGCTGATCTGCAGCTTTGGAAAAAGCTATTGGACATCAAAATCGGTTCAGTATTCACTGAGATACATTGATTTTAGTTTTTGTGGTGTGTATTAAAAGTTAATTTAGATAATATCAAATTGAGTCTGAGCCTTTGATTATGACGCGAACCCGATTCCAGCACTTAGCTATATATCTCAGCATCTAGAGCAGCTAGAACTATCATGTTTGGTACCATTTTGATCGGAATCATCTGAAAAATTGATCTACGTCCTCTAAATTTCATGAAAATCATTATATTGAAACATAATTTTAGCATATCCAGTTTACTCCACTGATGTTCTTTTGGGATGAAGCTGTGGCAAGCAAGGTCTACTCTGAACAATATGCAGCCACTTGGATCAGGTGGCATCGAATTGGAATGCTCTACTATCTCACTTGAAGAATAAGAATTTCGAAATGTTCAAGCCAACCATCTCCTTCTTTAAACTAATATTTATATTACAATTTAAACTGTATTGCTTTACATTGACCAAGCTCTCTTTTCGTCGTCAATTCCATCCTCACCACAGAGCATAACCATCCAATCATATAAAACAATCTAAAACAGTTGCTGCTTCTCTTCCAGTTTTAATCCACCCATTCTAGAGTCGGGTAATCTAGAAAGATAAGCCACTTTGATATGGTTGAATAGGGTTAGCCACTAATTTAAAATGCAAGTAGTCAAATACAAATTTATTAAAGTTCGAGTGGCTTATATTTCAGTTCAACATGATTTAGGACACATCCACTGAATTCAATCTGTGTACTCTCAAAGATGTATGTAAGGGATTGAATGTAAGGATGAGCCAAATTGAGCTTTTAACTTAACAATCAACTTTAAAATGAAGTTTAAGTAAAAATCAATTCAGTCAAATCTCTTACGGCTTGAGCCCACTCGAGGCGACATTACAGACAGACAGATAGACAGACAGACTCACTTTTATATATATTAATGCTCAACAAAGCTGTTAAGATCATTGCCAGCAGTAAAAAGGAATGATTGCTTAAGCATAGAGATTCTTTCTCTCTTAGTAGAAGTCCTCAGTGAGAAGAAGGGTGCCATCTGAGGTGCAAACTTTATAGGTTCCATAATGATAGTGGTCGGGTTTCTTGGCTTGGTTAAGGCAGTTCTTGCTTGGAAATAGATGTGCAGTTACCAGAGGGGAGTAAAGGTATAGATTGTAAAGAAAAATTATGTAAATTTAAGCTGTTTGAGTACCATATTAGCTGAGCTTTTGCATTACAGGCATAAATCCCCAACTACCCCCAGCATATCTCCTTAATTTATCAATATCACCCCTGAAGTCTGATATCATTGTTTATTTACTCCTTTTTATATTCTGGTTAACTGTAAATATCTCAGCAGATAGTGCTTCAATCTTGCTCACATTAGTATCATTAGAAAGCCCTTAATCTCAGCTTTTGGAATTAAACTGTAACTATATATTTTTATACCAATTTGGTATCTTGAAGTGGCTCTAAATATAAGCTTATGGAATTATTATTTAAAATCAGATATTCTAATTAATTCTTAAAGTATGATGTTTTAATCAGTAAACTATTTTAAAAGTATAAATCACTATTTTGCTTACTTTTAAAAACAACTCAAAAAAATTTATCTTAAATAAAATAAAGTCTATTATAACTTTGAACAGTTTTTAAAAAATGAACTTTAAATTTCTTAAATCTATCAAATTAAAACTGTTATTTTTAATCACATATACTAATACAGTTATATAATTAAATATATATTTTATTGTTATTGATGCAATGAATAGCATTATTTTTATCATTTATTTTAGGTAAATTTCATCCCTCAAAAGTTTAATTGATTAAACCAAGATTTTGCACATCTTTTTATGTTTGAATTTAAATCTATATATAAAATTTCTAGCATACAGCATAAAAATATAGTTTTTATAAATATCCATATAAAGCTATTTTATTAATGGTAAATATTTAAATTTTTGAAGAGAAAACATTTAACCTCTTATAAGTTCTTATTATATATTTTTCTATAAAATTTGAATCAAGAATAAATTGCTTATGCTAAATAAAATTATTAAAATTTTAATAAGAGTTTATAGTTTTAATTTAAAATTTAGTTTTAATTTTTAACTTTTTGCCGGATTTTTGTATAAATTAACTCTAAAAATATTTAATATTTATTTATCAAATGTGTAAAAAAACCCATCTGCCCTCTTTTTAAAAAGAGGGATTCAAAAATTACAGTAGTTTTAAAAGCTATGGCAACAAACAAAATGAACTCAGAATTAAGCAAAATTGAAAATAAATGAATTTATAGTGATTTACAATATATATTTTGGTCCATTTCAATTTTGCTTAAATCTGAGTTCATTTTGTTTGTTGCCATAGCTTTTAAAACTATTGTATTCTATTTTTATTTAAATACTATAAAAAAGATAATATTTTAGGTAACAATTTGATTTCCAACAAAACTCATAATACCAGTTTTTTATCATATAATCATGTTGGTTTTTTTAGAATGATGTCATTTTGTATTAATCAGGTTTCAAGAAATAATGATATCTGAAATAACATTGTTATCAGCTTTTAATACAGTTTATTTTAGCTTTAAGTAGAAAATTCTTAATTTAATATAGGTTTTTATATTATAAGGATCAAAGAAGATTTATTTTGATAAAAGCGTTGTAATTCTTTAAATTTATTGATAGAAAAATTAAAACATAATTTTAAAGTGTAAAGTAGCACAGTTAATAGGAAACAGATTAGTCTTTAAAATAATGACCCATATGTTGGTTATCTTGAAAGGTAAAGAGGACCAGGCAGACATCTTCCCAGTGTTGCTTTAAGGTTTGACTGTATATGGTTATATTGCCAAGATAGATGATAGCTCTTTTCCCAATGTGTTCTTTAAAAACTTCATTCATAAAGGTCATAAAGGTACTTGGGGCATTTTCCATGCCAAAGTTGAGAACAACATATTCAAACAAGCCATACTTAGTTCTGAACACTGTCATAGGCATGTCCTCTGGCTTAACACAGATATGGTGATAATCTGCTGTCAAGTCAATTTTTGTGAAGAATTGGGACCGCCCAGGGCGTCAAAAGTTCATCAATCAGGGGCAGGGGATACCTGTTCTTGATTGTGACCACATTGGGTGCTCTTTATTCTGTGACCAGGAGGAGTTCTTCATCTTTCTTTGCTACAAAAAAGACAGCTGAACCAAAAGGAGATTTAGAAGGTTGGATGAGTCCCTTTTTGAGGCTTTGCCTAGATAGGCTTTTAGTGTGTTGTCTTCTTGTGGTGTTAGGCAGTAGATAGGGTGTGCTTCTGGTACACTCCCTTTGAGGTCAATTTTGTGTTAGATGCCCAGTCAGGCGGTAGCCCTGGTAAATTTTCTTGTAAAATAGACAGGAATTCTAGGGCTAGCTGTTGGTGGATTGGGTCTTGTTTGTGTGAGGTATCTGCATTTTTAAAGTGGATAATCTCATACATTCAGATATTCCAATCAATCTTGCCTGGGGTTTTTTTTATTCTGTTTCCATAATTTTCACAAATACATGGTCTCTCATAAGTGTGTCAAAGTGGGTTGGATACATGTGGTGGTGCACCTCTCATTGTTGTATGGTGAGGGTAGTGCTATCCTGGTCAATATGAGGTTTGATCTTTATCATCCAGTCCATACCAAGTACAATATTGTACTTAGAGATTGGTATGATTGGACTGCTAAGGGTAGTCTGTACCTCTTCTATTTGAGCACAAAAGGGGTTTATCTTTCTGGTGGTTGGTGTGCTTCTGTTATATGCTATGATAACTCTCTTGGCATTACTTTGAACCGTGGGTAGTTTCATGAAGTTAGAATTTTTTTATCAACAAGGGATTTGTCTGCTCCAGTGTCAAATAGTGCTATGCCCTGATATCTGCAAAAGCAGAAAAGATAAGTGAGGAGTTTATTTCCAGTTTAGGCGGCAAAAAATATAGGATTACTGGAGGGTACTTGGATCATGATGATTGAGTCCACATCCTGTTCACTGTATGAGTCTTGCAGAGTGGGGGAGGGTGGCTTTCCTAAGCACTCCCCTGAGCTTTTCCCTCCTTAGTGGTGTTATCAGTGCTTATTTGGTTTGGTTGAGTGGTATAATATCCGCCTTGAGAATGGGAGTTGCTGGCTTGGTTGATATGTTTAAAAAGTTGAGGGCTCTTTTTGAATGGGACTTTCTTTTTTGTTTGTTGGTTAAATGCAGGTTTTCATACTTTTGTGCAGCTTGTTTTCCCTCTAGGAATACATCCTTGATATTCTTGCAGCAAGTCATGTCAAACTGACGTCTAATGTGTGTGGAAAGGCCATTATAGAAGTCTAGGCGCAGCCCAGATTCATCAAAGTTGACGGTGTTGAGTGCTTGTTTGCGTAATCCTTCATATGCCGCAATGTACTCTTTGATGGTTCTTGTCATTTTGAAGGTTTGAAGCTTGGTTATGATCACTACATCTGAGTACTTAATGGAGAACTTTTTGAGGAATGTGGCCTTGGAAATTTCCCAATTCTCCTTCTGGTCAGGGTGTTGGGCTAGCCATTTGGTTACAAAATGTGAAGCAGTTCCTGTGACGCAAAGGGAAATCTTGCTGACCCAGAATCTTTGAGGGTAGTCCACTTGTTCAAACTTGCTTTGTGTACTGTTGATCCAAAGGGAGGCGTTTTTGCAGTGTAGTCCTGTGAAGACGCCAATTTCAGCAGTGCACAGGCGTTGGAATACAATATTGGGTATCTCAGGCTGTTGTGGTCCTGTTGTGGTTGGTGCTGTGGGTAACAATCTGCGGGCTTTGAGAGCGTTATATTATTTGACAGGTACAAGGATATTGTTGAGGACAGTGAATCCCATGGGGACGTTCTGACCTTCTTTGTATTGTCTCCAGCCAGTGGGGAGTGCCATCTGCTGGGTTCTTTTATTTGGAGGAATTTTTCCTTTAAGTTGTGTAAGTATGAATAAACTACCTGTGCTACCAATTTTGTGTATATACTTCTGAGAAGTATAGTTAACAAGATAAAGTGGGGAATTAAAAAGAGAAAGATACTTTATTTGATAGGGGTTTAGAGTATTATATAGTATCATGAGAAGCCACATGCTATCCATGTACGTCATGGTAGTCATGGGCTTATCTAAGCAATTTTTCCTCTTAAGTCATTGGTTCTCTCTAAGTAGAGATCCTTCTAGGACTCAAAAGGTTTGATCCTGGTAATAGATGGGCAATAGACAGGAGTTTCACCAACTTAATGATTTATTAGGGAATCACTTGTGAAATTACTTCCCTGAGAGGGAGTAATCAAAGATGTTGCAACAAAGTAAATATAATTTATGGGCATCCCAAACAGGGAGTCAAAGAATATATAATGGATCTGTGCTAATTCTTTTGGGGATCATAAACATTCTCAAAAATCATCCAATTCCATTTTAAGACAGCTAAAGTTTAGACTGTAATATCCACCAACTTAACATACTTAACAATAAAATTGATTAAAAAATACACAACTCTTTTTTGAGTTTAATTTTTTAATAAAAATTTATTATGCCTTCTTTTAATAACAACCAAATAAACAAGCTGTTCCCTGGCCTTGACAAAATCATACAGGGCTACACTGGGTCTCTCAGTGGTGAAGACTCTGTCTATGGTCATTCCCAACCTGCAGGCCCCTCTCCAAGCACTACCCAGGAGTGTGTTATCTCTCCTGATTCATGTAGCAAGCCTTGTTTACACACTAGGAACAGGCAACTTCAAAACCAAATCCAATTTTCACCCCAGCACCAGGCAGCAGCCAATCAAGCCAAGGGACTACTCAAGGAAACAGGAATCATTTAATGTCCAATCAGATGGCAGCATTTGGGTCTCAAGACAGACCCGTTCTTTCCCAGCCAACCAGCCTATAAGATTCAGAAAAAATTAATCACACCCAAAATTGTTCTATAAATGGTCAAAAAGCAAGGAATTTTTATGTCCCTTGGGGAAATTGCAGCTGCAATGGGTTTTTCAAAGTCCACTGTGGCTGCAATCCTGCCAGCCCACGCTAACTGTGGCCCCCTTTCAAGAAGACTCCAACTGGGGCCTGTAAGTCAACCAATGTGAAAAATCCCATCCCCTTATGATGGCCATCATGGAACACAACCTGTGATTGCCCCTGGTCCAGGGTTGTCTTCAGCTGGGACTCCACAGCATTTTCACAAATAAAAAAACAGTCAACTTGTGGGTGCAAAGAGTTGTGATTGCTGCTAGAATCTTGTCCAATCAAGCTCTCAGTGGTACCAGTTTGATGGATACCAACCCCTAACAATTCAACCATTATTAATTTTATAAAAGAGAGGACAATGAGGATGTGCAATGATGTTGTTGAGGATCTAGATGTACAAGTATTCTGGCTACCACCAACTCACTTAACATCCAGTCATTGCTCAATTTAGTGCCCTTCCAATATACAGTTCAACATACCAGAAATGACAACCAAGAAATATCACATGACTGTCCAAGTATTCAGTGCCTTGAACCCATCCAACACATGACTAATTCCTAGGTTTGATCCAACTAAATCTCTGCCACAGCCAAAGCTATATAAGTCTAAAGTATTATCTAATAAAATATACTTCTCTTCTTCCTTAATTCTATATTTGAAGCTTCACAAAAAGGCGCTCCTCATCACTAGTAGCAGCTACAGGTTTTTGACCACACCCATGATAGAGTAAATGACTGACCAAAACCTGCCCACCTTTGCTCATGTACTCAACCGGCCACATCCTAGGAGACCTGGAAGACGTACTTCCGCGCCCACAACATCAACAAAGATATACCAAGTGGATGCACCATATTCAAAAGTCTGGGCATGCCCAAATCATGCACCAATATATTTAAATACAGTTGCTCTCTCCAACCACAAACAAACACACAACCCCCTATTACAGGTGAAGTTACCAACACCAAATACACTAGTATCAACAAGTTCTTTGGTAAAAACAAAGAAAATCTCATCAACTGGCTAGACTACTCAGCCACTAAACTTTGTGCCAGCTGCATCCCCCACAAAAAAATGGGTCCAGGAAGCCAGCAAGCACCTGTACAAGGCCGCAGCTAACTGGTTTGCTACCTGGATTGGCTCACAAACTGACAACCAGCTTGACAACTGGGAAGAGTTCAAAGCAGACATCACACACAATTTCTGCGTCACCTTTTCCCTCCAAGACATTGCAATACAGCTCAGTAATCTTCCTCATAAGACCACTATCACAGCCTATGCCAATGAATTCAAGGGAATACACTGCAAAATCCAAAACCCAGCACAAGCTGACAACATACATACCAGAGACTCATTCATCAACAGAATGAAACCCTATGTTGCTGCCCTCATCTTTCCAGAGGCTAATACCTCCATGCCTGCGCTCAATGCAGAAGCCAAGTGCACAGAAAAACACATAAACATGGAATATGCTGCACACAATGGCAATTGCTCCTCAAACGGCAATGGCAGAGAAAACTCCAATGGTAATAAACGCCAGAACACCAATCATAGCAACAGCAACTCCAATTGTAACAATGGCAATCACAGCCAAAACACAAGCCACTCCTGTCCCAAGAAAGTAGACACCACCAAAGTAAACCATGCTGAAACAGAAACCCCCTATGAATCCAACCCCACATTCTCTGATCTTGAAGGTATCAAAACAGCGGAACAGGGTAAAGAGGAGGGGGAACAGGCTTAAGTGCCCCTGTCTCCTCCCAACTTGACAAGAAAATGTACCAAGGCAAAAACTTTGCTGCTCACATCCCACATGTCCTGCAATCCTCTATTTTTATGAACCCAAAAATTAAAGATCACTCACAACTTCTTGTCTACCCATGAACTTATAAATCTCATACACATAAAATTTTATTTGACTCTAGTGCACAACACACCATTGTTAGCAAACCATTTGTAACCAAATACAAAATACCAGTTGCCAAATACAACTCCAAATACACCAGAATGGCAGACAAATCAAAGGTTCTACTCAAAGGCTAAACAACCCCCTTCAGAATTGACCTCCAAGGCATACAAACGTTAGACAATGGACTTGTCATGAACAACATAAACTACAACATTGTAGCAGGCATGGACTAGTTCACCCAAGTGAACCTCAACATATGCTGGAAAACAAAAACCATGATCAACAAACGCAACAGAGTCAATTTTAATATCCTCAAAGAACCCAAAAACCTCATTATAAGAGACACAGTATTTGTCCAGGTCATAAACCAAGACAACTCAGAGCGTTAACCAAAGACAGTACCCTCCACATAAGATACACTGAATTAAATAATATACAAACAACCAAAATTCAATTCCCAGAACTTGCAGCACTCCTAAACAAATACACTCATGTATTCAAGGAAGAGCTCAAAGAGTTACCACCCAAACAGGAGTTCAAACATGACATCAACTTATGTAAAGCCATGCCTAAACCTAAACCTCTCTACAGACTCTCACCCATGTAGACCCAAACCCTCAAAACCCATATTGAGTATAACTGTCAGGAACCCATCTTCTTGGAAACATACCACCCAAAAGGTGTATGGCTGCAGATGGATTCAACCCTGTGATTAAAGAACCAATTAGAACAGAGATCATCCCCATGTGGAACGATTCTCCAATAAGACAGTATCAACCCAAAAGGGGATTGAATCTTCCCAACATGAAGTAAGCTCCAAGATAACTTAGAAGGAAAACAGAAGCCAATGGATGAAACAAGGAAGGAGTGGGCAGACTGGCCCCCATGACCCGTGGTTCCTCTGTGATGGGGGGATTCTGTGACAGTGGAGTGGCGGTGTACCATACGCCTGGTACCACTTGGCACCAAATCTTGTCCAGGTAATTGGGAGGAGGTGAACCAGAATCTGCTCTGGTTCCAAAAAATATGCTTGCAGTAAGGGACTGGACAAGGAGCAATCAAACCAACCATTCATACCCAAATGGTCCCCATTGAGATGACTTGGGTAGCATCATGGTGTTTGATTTCAGGACTGGAGAGCAGGTAAAAGAATAAATCAACTAGGAAGTAAATTGACTTTATTAACTGAACAAGTAATAATGCTGGAAAGATGGAGCCTTATATAGGCTGTCAGTTGATGTCCAATTTGCAGTTTCAAGGGGAAATTGGAGAAATATTGGGGGGAATTGGGGAAAGAAACTTGGCAGGGGGAGCTTTGGCTTGAATTAAAAAAAGGTTATTTCAAAACATATAGCCAATGTGCCCTGCTGAAACTTCTCCAACAGCTAGGTGTCATTTACCCCAGCTGTTGGAGAAGCAACAGATTTGAGGGGCTTCTGGTTGTGCAATTGGATGCCAGAAGAAGATAAACAACTATTTACTTGATTTCTATAAACTACGAAGCCTGGTTTAACGTTAATATACCCAGGATTTGAAACCAAAGCAAATTTTCACGCTCCTAATTCTGTTGCAGCCTCTGATTGGCTGCAGCAGGCATTCTTGAGTGGTGTAACAGGTAACTTTGGATCCAATATATTAACTTTGTTTAGTTCTTCAATCAATGAGCAAGAGAGACCAGGTTTGATCCCCGTCTTCACCGGAAAGGTGGACACCAGACTTGATGCAATATCCTCAAAAGGTAATATAGAGCAAATACTACTAACTAATAAACCATTTATAGGAACTGGAGAATAATCCCAATTAAGAGAAGTATCCCCAGACTCTGCCTCTATCAATATTTCCTTGTTGTTGTTAGGAAAGGCAGAAAATGCATTCCTGACAATAACCTAGCCAAAGGATTCATTTGCCCACCTGAATCCCTGTGGAGGGCAGAAGTGTTTTTTGTAAAGAAAAAGGAAGGCACTCTTTGTCTAGTAACTGACTACATAGCACTAAATGCAAGCACAGCAAAGAATAAATATCCCCTCTCACTTATAGAGGATCTGTTTGCAAGACTCTCAGGAGCCAAATTTTTCTCCAAAATTGACCTCACCTCAGGGTATAACCAAGTTGAAGTAAAAGAAAAGGACATACCAAAAACCGCGTTCTATACAAAATTTTTATCTTTTGAATGTAGGGTAATGAACTTTAGGATGACCAATACCCCCAAAAAGTTTGTCACTATGATGAACCAAGCGCTGAATGGCCTCTCAAATACATTATGCTACCTTGACAATATCATTATATTCTCAAAAACAAAATAGGTTCACCCCACTGTGGGGTTCCTGTCCACCAGTCCCCAAGTGTGTCCTAGATTGTAGCCAGGGACCGGCTGGAAGGGGTTTTCATTCTCTAGTAAGGGGAAATGTATCTCAGAAATATGTATAGGGGTCAAATGGGCTTTTATTCACTCTCAGAAGGAAGATCCCCTTAGAAACTTTCTGGTATATGGTCCGGGGGGCCAAGGAAACAATATGGATTTGCCAATACTTGGAGTCCTCCAACAATATCTTGGACTCCTTGTACTTGGTCCTGGACTTCTGCACCTTAGTCTTGGACGTCTTCTCCTTAGACTTGGACTCCTGCTCCTTAAACTTGGACTCCGGCACCTTACACTTGGACTCCAGCGCTGCGCTTAGGATCCAGCTTCCTATTCTTGGGCTCCTGCTCCGTTATCTTGGGTTGTATCAGTCTAACCAAGCTCCTGCTGGTGATCAAAAGGCTTCCTAAACCTCTTGGCAGAAACTCAGAAGACCTGGGAAAGACCTCCAAAAGCCTTCCAAAAGACCCAGTAACTTTCCAGCCAGCCACCTTCTTAAAGTGTCTTTTTCCCAATGGTTCTGCCTTCAAAATGGCTTTCTTCATAAGCTTAAATCATTGCAGCTCACTTTTTCCTATAATAACTTAAGCTTACATACTTACTTTCTCAAAAGCTTAAAGTATTAATTCACTATTTCCTTGCTTATACTTTAAGCTTTTGGCTTCCAACCAATCATTTTCATCAGGAAACCTGCCAGAACTTAATCAATGAATGCAGAGCACATAAATAGACCACTCCTGAAGTTCCACCAGGATCCAACTAGGAAAATAATTTCCACAGCTCAAACCGCTCAAATTGACAACTCTTCTGGCACTAAAGTGTTAACTGGTCCATTATTCTGGCACCAGTCTTCCTTGCATTCAACCTGAACCAATTTAAATAGTAGAATACTATTTAAATTGTTATTTCTGGAGCTCTTCAACGTTTTCCCCATATATTTAAAAATATAGTAAAATCCAAGGAAAATGTCCCATCAAAACAACTTTGTATCCTGCTCTCATAGCAACATACCTTTGTCTATCCTAGGAACTTAATAAATAAATATCTTATCCACACTTCTATCCACATTCCTTCTTGATTTTAATACTAAACCAAGGCAAAACATTACACATCTTCCCACTTTGGCAAATCAATCTGGCAAAATCTTGGCTCATTTCTCCGGACCACCAGTTCTTCACCATCATCTTTGGATCTTTCAGCCAGCTCATACCCAGCTCTTCAGCTTAACCAGCAATCAGTCCATTAACTTCATCAGTCCTCTGGCTACTCCTGCAACACAATTTTCTGGTCCTTTGGACAACCTTCATCATGATCAGCTAGTCCTGCATCATAATCTTCTGGTCCTTCAGCTTATTCTCAACCAGTTCCTCAACAAATCCTCACTAGGAACCTCCTTAGTTCCCTCTGCATACTGAACCATATTGATTCCCACAATTCAATATGAATCAACAGTCAGTCAACTATCCTTCACTGTGATCAAACAGTCCCTCTTGCTAGTCTTCTCTGTTAATTCTGTGAACCACCTTGGTTCTTTATCTCAGTCCCCATTACCAGAACTTGTAGACCCAGGCATGAGTCTACATTGAACTGGCGTTTGACTGGGCCCTCACAAGTGGCAATCCACTTAGGCCATCCAACCATAGATCAATGTCTATGTATTGTTTTTACTCATCCAGGTGATTAAGTCTGGGCTTTCAGTTGCAGAGTAATCAGCTCTACTTCCCTGAGGCCTGATCACACTAAGTTCTGCAGCTTGCTTCCCCAAGCACACCGCCTTGGTGACACCTCTGAGCAAATCTATGCCCTCCAATGATCACTTTGGGTTCCCCCAAAGCTCTCATGGGGGCATAAACAAGGAAACCCTACCAGTCTGTTAGGTAGGATGCTTGCTCACAGACCTCCTGCAAGCGTATTAGGGTACATAGAGCTTTCAAAGCTCTTCCCTTCCCTGGCAGCCCGTGTTACCCGCCAGGGGTCCAAAATCTACTCCCCCCAGACAGACAAAGTTCCCTGCTTGCTATTTCAGTCTTCCCCCTTCTGTAGCCACAGTTTCCTGTGGGGTGAAGCACTATAGCCCCAAGCAGCCAATATCTTCTGCTGGGCGAAGGCAACATCTGCCTATGGTAGTCCTTTGTTACCTACCATCCAGGCCTTACTTACCCTAGTAGTCCTATGTTACCTACTAGGCTCATCCTACTTACTCCTAGTAGTCCTATGTTACCTACTAGGCTCACCTTCAACCAACAACCAAACCTTTTCTTGGCCAACATTAGCCCCGCCTGAAAACCACCAAACATGTGGATCACCACACCCACTCATGTCTGCAAGACACTCAATTGAATTGGAAATCACAAACTTTACGCAAAACCAAGCAAGTGCCAATCTATGGAAAAGGAACTCCTGTTCTTGGGCCACATTGTCTCTGACAGTGGCATCAAAGCAGATCCAGAAAAATAAAAGCCATAAATAACATGCAACATCCCATCTCTGTCAAACAAGTTAGATGTTTTTTGGAATGGTAGCTTACCTAAGGAAATACATCAAAGACTGCAGGAAACTAACCACACCAATCAATGACCCAACCAAGGGTAATGCCAAAGAGAAATTCATCTGGACACCAGAATGCAACAATAATTTCCTATTATTAAAGCAAGCTTTGATTGAAGCACTAATATTGCAATACCCTAATAATAACAGGTGCTACAAGCTTGAGTCAGATGCCAGTGACACCACCATTGGCGCAGTCCTACGCATCCACCAGTCAGGGCAGCAAGACTTCCTGCCAGTATGTTATGAAAGTAAAAAAGTAACCAACACTGAGCAAAGGTACCCAATACGTGATAAGGAATTGCTAGCAATATGTCATGCATGCAAGAAATGGAGATGTTATCTAGAAAGACATTTAAGCATCTGAGTACTAACTGATCATAAATCCTTAATCTACTTTAAAACTCAGAATGCAGTTGAACAGCAACAAGCCAAATGGATGTCCCTGCTAGAACAGCTCAATTTGGACATCCAATACAAAAAGCGGGCAGAGCTGGTCACGGCTGATGCTCTCTCTAGGCTATGTCAGCCAAGAGAGGATTATCCTGACCATCTGGGTCCTGGCTGGTCAAACCTATATAATACTGAGTATAAAACCAAAGGGAAAGACCCCTCAACACACCAACTAACCCACAATATATTAATAAGAAACAAAAATATTTCCATGTATCAAATGGCACTGTATACCAAATCATTAACAACAAACATGTTCCCTACATCCCACTTGCACAAAGAGTTAATACCATATTAAGACATCACCTCCTACTAGGACATATAAAGGTTAACAACCTATAACTCATGTTAAAAGAGATAGTATGGTGGCCCAATCTCAAACAAGATATAATTGATGTTCTGAAAAAGTGCACAGTGTGCAAGAAATACACCAGCAGAAGGGCTCCCCAGCTAACAGTCAACCCAGTACCAGACCCTGAACCATTCAAGGTTTGGGGGCTAGACGTAGTGGGCCCCTTCCCAGAAACAAAAACAAACTAACATTTCTTAATTGTAGCTATCAACTTTGCCACACACTGGCCCATCTGCTGGGCAACAAAGGACCATAAAGCAGAAACTATCAAAAAATTCATTAACAAAGTGATCATAGCCAACTACAGCACTTCAGACTACATCATAACTGATGGAGCAACCAAGTTATCAGGTCACGTAGTAAACAACAACTTAAAATCCAAAAACATTAAACATTCCACAACCTCTCCATACAGGCCACAGGCTAACAGCAGAGTGGAACGCCTAAACAGCAGCCTTATCAGAACCCTAGAGAAAATAATGGATGGCAAAGCCAAAGACACATGGCCACTATACATGAAACATGCATTACTAGTATCCCAGGTCCTCACAAATCAAGGGACAGGCTACTCACTGTTTGAACTAACATACAGATACAAACCAGAGATAGTTACCTGCAACAAGGAACCATACATAAAGATGCCCCGGGGAAACCCCCATAGTAGAACAAGTACTAACTCTACAATACATACACTTCAAAGCTAAAATAGCAGAACTAAAAAGGCTCAAAACACAAAAGGTAACCTCTACAGAGGAACCAATCCTCATCAACTTCCCTGTCTGGGTCCTGGCTGGAAACAGAAAGAAGCTAGACTCATTACACAGAGGACCAGGAAAAATCATCAAGTACAGACCAGACCAAAACATCTATCTAGTGAAATTCCAAGGTGACAAAAACCCTTTTGTCAAGAAATACCACAGAACCTGTCTCCGCCATAGCAAAGAAGAACACTCAACCCAACTGGTAACAACTAGCAAGCAACTCCAGGAAAATCAGGCAGCAGTTGTCAAGACAAAGATCCTCCTAATGTACCAGAGTAACCCCTTAAGGGGGGTGTTGAGGATCTGGATGTACAAGCATTCTGGCTACCACCAACTCACTTAACATACAGTCATTGCCCAATTTGGTGCCTTTCTAATATACAGTTCAACATACCAGAAATGGCAATCAAGCAATATCACATGGCTGTCCAAGTATCCAGTGGCTTGAACCCATCCCGCACATGACCAACTCCAAGGTTCAATCCAACTAAATTTCCGCCATAGCCAAAGCTATACAAGTCTAAAGTATTATCCAATAAAATATACTTCTCTTCTTCCTTAATTCCATATTTGAAGATTCACCAAAAGGCGCTCCTCATCAATATCATCTTCTTGTTGTATGCCAAGATTTCTGCAAGTATCCAATATTATGGAAAAAAGTGTATCCAATCTGATGTCTACAAGCGCAGCCCAATTTTGTACTGATTTGTTGGGGGTTTACTGGCAGTTTCCCCATTGGAGGACAATTATTACTCAGAAATATCAAACACCACAGATGGATATATATACCAGAAAGAGCTCAAGGACATGCTGGAAGAGTGAGCTACCAAAAAAATTCATTAATGGCATTTTAATACTTGTATTGAAAAACCAAGAGTCAAACCCCAACTGCTCAGGAAACACCTTGCACCACCCAGGACAAGAAGAACCTGCCAGACTGCCAGTGGCCAAGGCTGGAAGTTTGATGTCTTCATTAAAAACCCTAAAATTGAACCCTGGTCCTCTGAAGGCAGATTAAGCCCCCAGGATGACACAGGATCCTCTAACCTGTTAAATCACAGACAAAAGTTGTTAAATTACTTCACAAACTGCTGGCTTAATAACAAGGATTCCCTGAATAGTTGCCCAATTGCTGCCAAACCAGTGCCACTGAAGGCTCATACCTATGTAGGAGACATGGCCTGCCTAAAGAAAATTGGGAAAAGACATATTACTATTCCTGTCAACAAGTACCAGCTGTTGCCAGTCCCAGGTCCAGAAAGTGTAATACCATTGTGGGGTTCCTAGTTGCCAGTCCCCAAAGTGTGTCCTAGGTCATAGCCAGGGACCAGCTTGGAGGAGTCCTCATTCTCCAGCAGTAGTGAGTGGTTTTCTAGAAGCTTATACTTAGCCTGCATGACTAAAAACTCTTCCAGCACTTTTTCAATTAATAGGCAGGCATCCCCACATGCACCTGTACTTCAGTGGGTGCTAACCCTTCTGTGGGCCTGTACCAGTCCTTTAAAAACCTAGTAAATTCATTTGCAATAAACTCCCTTACCCTATTCATCATATCAAGATACCTAGTTAATCTATCCCACTCCTCCTGGGAAGACTTACTGGAGGCAAATTTTCTACAATTTTGACAATAGGAATCTTCTTCCCCTTGACTAGGGTAAAAGATATGGGGTAGCTTACTCATAAGACTTGTATTTTAATAACTGGAAAGTTTGGGCAGGGGTCAAAATAGGCTTTTATTCACTCTCAGAAGGAAGATTCTCTTATAAACTTTCTGATATATGGTCTGAGTATGGGAACAATATGGATTTGCCAATACTCAGAGTCCTCCAACAATCTCTTGAACTCCTTGTACTTGGTCTTGGGCCTCTGCACTTTGCCCCAGCTCTAGTTCATTATTCTAGCTCTGGCCTCTTTATCTTGGGATTCTGCACCTTTAACTTGTTCTTCAGTTCCTTCTGTATTCCTTGTGACCCTTGTAATCCACTTGATCCAGTCTCTGAAAAGCCTCAGATAGCTTCCCCTTTTATAGCACCTTGTTTCAGTCCAAAATCTCTTCTCAGAACTCTTGTCTTTCAAAGATTAAACTATCCAGTTTCTCTCTCTACAATATATATTAAATTTTATGTCTTACTTCAGCCAATGAAAATATCAAGTTTTATGCTTATGCTCCTCATTATTTAGGCTTTAACTCAAAAAGTTAAAGCCCTCAAAACACTGATCAAATAAAATTTGAATTACAGCCAATCAAACGCCTCAATTCAACAATTTTATCAAACAATTCATCAAAATGATTTGCTCTTGACTCTGGTTCAAACCTGAAGCTGTATTGCTCCAGGTAAACAACTGCTCTGCGTTTTGAATGGTTTTGCTGTGATTCCTGTCACGTTTCTCTGGCAAATCTTGAGCACTTTTGACTATGTTTTACATAGGGAATTTCCAAACCCTTGATTTTATAACGTTTCTCTGTATTTCCCTGAATTTTTTCAATGTTTCACAACTTTGAACTTGCCTGTTGCTCACCTTTCATCTCTCCTAGTCTTTCTCAGCAAAATTTGCTTATTCACCTTCACAGTTTCTCTGTTCTGTTTCTGGCTTTTTCCTGGCTCCTTTTCACTCATTTCAAACTTAATAAATTTACAGTTCAAACAATATAAGTAATTCCTTTTTCTCTTTATTTTAACTATATGATAATTAATACATATTTTTATCATATCTTTTGGTAGCATAAAATCATTAGTTAACTGCTTCTTTACTTAAAATTTCCTCTTCTAAAAAACCAAAAAAAGCACTCCAGCTTCTATATCCAGTCTGGCTAGTCCTTCTAAGACTTTCAGCTCTATAGCTAGTCCTGCACTATAATCTTCTGGTCCTTCTGCCAGTTCTTCAACCACAACTTTCAGCTCTTCAGTCTAGCCAGCAATCAGTCCATTTCAATCAACAAACAGCCTATTCAAGTCTTTCAGCTACTCCTGCATCTTGATCTTTTGGTCCTTTGGTCATTCCTGCATCATTATCATCTACTCCTGCATCATGATACTCTGGTTCTCCAACGGTTTCTGCATCATGATCAGCTAGTCCTTTGGCCATTCCTCAACATGAAACAACTTGTTTCCAAACTTCAACATGAACCAACAGTCCATCAACTAGTCTTCACTGTGATCATACAGTTCTTCTTAATAGTCTTTACTTCTGATCTCACACTATGAACCACCTTGGTCCTATATCTCAGTCCCCGTTAACAGAACCTGTAGACTAAGGCATGATTCTACATTGTTACTGGCATTTGACTGGGCCCTTGCAAGTTTCAATCCACTTAGGACATCCAACCATAGATCAATAAAGTATATAATGCTGTTTTGACTTGCCCAGGTGATTAATTATAGGCTTTCAATTTCAAAGTAATCAGCTTTACTTCCCAGAGGCCTGATCACACCAAATTCTGCAGCTGCTTCCCCAATCAACCGCCTTGGTGACACCTCTGAGCAATTAAATGCCCTCCAATCCTCACTTTGGGATCTCCCCAAACCTCCCATATGGACATAAACAAGGACACCCTACCAGTCTGTTAGGTAGAGTGCTTGCTCACAGACCTCCTGTAAGTGTATTAGGGTACATAGAGCTCTCAAAGCCCATCCCTTCTGTGACAGTCCACATTTTTTGTGGTTTGCAGGCGGGGCTAATGTTGGCCAAGCAAAAGTTTGGTTGTTTGTTGTAGGTAGAGGCCTAGTAGGTAACATAGGACTACTAGGGGTAAGTAAGGTGAGCCTAGTAGGTAACATAGGACTACTAGGGTAAGTAGGGTGAGCCTAGTAGGTAACATAGGACTACTAGGGTAAGTAAGGCCTGGCTGGTAGGTAACAAAGGAATACCAGAGGCAGATGTTGCCTCCATCCAGCAGAAGATATTGGCTGCTTTGGGCTATAGTTCTTCACCTAGCAGGGAACTGTGGCTGCAGAAGGGTGAAGACTGAGATAGCAAGAAGGGAACTTTGTTTGTCTGGGGGGAATAAGGTTTTGGACCCCTGGCGGGTAACATGGGCTGCCAGAGAGGGGAAGAGCTCTAAGGGCTCTACGTACCCTGATACGCTTACAGAAGATCTGTGAGCAAGCATCCCACCTAACAGACTGGTAGGGTGTCCTTGTTTATGCCCCTATGGAAGCTTTGGGGGGAACCCAAAGTGAGCATTGGAGGGTATAGATTTGCTTGGAGGTGTCACCAAGGCAGTTTGCTTGGGAAAGCAAGATGCAGAACTTAGTGTGATCAGGCCTCTGGGAAGTAGAGCTGATTACTCTGCAACTGAAAGCCCATATTTAATCACCTGGGTGAGTAAAAACAATGCATAGACATTGATCTATGTTTGGATGGCCTAGGTGGATTGCCACTTGCGAGGGCCCAGTCAAACACCAGTTTAATGTAGACTAATCCCTGGGTCTACAAGTTCTGGTAATGGGGACTGAGATAAAGAACTAAGGTGGTTCACAGAATTAACAGAGAAGACTAGCAAGAGGGACTGTTTGATCACAGTGAAGGATAGTTGACAGACTATTGATTCATATTGAATTGTGGGAACCAATATGGTTCAGTATGCAGAGGAAACTAAGGAGGTTCCTAGTGAGGATTTGTTGAGGAATTAGTTGAGAATAAGCTGAAGGACCAGAAGATTATGATGCAGGACTAGCTGATAATGATGAAGGTTGTCCAAAGGACCAGAAAATTGTTTTGCAGGAGTAGCCAGAGGACTGATGAAGTTAATGGACTGATTGCTAGTTAAGCTGAAGAGCTGGAATATGAGCTGGCTGAAAGATCCAAAGATGATGGTGAAGAACTGGTGGTCTGGAGAAATGAGCCAAGATTTTTCCAGATTGATTTGCCAAAGTGGGAAGATGTGTAATGTTTTGCCTTGGTTTAGTATTAAAATCAAGAAGGAATGTGGATAGAAGTGTGGATAAGATATTTATTTATTAAGTTCCTAGGATAGACAAAGGTATGTTGCTATGAGAGCAGGATACAAAGTTGTTTTGATGGGACATTTTCCTTGGATTTTACTATATTTTTAAATATATGGGGAAAACGTTGAAGAGCTCCAGAAATAACAATTTAAATAGTATTCTACTATTTAAATTGGTTCAGGTTGAATGCAAGGAAGACTGGTGCCAGAATAATGGACCAGTTAACACTTTAGTGCCAGAAGAGTTGTCAATTTGAGCGGTTTGAGCTGTGGAAATTATTTTCCTAGTTGGATCCTGGTGGAACTTCAGGAGTGGTCTATTTATGTGCTCTGCATTCATTGATTAAGTTCTGGCAGGTTTCCTGATGAAAATGATTGGTTGGAAGCCAAAAGCTTAAAGTATAAGCAAGGAAATAGTGAATTAATACTTTAAGCTTTTGAGAAAGTAAGTATGTAAGCTTAGGTTATTAAAGGAAAAAGTGAGCAGCAATGGTTTAAGCTTATGAAGAAAGCCATTTTGAAGGCAGAACCATTGGGAAAAGGACACTTTAAGAAGGTGGCTGGCTGGAAAGTTACCAGGTCTTTTCAAGGTCTTTTGGAAGGCTTTTGGAGGTCTTTCACAGGTCTTCTGAGTTTCTGCCAGAGAGTTTTGAAAGCCTTTTGATCACCAGCAGGAGCTTGGTTGGACTAATACAACCCAAGATAACGGAGCAGGAGCCCAAGAATAGGAAGCTGGATCCTAAGCGCGGCGCCAGAGTCCAAGTTTAAGGTGCCAGAGTCCAAGTTTAAGGAGCAGGAGTCCAAGTCTAAGGAGCAGACGTCCAAGACTAAGGTGCAGAAGTCCAAGACCAAGTACAAGGAGTCCAAGATATTGTTGGAGGACTCCAAATATTAACAGATCCATATTGTTCCCTTGACCCCCTGGGCCATATACCAGAAGGTTTCTAAGGGGATCTTCCTTCTGAGAGTGAATAAAAGCCCATTTTGATCTCTATACATATTTTTGAGATACATTTTCCCTTACTAGAGAATGAAAACCCCTTCCAGCCGGTCCCTGGCTACAATCTAGGACACACTTGGAGACTGGTGGACAGGAACCCCACACCTTCCCTAGCAGCCCGTGTTACCTGCCAGGGGTCCAAAATCTTACAGCACTGGTAGCCAAATTGTCTACCATGCTAGCATACTTTTCTATCCTTGCAGCCTGTGTTACCTGCCAGGTTCTAAACATCCTCTACCCTGAGCAGCAAACACTATTCATCAGGCTGGATTACTCTCCACCCTAAGCAGCTAAAGTTTCCTGCTGAGCTATCTTATTCCTCACCCCTAGCAGCCACAGTTCCCTGCTGGGTGAGTACCTCTAGCCCACAGCAGCCAATATCTTCTGCTGGGTGGAGACAACATCTGCCCCTAGTAGTCTTTTTACCTGCTAGCTAGGCCTTACCTTCCCTAGTAGCTATCATTCCTTACTAGGCCTCTACCTGTAACAAATAAATAACACATTGTCAATCTTCAGCATAGTGTCTTTATTTGAAGCCAAATCAACCCTTGCCTGCAAGACTGTTTACATGTGGACCATCACATCCATTATTCAGCCCAGGTGATATGGTGAACAGCAGGGGCAGAATTAAGAATTACCACTTCTGTTTGCCAAAGCAAAACCAACCAGGACCTGCTGCCCTCAAGACCTTAAGCCAAGATCCATGCCCTGCCAGCAAATTGCTATGGACCTGAAGCCTGCAAAAAAGCAAAATCACATGGTATAAGAACGCTGGTGGTGTGGTGATAACCATATTATCATTTTCAATAATAAAGTTTATGAACCTTTGGTTCAAACAAATTCTATCCTATCTAGTCTTAGTGATCTTTCATCTCAACTCTGGTCAAGTAGATAATAAGGCACCACCTCCTCCAGAGACCAACCTGCTAACCTGCCTCAGGCACTATACTGTCCTCCTGGAGCCCCCTTTGGACCTGTGTACTTTACTGAATACCTGCCCAACCCCGCCTACTTGGAGTACAAATTGTAAACCATCCTCATTGCTGATCTCTTGGAAAGGACTAGAGAAACCAAATACATAGAACACAAAGGAAAGAGGATCAAAATACTGCCCTTGTTGTTCAAAGACAAGTACAACTACCTACCTGCATACTTTGTTCCCATTACTCTGCCCTTAACCCCAAGGCCAGTCCACCCAATGGAACCTAGCACTGTGACAGAGACCACATATACCTAGCTGTTTGGAGGAATCTATATTACTTTGGCAGGATTGGGTGATTACATAGTTCCTAACTCCAGATCCTGGTCCTTACTTGGGCAATCTGTATCTAAGATTATCAAGTTAGCACCCATTCTATGGTGGGCTTTACTCGCCAGCTTGGCCACACCCCCTTCCTGAGCTGCCTAATGCCTATATCTATATCTGGCTTCCTGACACAACAAGCCGTGTACACAGTTGTAATGAGTGCTGAGATGGAGCAGCAGGAATGGGCAACAAAGGAAATTACAGCTGCAGGTCATACCTATTGGACCTACCCTACCAACCATGCTGATGTGCATCTTAATGATGTGTCTTTATTTAATACTGGTTCTGCAATCAGACACTAGAAGACTGACACATGCCATGAATTTTGCACCCAAGTTGAGCTGGTGTTTGTTAATTTATGTTGGGTTTTTGTCCAAGACTTTTATTAATTTATCATCTTCTATGCAAATGACAGTGATAAGTCAAGAAAAGACCCCCATCTGCCCCCTTGCTAATCTATTTGGCATGTAAACACTGCCTATGTGATAGAAGAAGAATTTGCGCAACTGAAGCAGCCAGTTCTTGTTATTTCTTCCTAGTTGACCAACCTAGCCTCCCCAACTTCTCTTCAATGAAACACCACTTACCTGTTAGCCCTGATCCCTACCACCTAATCCTTCCCCTTTACCACTGAAGTTGCCCCTTATGCAGATGCAAATAATGGCAATGTCTTTTCCTCCACCACTTTCTCATATCTTTGTGTTAAGCAATTAGGAGTCATTTCACCTCTTTGATTTAATAAAATTTTATTCTATCAGATATATAAAAATCTAAAAATAAATTTGATTATACAGTAATCTTTTGGTAATAATAGAGGTCAATTTGATTCTTTATCCTGTATTTTATCAGTAAATAAATGTATTATTAATTGATAAAAATTAAATTGAATAAGTATGTGAATATTTTTTGAGATCCTAGATTGATTGTATGCATTGTAAAATGAAAAAAATTGGAAATTCAAACAACAAAATATAGAATTTTTTATAGCTAGTTTTATTATTAGCTAGCTGTTCTCCTTGGGATGGCAGTTATAAATGTACTATTATCTTCTGCTTTTACTTGATTGATTAATTTTTCACCTACTTGAAAATGCAATAAGAGAGAAAGTTGCACCTCCAACAAAAATGTGCTACCAGAGGCGCATGTAAAGTCACTTCCCCTTTAGCCTTGGATAGGACAACCTTTCCGCGTTGTACCAAGAAATCTGTTCAGAAGCCAGCCAAACCCCTTGATTATGTTGAGGATTTAGCCCACACAGTTGATGAGAGATTTGTGTTGGCATACACATCCCAGGTGGTAATCACTGATGTCCAGATTTTTGGCCTACTTGGGAAGAATCCCTGATTAATTTGGACTAATTGTTGTCTTGGCTCCACCCCCATTTAAAAGGCAACCGCCAGAATTAACTCATTCCGCAAGTCAACTCACTGAATGTCAACAATTTGTTGACATTCAGTAAGTCAACATGATTTTAGTATTTATCCGCCGGAATTGGGAATTTCCAAAACTAAGCTAATTTTTCATAGTGAATTATTACATCATAATTGCAAAATTAAAAAGGAACAGGCATAATGTTGGCACCATTTAAACAAAGGATTAATTTAAAGCCAAAAACTAATATAATTTACTATGAAAATGTAAGTTTCTTTGTACTTTTACATTAAGGTTGACTCCATTAAGATATATCTGAATGTCAACCCAAAATAAGAATCCACAAGTTTCTTAATAAATTATACAATATTCTAAAAATAACTGTTTTTTATATTTTATACTAATGTCTTTATTAAATATGTAATAAGATAAGCATTGAACAAAGACATATGTCAACTTTCATAGTGTTATTTGTATTATTTAGATATTTACTGTTATTTTAAACTCACTGGATAAACTATAGCTTATTTCTGGAAGTCCACTTAAGCCAAAACACATATGTTAAAAATAGAAATTATATATGTATTTATAATGTCAACTTTGTGTCAAATTGACGTGTCACCTAAATTGCAACAAAGGGGTTTGGCTAAGCAAACAAAGTGACATAATTTAAGCAAGATTTAATAGGAGAGTTACTATAAAAGAACACTGACTTCCTGAATGTTGACACCTTCACTGGTTTATTAGTAAAACACTGCCGCTTAACAAAAAGCACACATATAATGGTATGATAATTCAGGCCAAAGTACCCAGGGCTGTACTTTAGACCCTGCTCTACAATCCCTATTATTTAGTTTTCATAAGCTACATATGCAAATCTTTAATTTTTTAAAATTTAAAAATAATCAATTTTGGCCTTAAAAAACCAACTCCAGAAAATATTAACTAAGCTTTATAAGTGTTGCAACTGAGTTTCCAGACTTGCCTGCTAATGTATCTTACAATACACAGGGGGCGCTCAATGAGTCGCCCCTTGACATATCTAACAATATGGATTAATCTGATGGCAAATATTGAATGGCGGATACTTCATCCTAATTAGGAGTGTTACCAATTTGACTTGCTGATCCCTGCACAAGTTATTCGTTGGCTTCAAACCTTACATGGAACTTCCCACTATGCCACCCCCTTGTGACCTTGTGGCTTTCCCCATATGGTATATTAATCACAATACTCTACAATAAACAATACCTTATTCTTATTATTCTGTCCTTTCTATTGGACTGTTGTCTTTCCAAATTCTGAATACTGAATCCTCATTGGTGCAGTTGCAACAAAAGTGATTTACATAGTGTTTTTGTAGTTTAATGCTGACTGTCAGTATGTCAACGTCAAAAATTAAAGCGTTTTTTTATGCTGACAAACTAAATTAAATGTTTTTGACTATTGTGACTACCAGAATGTCAACTTATTATTTAAACATGGTTTTTTATTCTTTACTAATAAAATAGCTCTAAAATTACTTTCCATACTTCTATAAACTATTTACTTAACAATAAAAAACAAAAAAGTTATTGTTATTTAATTTTATTTGGTTTCAACTGATTATTCTTACTTTATGAACTATACTCTAATTATTGTAGGAAAAATCTTCCAAAAAGCCACAAAAGAACCCCAAGTCAACCAAGAAAGTACCCAAAGCCTCTGGAAAGACCCAAAGTTTCTACCCCAACAAAAAACCAGCCAAAGATCCCTCAAAGAAAGAGAAGACAAAGGAGAAGACCCCAGAACCTGAAAGTAAAGAGCCCTCCCCTGACCCCTCCTCTTCTCCAAGCTGGTACCAATCAGAAGGAGATGAGGTTCCACTAAACAAGCAAGGAAGAGAGAAGATACCCAAGAGTCTAGAACCCCACTCAAGCCCAGATGAATCAAGCTCAAAGGAGTCAAGCCCCAAGGAATCAAGCTCATCCCAGTCCAAGAAGCATAAGAATCCAACTACATATAATTCCCCTCCACCACCCAAGTAATCTGCATCTCCATCCTCATCATCAAGTATCAATAAAGAAGATACTGATAATTACATGTATGACTATCATTGAGCACCAATTGGCCCATGAGATCCCCTAAAGGTTCACAATATATATAACATCAAAGGAGAGTTTAAGCTCCCAAAGAACTTCCCTCAGTTTTCCACTCTAATTTTTGTCAAAGGAGGTGCAAGTTTAGTCTGTGATGGCTATGTTTTTAATTGCAACAATTAAAAGAGAGCAGGAAAAAGCAAGCATTATGTGTGTGAATATAGAAGCTGCGCTGCCAGGATCAACACAGAAGGATGGGATAAAGTCACTAGTGAAAAAGGAGAGCACACATGCAATGCTCCAATCAATCTTATTTAAAAGCTTCTAAAGTGATACCTCTACCAAATGGTTCCAGTCTCCAAAGATGTTGAGGCTTCTAATCTGGAAGTTAAGGCCACCACACCTAAGTAATTAGAACCTGAAGCTCATCCCTGACTACGACCAGTTAGTGAAGTACATATGTGACAAACACCGTGATCTATTTCCTCATAAGAAATCTGCCATGGTCAAAGGAGAGTTAGTATTGACAGAGGAGTTAAAGATGTTCAATAGTAATGATGTGTTCCTTTTAAATGATGATGAGCCTACAGCAGAGGCAAGAATTATATTCTATGCTACACAACAGAACCTGGAGCAGTTAAGAGATTCAGAGACCTGGTTATGTGATGGTACCTTTGCAGTATGCCCCCGCCTTTTTTTACCAACTATGGGTTGTACATTACCTTATTGACGGTAAGGTGCTCCCATTTTCTTACTTTCTGCTTCCTGGGGCAATATAAGAGATCTACATAAGGGCCTTTAAAATCCTTCAGGAGGGCATCAAAGCCCTACCCAGTAATAAAAAGAGTCACCCTAGCCATAATACTAGAGACAATCTAGATGATTACAAAAAGAATGAAGCCACCCTTGCTGCAGAAAAAGAAGCTTATGATAAAGCACTTGGCCCCTCAACTATAATTATGGACTATGAAACTGCCCAGTATAACGCTTTTATAAATAAATTTGAAGGATAAGTCCAGGGGTGTTTTTCATTATTGACAGGCTGTCAACAGGCAACTAAAGGGTCTACCTGAGCTCAGCAAGCTCCACTGTCTAGATACATCAGGAAAGTGCAAGTTCTTAATTCAGCAGGTTGTAGCACTAGCCTTTGTAAAGCCAGAGCATACTAGACAATCCTTTGACCTCCTATGCCAGGATCCATATTCCAAGAAACATGAGGATGTATTCTACCCTTTCATTGAATATTATAAACCACAGTGGATTGGACGTAAGGTCACTAAGCGCCAGAGCAAGCCCAGAGCCAAAGCCAACTGCTATCAGGCAGTTCTTAAGGATGAGATAAAAACTACTTCATCTTTGGAGGGTGGCATGAGCATATCAAGTCCTCATTTGGAATCAAGCCCAGATACAACACCTTCTACAAGCACCTTAAAGTCCAACAGGGGAAGACTGCTGCATACATCAGAGATATTGAGAACCGCCTATCCAAGAAGAAGAGAACCACCAAAGAGAAACAATATAAAAAGAAGATCAAGGAAGTTTTCAAGGCCAAATATAGGCTTTCAGAGATTGGGGAAGACATCAAGAAGATTGCCACAGTTCTTAATGGCAACCAGGTGATCACAGTCTAGCTTTTTATTAAATTTATTGAGTATTATCTAATTTTGTATATAGTTTTTATATGTTCAGTATAATATTTTTAAATAAATAGTTAATCTAAATAGCTCATTAATGATTTCTGATACTGGTTTTATAAAAATCATTGATTTTATATTGATAGTTTGATGTCTTAGACTGTATTACATGGCCTATATTGGTATTTTACTAGTAAGTTATATGTTTTTTGTAGTTTTTAATATAGAAAAACTTTATATTACTGTTTATGATCATCTTATTTTCCTAAAATATGTAAATATTTATGTAGTACCTTTTTGTATATTTTATTTTCTTTATCTTTATAAGTGGTAAAATATTTTATAGTAAAGATAGCTCATTTCATAGTGAATTATTTTTGAAGTGTTTCTTATGAATTTTTTCAATTGTCATGTATAATTTTTTATGAACTTTTTTGAATCTGTGTTGTCACATTACCCTAAAAAGTATTTTGAAGCTTAATCTTTATTAAGTAAAATGTTCAGGAAACAGGTTTCTGCTTTTTAAAAAAGTGTCAAAATTTAGTAGTCTGCATGATTAAAAACTTAATTCTGACTTTCCAATGCTGTCAACATTAAAGTATTTTTAATTCTGATTATCAACATATAGTAAGTCAACTTGCAGAATGATTTAATTCTGGCAGTTGCCATTTAAAACAGATGAAGGCTGAACAATCAGGTTGTGCTTTGGGTATTTCAACAAAATCCATTCCAAATGGAATTAATAGCATCCTGAAGTGTCCTTTAGGCACTAGCCAATCAGAGGTTGGGTTGAAATTGATGAGAAACCATCCAAAATCCCTGAAATTACTGGCAAAATTTCTACCTTACCCAATCAAATGACTGGCTGAGGTCAGCTGACCTTCAAATTCAAATTGGTTTCCTTAAAGCAAGACATAGGACTTTTAGTCCCCTGGTTGCTCATTCTATTCATTAAAGTTTATAACTTTTCAAGAACCTCTTACAACTTTACAAACCTCTCATTTTGTCTTTTACAAATTTTGGTTGTTCTGAGGCCCTCTTTTGGCCCTATATTTTCCTAAAGCTTGTTAGTAAAAATGGCTATTATACTTTACCTTAGTTGTTGTCTTCATCCTGTTGTCCCTGTCATTCTTTGCTGATTTTGCTTTTGGTTTTTGATTCAAAAACTAAAGATTAGTATTGAAATTAGTATAATTACCTATTTTGATTAAGTTTTGGTTCTGCTTTTTCTTTTGAATCTCTCCCAGACCTCATATACTCTCCTTGACGGTTACACCTTATTCTATACCTTGATTTCAAAGGTTTCTGGTCATCTTCTCACCACCACCTGCTCAGAAAAATCCACTATTTCTTCTGGTATGGTTTTCTTCTTTTTTATGACACTTGAAGTAGTTGGACTCTCTCTCTGTGTTTGCACCTAAACTAATGTTGCTTACTATCTGTAAGTTTGTTGTGTTCATGTTGTCCATGGTGCTGTTTTTTATCTGGTCCATTTATCCTGACCTCTGGGACCAGATTTCCTCCTCTGTACTCCAAGTGAGCAATAACTCCCCTCACCTCCTGCATCTTTTAGAAGAATTCCCCAGTTGGACACAAGATCTCCTCATCTCTGGTGAACACCTGGTAAAGAGTCTCACTCTGACAACTTGGAACTGTCTCTTCTCAACCTGTCACCCTCATATTTGCATGAAGAGGCCCCCCTCATCTGAACTTTCACTGGAAGACCCCCAATCTATTCCTCAGCCTGAAACCATTCCCTGGTGCCAAAGCACTCAGTGTATCCCCTGGTTGCTTGCCAGAATGGCTTTGATGGGGTTCAATTCCTACTTCCCTCAACTGTCCTCTACATCCTCTCTTTAGACTCCAGTTTGAGTGGCCATTTCATTGTTGCATTAGATGGTATCCTGGAGGATTTTTTCTCCAGGATGGGAGCTTGTGACTGTACAACAGTCACTGTTAAGTATTTGGCCAAATAAATACTCTAATATATAAAGTTGCTCTGTTTTTGCTGTTTGTTTTATGTAGATAGGTTTGGCTGGAATTCTTCAGATAAAGGTTCCTGAAGACTTAGTATCTATATTTAATAAAAGAACAGGAGGCAAGATTGGCCAAATCAATCTTAGAGACAAGGTGTCTCAAAAACAATTTAATTAATTGGGAAGATTAATTAATAAATACATGGTAATATAATTAATGAGGATTTAATTATATCAGGCAATCACCTTGACTGTGTCAGGAGGTATGGTTAAGGTTAACCATAGGTAAATCCCCAAATTGGGGTTTTAAAAACACCATAGTGGTGTCTCATTTGAGGTTTGAAGTGTTTTAAGGGGTTTTTAGAACACAAGAAAACCATTAAATGTAACAATGACTGAATAAAGGTGATGATGTCTAGGAATTAAGGTTTGATCAGCTGGTTCCCAGTTGAAAAATCAATAGCTGAGTTTTGGGAAATGTAATCCACAGGGTTTTGGCGCTGGGAGCTGGTAAATCTCCATGATGAACTGGGGCATTGGAATGAATGGAGACAGGTGACTTCTTTCCATTGTAGGTTGATTCTCATAGGTTGAAAAATATTGGTGATCTTTAAGGTAAAGATCTAGGTTTAGATGACTTGAATGTCATAGACCATGTGAGATAAATCATAGGTTGATTCAGGAACTGGAGGGGTTTTCAGCCAAATATGCCCCAAATAATACAATAGTGAAAACAGCTAATTTTAAATAAAGATATATTGTCAATTTCAACACTTTCCCCTCAAACTACTTTTAATTATCATGTCTTATTTAC
Source organism: Entomophthora muscae (assembly GCA_014839935.2). NCBI lineage: Eukaryota > Fungi > Entomophthoromycota > Entomophthoromycetes > Entomophthorales > Entomophthoraceae > Entomophthora > Entomophthora muscae. The sequence goes on along the minus strand of QTSX02004261.1, from coordinate 1,288,959 downwards.
TATTATTTGAAAGAGAAAAATTTGGGGTGCTTCATGTAGAAACTGCTGCTACAAGGAAGGAAGTTCCTACCAGCTCACTCAAGGAGGCTTGGGCAAGTCTGGAGGTCTCTAAAATAGCACCTGATGAATCTTTGGTAGAAGTGAAAGCGGCTTTTGTGGAACTATATACCAACTATTTTGCCAAAGAGGGAACCCTGGCACAAGGGAATTGAGTTTATGCTTGGGACTCCTGGAACTTGCTGTTAGTGTTTGATGAAATTTTACAACAGGTGAAGAACAGAGCTAATTGTGAAGTTGAGGCGTTAAGAAATAGGGAGGAAAAGAGTGTCAAAATTATGGCTTGTTGGAAAGATAACAATAAAGTGTTGTCTCACAAAATTGCCTCCCTGGAGGCAAAGCTTCTCAAAGCTTTGTCACAGGAAGGTAACAGTAATAAGAGTCAAGGGCAAGATAACGGCAAGTTTGACTAGTTGGACCTGGATCTGTCACAGAGCCAAACTTAGTTAGTTTGGAACTACTCTTACAGCACAACTGTATTAATATTGTGTGTTTGGGTGAAAAAAACTAACCAATAAAATGAAATTAGGAAATAAAGCAAATCTATTATTGCCATTCCAAAGAAAACATATAGTTAATGATAAATAAAATTTACAGTAGCTTTCTAAGGTTTGACACTAAGTAAAATGAACTCAGATTTAAACTGAATAAAAAACCAATGAATTTATATTGATTAACAATAGATTTGGTTACACTTCTATTAAATTTAATCTGAGTATATTTTTCTTAAAGCCAAAGTTTTGAAAGCTACTGTGCTATAAGTTTTTTTTTGTTTTTTTTTGCATTTTCTGAACATTTTTTTCAATTTACAATACATAAAATCAGCTCAAAATTTCAGAAAATATTCACAAAATTTTGAAATTTAATTTTTATCATTTGATAACATATTTATCAACTAACAAAATACATAAAAATCACATTAAACTTTATAATAAAAAAAGCTTACAACATAACCAAATATATTATATTACATCACTCATTATTTAAAATGTACAGTAGTTTTCAAATCTATGGCGCTAAGCAAAAAAAAGAGATTTAAGCAGAATTAACTCACTTTTAATTAAAATTAATCATATATAAACAAAATCAACACATCTCAGAAGGAAATAGAAATAAACCCAAAATTATTATAAATTAATACAAATTTGTTGGCTTTTAAATTCTTCTCATCTGATTTCATTTCATTTAAATCTCAGCTGATTTTTCTTAAATATCAGTTTTTTTTCTTAGCATCATAGCTTTGAAAAAATTTGTAAATCAGTAGTTTTACAAAGTGTTGAGTTAAAAAACTGGTTTAGTTCATAAAAAACTGTTTCTGTCAGGGATCCATACTGTAGGGGTTTCCTCAGAACTTGCAGGCAGACAGCCCACAGGCCCTGAAGGGAGGGCCCACCACAGGGTGGGCGCTAACTTTATAATATATGATAAGTACTTCTCAAGAATGGCCCAGGGGCCGCTAGAGAGCACCATGGAATTTATGAGACCAGTAAGGGTGATATACATCACCCCAAATATTTGAGTTGAAGTGGATTCACTGAAAGCAACTGATTATTGCAGGCAGTCAGGCTGTGGGGTGAGGAAAGGAGTAATTGGCACTAGGGAGGCAGGCAAGTAGTTGTATTTGTCTTGGAAAAGCAGGGGGACAGAGTGATCTAGGCTTCTTCTTGTCCAACAACCTCAGTCTCTTGTGCCCTGGCTTTGGGATTGAGGAGTAGGATTTCCTCTAAAGAAAAATCTGAATACACCAGTTGGGTAGGTATTCAGTAAAATGTGTCAGGATGAATTAGAGTGAGAGCTCATCTTAATCAATCAAATTGGGAATGTACACCCAAAAGAGAATACATTACCAATGAGGAGGATACAATTTGTGTTTACTCATAAATGATAACCCTTTAATAGTGAATAAGGAAAGGTACAGAAGAAGATTTAGCACAGGTACATCAGGAAGACCTTAATTTGGCTCAAAATCAAGGAATCAGCAGCATAGATAGGCTCACATTCAATTTTGTGGGTTTCAGGAATCATTTCAGCAAGCAAAGAAAAATTACCAGGAAATTGCAGAGGTGAGAAAGCAGAATATAGCAGTCTGGTAATTATAAATCTGATTGGGAAGTATTGAAATAAGTGAATCATTGAGGCAAGATATTTATTGAGAGTAAAATATCAAGCTACTAAGGTAGTTTGGTGAGGACAATAGTTAATTAAAGCCTTTGGGTGCATCTTGATGAGGTGGCCTCCTTGTATGTAATATTTAAAGAGCTTACAGATACCATCAATGATGGTTCTGTAAGCTGTTACCTGACCTCCTTTGAGGTCATGATTTCTTGACCAACAGATCAGGGAAGGGAAAATTGGGCGTGGGACATCCGCGCACCACTTGGACCCAATTTCCTGTGCCACCACTCACTTATGATCAATTGTTAGATTTAAATCTAGGATTGCCCCAAGTGGGCGAGGCTTTGGGCCAGACTTCCCCAGGTGGCAGTGCTTTGGCCAAGCCGCAACTGGGAAAACTATGGCAATGACATTACTCTCCTTCTTTGGTAGCAGGGACTTCCCGCCTCCTGGGAGTGCTGCCAATGCATAGTTCTTGTGGGCAGGAGGGAGTTTCATGGCAGCTAAGGTGGCCTTTGCTGGACCTACTACTTGGGGGTTGTTTTTGTGGAATTCCTGGAGCATTTCTTTTGTGTGGGTGAGGTTGCAATGGGGAATTCAACAGTTTTCTGAGACTGGGTATCCCTTCCAGGCTACTAGGTAGTGTAGGCGCTTGCAGGATAGTTTATTGCAATTATTGATTCCAGAGCATATTCCAGTTGTCCATCCACCATTATGGGGTCAGGAGTAGATACAGGGAGACCTTAATACTTAGTTAATAGGCATTCATGGAATGTGCTGAAGATGTGGAAGGAGGGAGGGAGGTCCAGTTGGTAGGCTGAAGATCCAATCTTCTTTAAGATTCTGAATGGACCTACTCTTTTGGGACCTAGCTTTTGGCAGAGTACTTTTAGTTGCATGTTCCAGGAGTCAACCAGTACTTGATCACCAATTTTGTACGCTGGTCCCTATTTTCTTTTCATGTCTGTATAAGCCTTGTAAGTTGTCACAGCATGAGTTAAGGACACTTTGACTTCTTTGTGGATTCTTTTTAAAGCTGCTGCCTGTGAGGATGCTAATTCCACTTTGCTACCTGAGAGTGAGCCAAAGTTACATTGGGTGTTGTAGCCATAATTTGAAAAGAATGGGGAGACATTAGAAGAGGAGTGTGGGGCACTGTTGTAAGCAAACTGGGCTAATGGTATGTTTTGGGACCAGCTATCTTGTTCAGCGTTAGAGTAGCATCTAAGAATTATTTCCAAACATTGATTCATCCTCTCTGTCTGGCCATTATATTGGGGGTGGTAGGCTGTTGATCTGAATTTCTTAATGCCTAGGAGTCTGGAGAATTCCTCTCAAAATTGTGCTGTGAATTAGGGACCTCTGTCACTTATGATCTCTTGGGGGATTCCATGGTGGGCAAAGACATTGTTGAAAAACAGGTTGGCCATCAGGACTGATGTGATTGTGGTTTGGCAGGGGATGAAATGACGCATCTTTGTGAAACAATCTACTACTACCATGATTGCATCATAACCGTTTGAGGGAGGAAGTTCTACTATGAAATCAACAGACAGAGATGTCCATGGGCCATTTGGAATTCTTAGGGGGACCAGTAGACCTGTCTGTTTGAGACAGTAGAGCTTTGGCTTTAGAAAAGTCATGCAGCCCTTCAAGTACTTACCTTTTTCTGATGTGAGACCTCTCTAATCAAAATGTCTACGGATTATCTCTATGGTCTTATTTTTCCCTTGATGACCAGCCAATATGTTGTCATGGTGGGCCTTGTGACTTCCAGGCAAATATCACCATCAGGTACACACAGGCAATCATTGTGAAGCATGGTACTATCTTCATAACTGTAGCAGTTATGGGGAGTAGATTGACTTGCCAACTTAAACAACTGGGGGTACTGTTTGTTTAAAGGTTGCAGCAACTTGACTCTAGCTACCAGGTCTGGGTTGGCAGGTTCTTGGACACTTAGGGTGCAGATTGTTTCCATGGGAGTAGATGATAGAATGGCGCTGGGGAAATAATGACCTTTGTATTAAATTCTTGTTCAGCCTTAACGTCTGGGAGAAATTCTGGGCTGCAACTGAGGGAGTCCACCAGATGATTATCAATACCCTTGATAAACTTGTATTGTAATTTGAACTTGACTAGGACTTCATACCATCTTGTCTGATGTTCAGTTAAGAGACAAGGTTCCTGGTAATACAGTAGGGCTTTGTGGTCTGTCCTTACTATAAATGGGTGTGTGGCTGAGCAAAGGTGATGCTGCCAGTATTTCACCAACTCTACTACTGCTAATAACTCCTTGTCATAGATCATGTAGCTGAGCTCTTCAGATCTCATTTTTCTCAAGAAATAACCCACAGAGTATTCTAGTCCATCATCAGCAGTTTGTAGAAGGACTGAGTCAATGGCAAATTTAGAGGCATCTGTGGCTAAGATTAAGGGTTTGGAGGCATCAATATGGCAGAGCATGGTTGCAGAACACATGATGTTCATAAAAGCATTGAACACACTATTGCATTGTGTGGACTATTCCAGAATTCTTTTCCCACTAGCAGCGTAAAGGGGGCTGCTGTTTCTGACAATGGGGGTGAAACATTTCAAGAAGTTGCATGTTCCCAGGAAACTGAAGAGTTGAGCAATGTTTGTCGGGGTCTGCCAATTCCTTATTGCAGCTTCCTTGTCAGGGGAGATGCATGGCCTTTCTCCAAAATCAGATTTCCTAAGAAAGAAACCTTACTCTTGAAAAAATCACATTTGCTCAGTTTGATGACAAGATTGGCCTTTTGGATCCTTTTCACTACAGCACAAAGGTGGGTGGCATGATACTCCTCATCCAGAGAGTATACTAAGATGTTGTAGATTTATACAATAGCACAGTTCCCAATGAAGTCACCTAAGACTGCATTGATCATCTTCTGGAAGAAAGCTGGGGCATTTTTTAGACCAAAGGGCATGACTCAGTACTGAAAGATGCCTTTCAAGTCCTGCAAGCGGTGAGCCATTCCTGACCTTCTTTGATGTGAATATGGTTGAAAGCATTTAGAGGTTCAGCTTTGAAAAGATCCTAGCTTTCTCCATCTCCTTGGAGATCTGAGACTCAATGGGCATGGGGTTTGGGTCCAGTACAGTCACATTGTTCAGGTTGCCAAAATCAATGCAGGGGCGTAATAATCAATCAGACTTTTGAACAAACAGCAGTGAAGAGCATATAGGAGAAGATTTCCTAAAGATCTGTCCTTTGGCTTCCATTTATTTTGTCCATTCTTCTAAGCATTGTTCCTCCTTTAAGTTCAAGGGATAGATGAGAGAAGCAACTTTCACAAATTCAACAGTGAGTTTAAACTCAAAATCAAATTGTGAGTGTGTGGGGAGACCATCAGCCAGCTTAGAATCAAAGGCTGCGTGCAAGTGGGAGAGGCACAACAGAAGGACATCAAATGATGTGGCGTGTTTTGTTGCTGCTGAGACTGACATTGAGATGTGAGGGGCTTCTTTCCCAAACAGCATCATTGGTACCCCCAAGGAAATTCTGGCAGGATGTGCAATCCTCAGTAGGTTGCCTTTGAGGATTGGAGTGATATTTTGCTCCTGCCACCATTCCACTCCTAGGATCACTGGGTATGTCAGGAGCTTTGCCACTATGAAGTCAGCAACAAAGGCATGATCAGTGATGGAGAAAGATAACAGGCAACATAGTCTAAAATTTGCAAAAGACATTTTATATCCTTCCTTTGCACAGAGCACCAGGATTATATTCCAAACCTAGCTTGTCAATTAGATCTTTTGAAATGAAGTTGTCTGTGGCACCAGTATCTACTTAAGCTACAGCTTTTGTTAGATGTGATGTGGAAGCAAAGGAACAATGAAACAAAAAATATCCCATCTTTGTTTTATTTGATAGAGGGGGGTGATTGAAATCAACTTGTACCTCAAAATTAGGAGCTGTCTGAATGGATAACAGGTCTTCATTCAAGGCTACAAAGGGTTGGTCAATCACAGGTTCAATGACAATAGGCTTGAGACAAGGAGTAGGTGCAAGCTATTCATAGTGGCAACGTGGAGATCCACTATAGCCTGAGCCTTGGCAGATAGCAATAGACAGTTCTGGTTGAAGTGTATAAGTTTACAGGCATTGGTAGCGTTACCTGAAGTGGGCACTTGGGAGTTGGTAGAGTTCAAGTTTTCCAGGATAGCGCTGGAATTGTTAATATGAAAAAGGAGAGCACAGCCAGGGTAGGAATACTCTGAGGAGGAGAACTGACAACAGGGGATATAGACAGAGTGGGGGCTGGTGTCACAAAAGATTGAGAAACCTCAGGGGATATGGGCCCTTGTGGAGTGGCTGGCTCCTGTTGACTTTGCAAGCAATTTAGACTGGGAGAAGCCTCCAATAACAGAGGCTGAGTTGGCTTCTGGGACGTCACTATCTTACCCCCAACTGCTTTCAGGAGGCGCTGTATCATATTAGAGACAGAAGCAGAATGGTGCAACCAGGGTGACAGGCTTTGAACGGTGTGGTCAAGGCTGTGATAGAGGGCCACAAGCTTAGCGCTTTCAGGGAGTGATGACTTCTCAGCATTGGCTTGAAGCTGCTTGAGGTGCAAAGGTAGAGGTTGAAGGCCTTGAGAACTTGAGAACAGGGTTTTGGTGTCAATCAAAGAGGAAGTTGCTGGAGATTGGCACGTCACCAAAGGAATTAGAGTTGACACATCTTCAAAGGAGTTTGGTGCATGGTCAAGAATAGACAAACACCACTCATGTGATTCAGTTCTGCTTGTTTGATTAAGAAGCTTAGAAGCTTCTGAGGGAAACCATGCTGGGTCCATTCCTCAGTTAGTTCCAAGATTTCTCTTGCAGTATTTAACAAAGGAGATGGGAAGCTAGGAGCAGGCTGCCAGAATTTGAGGCGTGATAGTAAAGTACAATGAGGTTGTGTGATCTCTATCTTTGCAAAGGATGGGTATAATGGGGGAAAGAAAACCACTGCAAAAATACTCCAAAATGTAGTAATGAGCATTGCAGAAGTCACCACTGAGATATGTGTGATGCAAGAGAATGATCTAATGACAAAGATGCGCAGGCCATACAATATATCAAAATTAGAGTAGTTTGATAATGTCAGGGTAAAGTAGAGAGATCTTGTTGTAATCAATCATATGGGAAATGTACACCCAAATTAGGATGACATTACCAATGAAAAGGAGACAATGTGTGTTTACTTGGAAATGATAACCCTTGAAGAGTGAATAAGGAAAGATGCAGCAGAAAATTACACACAGGTACATCAGAAAGACCTTCATTTGGCTCAACATCAAGGAATCAGCAGCATAGATAGGCTCATATTTGATTTCACAGGTTTCAGGAATCATTTCAGCAGGAGACAAAAGATTAACATGAAATTGCAGAGGTGAGAAAGCAGAATATAGCAGTCTGGTTATTACAAATCTGATTGAGAAATATTGAAATAAGTGAATCATTGAGGCAAGATATTTATTGAGAGTAAAAATCAAACTACTAAGGTAGTTTGATGGGGACAATTGTTACTTAAAGCCTTTGGGTACATCTTGATGAGGTGGCCTCCTTGTATGTAATATTTAAAGAGCTTACAGATACCATCAATGATGGTTCTGTAAGCTGTTACCTGACCTCCTTTGAGGTCATGATTTCTTGACCAACAGGTCAGGGAAGGGAAAATTGAGTGTGGGGCATCCACAATCCACTCAGACCCAATTTCCCATGCCACCACCCACTTGCAATCAATTTTTAGGTTTAAATATATAATCACTGCAAGCAGGCAGGGCTTTGGGCTGGGTTTCCCTGGGTGGCAGAGCTTTGGCTGAGCCACACCCAGGAAAACTATGGCCATGACAAAATGTACCAGGTCAAAGGGTGCTCCTTGTGGAGGGTATATTTCAGGCAGTCTATCCCGGTTCCTTGGGGTTGGTTGGTGTAAGAGGTGGTGCCACGTAGGTTGGACTGCAAATTGAAAAGAACTAAAAGCAAATACAGGATGACCTGATTGAACCAAAGGACATATCACTTTAATATAAGAATGACAATGGGCAACTTCCTGGCAGCCTAGAGTATAAGTATGCCCATCTGCCATGGGAAATTTTTTGCAAACCCCTTTGGGCCAGGTGGCATCATCTACCAGGTTTTGTGAACCCTTAGTGGCATCCTTCACGGGGGATTTCTCATTGGTTGGATCTGGGCAGGAAAACTCAAATCCCGTTTTGAGCCACAGGATTTTTCATTCTCTGGCGGCCCGCATTCTAAGGGAATTTTCTTCATTACCCCATCAGTGGTGGCCCCAGTTATATTGGGATTGTTGATCATGTTGGCGCTATCATTGGCAGAGATAACATGATCTCTTTGCAGGAAAGGCATTGGCATAAGTGACTCCAAGCTGGTAGATCTCAGGAATTCCCTCAAAACTGAATTTGTTTCTTTTTTGAGCCCAAAAAATGTGGGTGGCCCACAGAGTTTTGGGATTTTAATCCTGTAGTTGGGATTCTTCCATGTGCATTGTTAATAGGGATTTGTCACTCATGACAGTTTTATTCACATAAATAATTTTAACTGGAATAAGTTGAAGGTCAATTTAATCAGTAAATGTTATATTCATCAAGGTTCATATTAGAAAAATATTTAATCTCACAATAAAATTGAAGACATATTATAACACCAAAAATGAGATGGCATGTAACAATATCCATATTTTAAAGAAATAAATAATTCACATTCTTAAGCAATCTGCATCAAATATGACAGAAATTGACAGATAATAGGAAGAGGTCTCAAGGTGGTGAGGAATGACCACCCTAATTCACATGGATTTGATGATTAATCATCACCAAATCTTCAAATACTGTTTGGTAAAATTTCCAAAAGAAACACTGGGGTTTAATAAAATGATTAAACCCAACTAAAGGAGTCCCAGATATATAGCCTGTTAAAGGGTTAAAATGTCTTCATAATAGAACTCTGGAAATTGAGAAGATATAACAGTCTTGGTTTTGGATTCAGCAGGAAATACACAGATTTGGAGGCATTGGAGTAATGTTAGGGGCACCAAAAGCAAAGTGCCCAAGGCGCCCCCTCTCCCAGTGATAATTTGACTCAAGATCAAGGTATACAGGATATAGCAGAGTAGAATAACTACCAGATGCATTGTTAAAATAAAATTAGACCAAGAGATATTTGATTTTATTGAGTAATTTAGGAAGGACTCAACTCTTAGAGGTGAACAGTGAAAAATTTCCATATGTACCAAAATTATTGACTCAGAAATACCACCTGAATTCATGGCTCCTATTCCGTTTCCAATATCCAAAGCATACCTTGTCCAGCACACAAAAAACCTTGAGTGATTAATTTATGTTGATCATTCTTATAAACAAGGGTGTATCAAGTGACTCTCATATTACGTCTATTTATCAGTGTCAACTTGCATGGGGTGATCAAATCATACTGACAAACCAGAGCAGCAGTGGCTCATTTCCAATCAACAGTTTGGTTTAAATCTGTCAACTTGGTTAACTTAGTTAACTGTTTGCCTGACTTCCAAGCTTTGCAATTACAACAGGTAATAAAGGCATTATTTAAAAACTGTGACATCAAATGTTCTAGTGATCATGGAACAAAACTGATATAATCAGAGAACAAAGTTAGTTCAGTCACAAAAGTGATATTTTCAAACACCAAACAATTTACTTTTTTGTCAATATTGATTGTTTTTGTGACTCAAAAATAAAATAGGAGCTTTCAAGGGTAAAACCAACAAAATATTCAGGAAACTACGAATTTTTTAATATATGTTCTTCTAAATCTACCCATTTTTTCTGAGATATGTCTCAATTAGAAGCACAAATTTCATAAAATTAATATTCTGGAAATACTTTTCTTTTCTGTTTTAATAGAAGCTATTATTAATATTTTATAAAGGGTTTATACTAGAAATAATAACTTTAATATTATTGAGAAGCAGCACCAGAAGCATATGTAAGATCAGGTTTCTGAGCAAGGGAGCACAACTGCTGTGGACTCTATGTATACCCAACTTATTTCAAGTCACAAGGAGGGTGAGAATATGTTTTCCTAGGTGCAGCACTGAGTGATTTTTAAGGCCTATATGAGGTACCTAAACCAGGCCCAACTTAAGCATGTGCCACACTTTGAAGACTGGGCAACTGTGGAGCCCTTTTTTTGATCCAATCATTTCTCAAGGATTCAGGCCAATCAGAGAAACCCTCTCCCAATCCAGGTCCCATTACTTCTAATGGGCCCCAAAAATGGCAACTAGTAACCAATGAGATTGTTGCATATATAATGTGCCTCAAACAAAGCAACATGACATTTTCAGAAAATGCCACCCACCTACAATTCACCAAGGTAGTACTAAGATGTAAATTCTGAGCCTTATTAAAGAGAGGCAATGAAAAGTTTACCAAAAAGCCAAAGAAGAATGTTGAGCCTAGTTTAAGGATACCTATAACATCATGCTTGACCTTCTTAAGAGAGACCCTTACTTCAGAATGACCAAGGTCTGTTGCCTACTTGGGCTCCATAGCATATTCATTGCCTGCTGCACTGCACAGCTCTGGATAAATGGGCTTGCTGTTAGTATTCTGGTTCTGACTAGTTAGGTCATTATTTCAGGGATTAGGCCATTTTTTAATACACATGCTGCCCAAGTTGCAGGCAACTGTGATGAAGTTGACTCCTTGGTACTTGACACTTTGTAGAGTACCAGGGAGTCAAGTGCCACATATGGGTCATTATTTGTTAGATTAATCTGTTTCCTATTAACTGTGCTACTTAAAACTTTAAAATTTTGTTTTAAATTTCTTATCAATAAATTTAAATAATTACAACAATTTTATCAAAATAAATCTTATTTAATCCTTATAATATAAAAACCTATATTAAATTAATCATTTTCTACTTACAGCTAAATTAAACTGTATTAAAAGCTAGTAACAATCTTATTTCATATACCATTATTTCTTGAAAGCTGATTAGTACAAAATGACATCATTCTAAAAAGAGCAACCTAAAAATACAATAAAAACTGATATGATGCTTTTTGTTGGAAATCAAATTGTTGCCTAAAATCTTAGCTTTTTTAAAATATTTAATTTAAAATATAATAATTTTTGAATCCCTCTTTTTAAAAAGAGGGCAGATAGCTTTTTTGCATATTTAATAAATATTAAATAATTTTAGATTTTTTTAAAAAAATCTAGTAAAAAGTCAAAAAAAACTAAAACTAAAATTAAAACTGAACTTTTATTGAAATTTCAGTGATCTCATTTAGCATAAGTAATTTATTCTTAAGTTAGATTTTATAGAAAATATATAATAAGAACTTATAAGAGAGTAAAAGTTTTTCTTTTCAAAATTTTAAGTATTTAATATTAATAAAATAGCTTTATACAACTATTTAATAAAATTATATTTTTATACTGTATGCTAGAGATAATATGTATAAAAAATTCAAACATAAAAAAGAATGTATCAAAATCTTGCTTTATTTAATTAAATTTTATAAAGGTTAAAATTTATTTGAACTAAACGGAAAATGATCTTAGTCATTGTATCTATAAAAATAAGATACAAATTTAATTATACAAGCAAATATTTATATGTGATTAGAAAAATATTTTTGTTTTGATAGATTTAAAATATATAAAGTTCATTTTTAAGAACTGTTAAAGGTTATAATAAACTTAAGTTTATTTAAAAATGTTTTTGAGTTAGTTAGTAAAAGTAAGCTAAATAATGATTTATACTTTAAATTTAGTTTATTGATTAAAATATCATACTTTAAGAGTTAATTAGCATATTTTATTTCAAATAATAATTTTATAAGCTTACATTCAAAGCCACTTCAAGATACTAAATTGGTATTGAAATATAAAGTTGCAGCACAATTCCGAAAGCTGAGATTAAGGGCTTTCTAATGATACTAGTTTGAGCGAGATTGAAGTACTATTTGCGGAAATATCAACAGTTAACCAGAATATAAAAAGGGGTAAATAAACAATGATATCAGACTTCAGGGGTGATATTGATAAATTAAGGAGATCAGTTGGGGGTCAGTTGGGGATTTATGCCTGTAGTGCGAAAGCTCAGCTAACATGGTATTTAAACAGCTCAACTTTACAGAAATTTACTTTACAATCTACACCTTTACTCCTCTCTGATAACTGCACATCTATTTCCAAGCAAGAACTGCCTGAACCAAGCCAAGGAACCCAACCACTATCACTATGGAACCTATCAAGTTTGCACCTCAGATGACACCCTTCTTCTCACTGGGGGCTTCTACTAAGAGAGAAAGAATCTCTATGCTTAAACAAGCATTCCTTTTTACTGCTGGCAGTGATCTTAACAGCTTTGTTGAGCATTTCTTATTAAAAACAGAGTTTGGAAAAAGTACCTTCTTACCTGTCATACAAAATTCTAAGACAGATGATTTCCTTAACAACCTAAAGGAATTGATGTCAGAGTCCCCTGCCAAGCACCTTCCTTCCCTAAGAGCATTGGTTACATCAAGCTACAGTCTGAAAGAGCTTTGGGATTGTGGATTTAAAATGACAAAAAATGAGTATTCATATTCTAAAAAAATAAAAAATGCTAAAAAAGCATCATTAAATTCAAAAAATAAAAAAGGAAAAAATGATTCAGTAAAGAAAGAAAACATAAAAAATATTTTAAAACATATATTAAAAAATTCATTTCCAACTAGCCAATTCACTAAAAAATCCCCTGGATTGATTTATGAAGAATTACAAAAAGAGTTGAGTGAATACTCAACTAAAATAAAATACTCATTATTGAAAACAAAAAAAGAAATTTACGAAGATATGAAAATAAAAAACAATATTTCTATTTCACTTTCCACTTTTTATAAGCTTATTCCTAATAATATAATTAAAAGCAAAAAGCAAACTGATATGTGTAACATTTGCAACTTAAAAAAGTCATTAGAAATGAAGAAAAAGAATTTGAGTTTAAAGAAGTTGCCATTGCCTAAATCTATTAAAGAAAATTTGGAATCTATTGACCTACATGAAAAGTTTTATAAGCATCAAAATAAAGAATATATTAGTGATATAAATAATCTTGATAATAATTCATGTGTTATAGTAATAGACTATAAAGAAAACTTTAAAATAGGTGGGGGTCCTATAGAGACAAATAATTGTTTTTATGAGAAAATACCTATTTCTTTATTAGGATTTGCAATTGCTTTTAAAGAAAATGAGAAAATTAAATATGAGTATCATGACTTTTTATCTGAAATTTTATCTCATGACTCTTTGTTTTCAGGTCAGTGTTTGATAAGTCTGCTTAAAAATAATAAATTTAAGAATATTAAAAATATTAAAGTTTGGACTGATAATGGTAGTCATTTCAGATCTTATGAATTCTTATATTATCTTTTTAAAGAGGTACCTAAAATTATAAAAGGAACAATTAAGTTTAATAGATTTGTTGAGTGTCATGGCAAAAGTATTGTTGATGGTCATTTTGGTGTATTATCTAAAATATTTAAACAAAAGGAAAATGAGATGTATATAAAAAATATAAATGATCTCAAAATGGTTTTTGAGAGAGAGGAAGAAAGAAAGGGTCTATATGAGTCACTTGTAAATAATTCAGATGTTTCCCAAAAAATCTTTTTTCACATCTATGATAGAAAATCTAGGCCTAAAAAAGCTGGCTTGAAGTCAAAGCATTTTATGTTAATCTTTCATATTTAATGAAAGATGGTGACCTGTATGTTTCACCTTTGACATTTGAGGATGTTAAGGAGTACTCCAAAATAAATTATTGTGCAAAGTTCTGCACAGATGACAGAGAAACAAAGAGAGCTGATACTACTAAAAGATTAGTAGGACATGTTCATGAAGTTGGACGCATAACAAAAACTTATATTTCACATAGGGTAAATAGTCTTTTAAATACAACAACTTTTTTTTCTAAAAATAACTAAGAAATTAATTATATGAGCCAAAGATAGGGTAATAGCAATTATAGCTTTGGGGCTGCTATTACTCTCCCATGCAACTCATATATTTAATTCTTGGCTTATTAAAATAGAAAAAAGGGTTTTAGCAAAAAATACAGCTAATAGAAATAAAATTTATTTCTATTATTTGTATATTTTACACTATTAAACTTTTCTTCAGTAAACTAAGCATTATACTAATGTTCAAAAAACATAAGTTTATGACTTAAATGATACCAAAGAAGTTAAAAGGCTTTGAAATGCTTAAGCTGGCGCCTTGGCTTAATCTAACAAATAATGACCCATATGTGAATATATTAGTATTTTTGGCTTAACTGATTTTAAGCTAATTTTTACTAGTAATATAGGGGGTTGTTCCAAAAACCAAGATTAAATTTACTTGAATTTGACTCTGTTCAATAACTCAGTTAGCTAAAAGACCAATTTAAGAAGCAATTTATAAGTAAATTTACTAATAAAAATAAAAAACCTGTGTTCAACACTCTAAAAGCAAAACTGGCCCGTTTGACACTTTTTAAGCCAAATCATAATTTTATTAATAAAATACATATGTGCTTATATAAAATTTATTATTTATTATTTACTATTATATTTTTATTATTAGTGTCCATAGTTGTTGTTTAAGCTCTCAAGCACTAATATACTGGATTTAGTGGTATAGACATTAATCAAATACCCTTTTTTACATTATGCCATTTCCAGGTTTGTGGATTAAGTGGTGCAAATAATCAAGCCCAGTTTATTAAGAGATTTCATATGTAATTTGTAAAAAACAGAAACTTGACTCTCACTCTGTTTAACTCTATCCACTTGTTACCCAATTGGTTTTAGATTTAACTAATCAAAGGTATGGAATTAAGGCTAAATTAATAAGTGACACACTATGAGTGCCACTCAACACCCATCCACTCAACATTTTAACTCAGGGATTAGTACAGAGAGCTTCTTAACATTGTAACCAACACTATAGTAAATAATTCACTCCTAGCTCCCCACAGAATAAAAAAGACACTATTAAACACCTTCCCATTTATTTTAAACTTATGCTTTATTTTTTTATTTTTGAGTACAAGATTTTGCCTTGCTTTTGGGTTAACTTTTGAACCTGCTTTAAATTAAAGCAAGTTTTATATGATAAAAACATAGTAATTTTGATTTTTCTGCTTGACTCCAAAAAACTTGACAGTGAGAATTCAGCTTTTCCCAGCTGATTAACAGTGCCAAACTTGACACTTTACTATGTTTTGATTTTTTGACTCCCAATAAAAAAATTCCATATAAAACTTTTTTGCAATTATAATCTAATACTCTTCCTTCTACTCACCATATAATTTTTATATACTTTTTTGATTTTTAATTTTTAATTATACTTTTACATTGATTTAGCACTAATATGTTATGCTGAACCTAACACCTTTGATGTTTTGGCATAAAATCACTTATTTTTCTATGTTTTAACCTTTATATCTAAACTTTGAGTTTCTATTTTGTTTTCATTTACTTTGTTATGTTTTTTCTTGATAAATAAAAATTTATTTGCATACTTTTCATTTAACTTTTACTTTGCTTTACCTCTGTGTTTCATATCTTTCACACTGTTTTATTTACAAATCTAAATTTTTCTTTAGCCAAGATGATCTAAATCCAACAAGCCTACCAAGCGCCAAGCCTCCAAGGGCTCCAAAGAAACTGCCTCCACTCCCAAGCATGCCAAGAAGCTTGCAAAGGCAAAGTCTCCATCTCCACCTACTCCTCTCCCCACCCTCATCTTCCACATCCTCTTTGCCTTCCCCCAAATATCCTCCCCCAATAAATCTGATAGTGATATTACCAATCACTCATTTTACCACTCAGAGGCCGGCTCCAAGCCCACTAAGGAGCGCTGTACCAAACAGGCAAAGGCAGTCAAGGAGCTTATCTCTTCTCCTGTAAGAAAAATGAGGCTTCCAAGCAGGCCTCAAAGAGCCCTTCCCCTCCCCCTCATGATGGATATTCCCCCATCCCTCATCTGACTCCCAAGATGAGCCTGAGGAGTACTCAAAGAAGTTCAAAGCTTCTGATCACATGTATTGGGATCCACTGGCCATCCACAGCATCTGCAATGTGGACAGAGAGTTCAAAGTCCCAAAGCGCTTCCCCCATTTTTATCCATCATGTCTTTTTAAAGACAGTCCTGGCTATGTTGCTGACAATTAAATCTTCAACTGCAACAATCAAAAGCTCCAAACCAAGATCAAGCACTTTTTCTGTGGGGATAAGACTTGTGAGGCCTTCCTGAACACCAAGGGCTTGAAGCAGGTAACTGCTGAGAAGGAGGAGCACATATATGAGCCCCCCAATTATTTAATCACTTGGATGCTTAAATGGTATCTGGTTCAGATGATCCCTACCTCCTCTCACCTCTGGGCTTCTGATCTTGCCATAAAGGCTTTGCAACATCTCGAACCCAACAATATCAAGTTGGTGCCAACTCAAGAGCAGTTGGTTAAGTTCATAATAAATAAGCGTATTGCCGCCAATCCCCCTCCCCCCAAGGCTTTGGACGTCCTCTCAGAGCTTACTCTCGCCCACAAGCTCAAGCAGCTTCCAATTGGGGAGTGCTTCCTCCTCCATGACAACGGGCCTGCCACCAAAGACCGCATAATCTGCTACTCAACTCAGCAAAACCTGATGAAGTTAAAAAGGGCTTCAACCTGGATAGTTGATGGTACCTTTGCCACTTGCCCCCAGATGTTCAAGCAGCTCTGGATGATCCATGCTCAGATTGATATCCAGGTGATTACACTTGTGTTCTTTCTTCTTCCTGGGGCCACCAAGGCCATTTACACCTGTGCTTTTACCATCCTATGCCAAGAACTTTCCCTCCTTCCTGACAACAACAATGCCAAGAAGACCCCCCTACACCTGCGCCAACCCTCCTGCCTCTGACAAAGACCAGGCCACCCTGGAATTGGAGGAAAAAGTAAGGAGGAGGGCTCTTGGGCCTGCCATGTGCATTATAGACTTTGAGCCTGCTCAGTTTAATGCAATTGAGCAGCTGTTCAGCAGGGAGATACAGGGATGCTACTTCCACTAAGCCAAGCAGTTGCTTGGAATGTGCAGGCCCATGCTGAGCTAAGTAGGTTGAGCTGGAGGGATACTTTGGACACCTGAAAATTTGTGCTGGCACAATTCAGTGCCTTGGCTTTTTTAAAGCCAGAGCACACTTTGCAGGGGTTTGAGTTTCTCTCAAAGGATCCTTACATAGCAAAGCATCTGGAGTTCAAGCCTTTCCTCAAGTACTTTGAGCCCCAATGGATTGGGAAGGAGTCACACAGAGGCAAGGCCCACGCCAAGGCCAGTTAGAATGTGTACTGTGCTGCAGTAAATGATAAGCTGAAGACAACTTCAGCTCTTGAGGCTTATCACAAGAATCTCAAGGCT
Source organism: Entomophthora muscae (assembly GCA_014839935.2). Classification (NCBI taxonomy): domain Eukaryota; kingdom Fungi; phylum Entomophthoromycota; class Entomophthoromycetes; order Entomophthorales; family Entomophthoraceae; genus Entomophthora; species Entomophthora muscae. The sequence continues at coordinate 1,271,330 of QTSX02004261.1, read as the reverse complement.
AAATTTGTGCTTCACCCAAAGTTCAAAAAGATCTTCTCCCTCCTGCAGCATGAGCAAGAAAAAACTATCTCCAAGCTCAGAGATATCTCCAACTGTGTCCTCCCCACTAAGCCTACCACATGATCCACTCTCTTCACCAAGGCCATCCAGGGTGCGGCTAAGCATAAGTCAAGGCCTCTGAAAACAAGCAGCATCTTGAGTTTATCACTACTGCTGTGATGATCCACATGGAGACATTTTTGAAGGTGAGAGTTTATTTTGCTTCAAATAAAGACGCTATGCTGAAGATGGACAGTGTGTTGTTGGCTTGTTTCAGGTAGAGGCCTAGTAGGGAATAATGGCTACTAGGGAAGGTAAGGCCTAGCTAGTAGGTAAAATACTACTAGGGGCAGATGTTGTCTCCACCCAGAAGAATATATTGGCTGCTTTAGGCTAGAGGTCCTCATCCAGAAGGGAGCTGTGGCTGCTAGGGGTGAGTAATAAGATAGCTCAGCAGGGAACTTTAGCTGCTTGGGGTGGGGAGTGGTCCGGCCTGATGGGTAGTGTATACTATACAGGATGAATGTTGTTTAGACACCAGCAGGTAACACAGGCTGCCAGGGTAGGAAAGTGTGCCAGCATAGTAGGTAACTTGGCTACCAGTGCTGTAAGATTTGGACCCCTGGCAGTTAACACATTCTTCCAGGGAGGGGAGGAGCTTTGAGAACTCTATTTACCCTGATACGCTTACAGGAGGTCTGTGAGAGAGCACTCTACCTAATAGAATGGTAGAATGTCCTTGTATATGTCCTTTTAGAGCTTTGGGGGGATCCTAAAGTAAGCATTGAAGGGCATGGATATTCTCAGTGTCAGGATTTCCTTTCTTTAATTTAGCTGCTAGCATCTTCAGAATCATCAATACCATTTTTTATTCAAAGCCTTGGGCAATTTACATCTATTTTATTATTCAAACCTTTCCTTTCCACTCCCTTACTCTAACAGTCAAATTCATCTATATTAATGATTAAATTTTGTGTTCAAAGTTACCTTTGATTTTAGAAAATTCTCAAACCCAGAATCTAATGTTTGGGTTAGTTTAAATCAATCCAAACCCACTTAAATTTTTCTTTTTGCTTTTGGCTTACACCAGCAGTTCAGATTTTCCCCCCATCTTCCTGCTTGCTCTTTTGCCCAAACTTTAAGTATGTCAAGCAATCTGTCAATTCCCCTCTTTTTCCTTTACCTTTTACTTAACTCTTTAAGGTTAATGTAAGCATAAGCATAAGCATGAGTTTTTTGTCTCTTCTTCATACCAATCTATTCTAACCAACTTTGATTAGTGTTTCTCTCCATTTCTTCACCTCAATAACCAGAATTAAATAAAAAGCCTGAGTTTTTCCAATCTCAACTTAAGTTGAGATTGGTTGACTTGCACACCAAAAAGATACTTGTTAGGTTTTATTGCTTGTGTTTTCTTTTCTTAACTCTTGAATCTTCCCATATTAGTTCCATGATTTCATTTGATTGCATTTTCACCAATTAGGCAATTTTTATAGTGGGAATCACACTTTGATTGTGGATAGTTTTAATCCACCAGCTAGTGATGATCACAATCCAGACTTAGAAATTTACTTTTCAACTAAATTGTCAGTCATTAAGACTGGTCTTTATTTTGTTTTCTTAGGATTAATAAACCGCCTTAGCCCTTACTTTACTTCATATAAGCTTTTTGGAGCCTTTTTCAAGCTATTATTGAAAACCTTACCTACCTTTATATATTTAACAAATATAACATTCTTGGTTTAAAGGCTTTAGTTTACAATAATTTATCCCAAGCCTTCAGACCTTATACTCAGAGGTGTCATCAAGGCGGTTGCTTGGGGAAGCAGCTGCAGAACTTGGTGTGATCAGGCCTCTGGGAAGTAAAGATGATTACTTTACAAATGAAAGCTCAGACTTATTTGGCTTGGTAAGTAAAGACAACTGCATAGACCATATTGATCTATGGTTGGATGTCCTAAGTGATTGCCACTTGTGAGGGCTTAGTCAAGCGCCAGTGTCAATGTAGACTCATGCCTGGGTCTACAGGTTCTGGTAACAGGGACTGAGATATAGAACTAAGGGGGTTCATAGTGTGATATCAGAAGTAAAGACTATTAAGAAGGACTGTATAATCACAGAGAAGACTAGTTGAGGGACTGTTGGTTCATGTTGAAGTTTGGAAACAAGTTGTTTCATGTTGAGGAATGGCCAAAGGACTAGCTGATCATGATGCAGGAACCGTTAGAGAACCAGAGTATCATGATGCAGGAGTAGCTGATAATGATGCAGAAATGACTAAAGGACCAAAAGATCAAGATGCAGGAGTAGCTGAAAGACTGAAATAGGCTGATTGGTGACTTAAATGGACTGATTGCTGGCTAGGCTGAAGAGCTGAAAGTTGTGGTTGAAGAACTGGCAAAAGGGCCAGAAGATTATAGTGCAGGACTAGCTATTGAACTGAAATATGGCTTAGAAGGATTGGCTAGACTGGATCCAGAGACTAAAATGCTGGTTTTGGAATCTTGAAAGAGAGGAAATAATAAGAAAGAAGTAGTTAAATAAGGATTTAATACTGCCAAAAATATGAAAAAATGTTTTAATTATCATATAATTAAAAAGAGAGAAAATAAAGAAAATTTTTACAGGAATTAAACTGTAATTTATTAAGGAGCCAATTGAATAAGAAGAAGCCAGAAAGAGGCTGGAAACAGAACAGAGAAACTGTGAAGGTGAATAAGAAAATTTTGCTGAGAACAACTAGGAGAGATGAAAGGTTAGCAACAGGCAAGTTCAAAGTTGTGAAACATTGAAGAAAATGCAGGGAAACTCAGAGAAATGTTGAAAAATCAAGGCTCCAAAATTCCCCTATGTAAAACATAGTCAAAAGTGCTCAAGATTTGCTGCAGAAACATGACAGGAACTACAGCAAAAAATGTTCAAAACACAGAGCAGTTGTTTATTCAGAGCAAGAAGGCTTCAGGTTTGAACCAGAGTCAAGAGCAAGTCATTCAGGTGAACTTTTAGGCAAAACTGTTGAATCAAGGTGTTTGACTGGCTGCAAGTCAAATTTTATTTGATCAGTGTTTTGAGGGCTTTAACTTAAGAGTTAAAGCCTAAATAATGAAGGAGCATAAGCAGAAAACTCAGGGTTTTCATTGTCTGAATTAAGACATAAAGTTTAATATATTCTAGAGAGAGAAACTGGATAGTTTAAGCTTTGAAAGACAAGAGCTATGAGAAGAGATTTTGGACTGAAATAAAGTGCTATAAAAGGGGAAGTTATCAGAGGCTTTTCAGGGACTGGATCAAGTGGATTACAAGGGCCACAAGGACTACATAAGGAACCAAATACTAATTTAAAGGTGCAGAAGCCCAAGATAAAGAGGCCAGAGCTAGGATAAGAAACTAAAGCTTGGGAAAAGCGCAGGGGCCAAAGACCAAGTACAAGGAGTTTAGGAGATTGTTGGAGGACTCTGAGTATTGGCAAATCCATATTGTTCCCATACTCAGACCATATATAAGAAGGTTTATAAGGGAATCTTCCTTCTGAGAGTGAATAAAAGCCTATTTCAACCCCTGCCCAAACTTTACAGTTATCAAAATACAAGCCTTATGAGTGAGCTACCCCATATCTTTTACCCTAGTCAAGGGGAAGAAGAGTCCTATTGTCAAAATTGTAGAAAATTTGCCTTCAGTAAGTCTTCCCAGGAGGAGTGGGAGAGATTAACTAGGCATCTTGAGATGATAGATAGGGGAAGGGAGTTCATAGGAAATGAGTTTACTAAGTTGTTGAAAGACTGGTACAGGCCCACAGAGGGGTTGGCGCCAGATGAAGTACAGATGCATGGTGAAGATGCCTGCCTAGTAATTGGAAAAGTACTGGAAGAGTTTTCAGTCATGCAGGCTAAGTATAAACTTCTAGCAAGCCACCTTCCACTACTAGTAAATGACAACTCCTCCAAGCTGGTTCCTGGCTATGACCCAGGACAAACTTTGGGGACTGGTGGCCAGGAACCACACAGCTGCCCTCCTGAAAGGGCTAAAATGAAAAGGGGGAAGCATGGGGAGGAATAAACTTGCTTGCTTCTATGGCTTTAATTTTTTAACTTTTTAGCTTTAATTTTTACTTTTTAGTTTTGATCATTTAGTTTTTAGTTTTAATTTTAAATTTTTTGATTTAATTAGATAGCACTGATTGTTTTATGTATACATGGTAAGTTTGAGATGAATAGTTATAGTTGAAAGTGAGTGAAATATCTTTATTTTTGTTAATTTACTAGTAAAACATAAAGTTATTACATTTGTACTTATATGAATTATATCAAAAAATATAATATCTCTTCATATTTTGCATAACTTATATGATTGTGTTTGTGTTTATTTTTTTTTCGAATGGAATTTTAATTTTTATGGTAATTAAAAATGCTTTTATAATGAAGAGTGTAAATTTTATAGTAAACTTGATAAATAATTGCTTATTTCTCCTTATTTTAATTAATTAAGGTACTGTTTTTATTGCAGTTTTGAGCTTTTTGGGGTTACTTTACTATACTATATCTTTAAGACTATTTTTGTATTAAATATTTCAGTCATTCAAGATCCACTAGTTAAAAAAGTGTTGATTTCCAGTTGTCAATTGTGAAAAAAGCTGAATTTTCACTTTACTATAGTGTCAAGCACCAGGGAGTTGAATTTAACACAGTTGCCAGTTGCAGCATAGCACAGTTCAATTTTTAAAAAGTAACTAATAAACATTTAATATTTAAAACAGTAATAACTCAATGAAAAATTAATATTTTTTTACACTGTAAGCTATCAAAATGAAGCTAAAAATCTTATCTTCTTATTGATGCAAAAATATTAATATATATACTATACTTAATATTGAAGCAAAAGTTTTTGAAAGAGAATGGTCTGGATTTTATTATATTATTTTGATATTGATAAAAAGTAGATCACTTTAAAGCTAAAGGAACTTACTTTTTACTATACAACAGATTTGTTTATTTAATGAAATTAAAGATAAAGTCAATAGCATTATTTCAGCATCTTGTTTTGTTTAAAAAGCTCAATTATTTAGGATTTTATGGTAGTTTAAAGTTAGAGTGTTTTTATCACTGTTTAGATTAATTTTAAGGTTCACGTGATCTTTGAACCTCAATTTAAGCATTCTTAAAATGAAATTCTTTAGTATTTTATCATTTTAAAAATATGCAGAAGAGTTACAATTAAGTGAATACATCATTTTAATTAATTTGCATTGATTGCAAAGAGGATATGGTGTAATAATAATGCTTAGCTGTTTCACATATATCACTTGTGCATAAAAACTAGGTATTTAATTATTCTGCAAACATAAATTCAAGTTCAAGCTATAGTAAAAGCTATCACACCATTTCTTTCAGAATGGTGTCATTTAGAATGATATATAAGCGCTAAAGCACCACAAAGCTTCTGATCCAAAAGACCCCATCCAAAGGCCACATTCTGAGCAGAACTACTCAATCATTAAGGCATATTTAAGAGGTCTGACTTAATTACAGATTCAAAATACTATCATGTCTTCAGTTAAATTTACTTCTGCTATGCTACCCTTTTTTCCTTGAGAGCTTCAACAAAAAGAGAAAGAATTGCAATATTAAAACAGACATTCCTCTTTATTGCTGGTGATGATCTTGATACTTTCATCAAGCAATTCCTTACACAAATTGAATTTGGGAGATCTCAGTTCCTTCATAACTATTCAAAATCAAAAAAGAAATGAGTTCATTGAAAACTTAAAAGATCTCATGTAATCTTCTCTCATCCTTTTGATCTCTTGTTACTTCCAGTTACTCTTTAAAAGAGCTTATTATTATGGGATTTAATACAACCAAAAGTGAGTTTGAATACTCAAGAAAAATAAATAAAAATAAAAATTTAAGCTTAAACAAAAAAGACAAAAAATAAGAACTATTCATTAAAAAAGAAATAATTAAAAAAATAATTAAAAAATTGCTGGGAAACTCTTTTGAAACAAGCCAGTTTACAAAAAAGTGCCTGGAAAAATTTATAAAGATATAGAAAAAAGATTAATCACTCAACTGAAATTAAATACTCTCTACTAAAAACAAAAAAGAAATATATGAAAATATGAAAATAAAAATGAAATTTCAGTTTCAATTTCTACTTACTATAAATTAATCCCTAAAAATATAATAAAAAGTAAAAAAAACAGACTGATATGTGCAATATTTGAAATTTAAAAAATTCACTAGAAAAAAGAAGGAAGAATGGGGAAGTAAAAACTTACCATTAATAGAATCTATAGACAATGTCTTAAAGACTATCAACCAGCACCAAGACTTTTATATTCATCAAAATAGTAAATATAAAAAAGATATTAACAAATTAGATTATGAGTCTTATGTTATAGTCATAGACTATAAAGAGAATTTAAAGGTTGGAAGTGGTCCAATTGAGACCAATAATTGTTTTTATTCAAAAAAACCTATCTCATTATTGGGGGTTGCATTATTTTTTAAAGAAAACAATAAAATTAAATATGAATATCATGATCTTTTGTCTCAAATATTATCATAAATTCTTTATTTTCAGGTGATTTCTAATAAGTCCTCTTAAATTAGATAGATTTATGAAATAAAAAATATAAAAGTGTGGACTGATAATGGAAATCATTTTAGATCACATAAATTTTTATATTACTTATTTAAAGAAACACTTAAATATATTAAGGGTTCTATGAAATATAATCATTTTGTTGATGGTCACTTTGGTGTAATATCAAAAATGGTAAAGGAAGAATAAAAGTGCTTTATATTAAAAATATTAATGATCTTAAAAATATTTTTGAGCAAGAAGAAAAAAGAAAAAAATTATATAAATCAGTGCTATCAGGCTCAAATATTTCTCAAAAGTAATTCTTTTATATCTATGAAAGAAAATCCAAGCCTATAAAAAAGAGCTTGGCGTTAAAATATGCACATTAATATTTCATATTTGATGAAAGATGGGAAGTTATATACTTCACCTCTAACATTTGAAAGTTTATCAGAATATTCTGAGATAAATTATCATTTTAAATCATGTGATGATGTCATGGACATAGTTTTCCTGGGTGTGGCTTGGCCAAAGCGCTGTCACCCATGGAAACCTGGCCCAAAGCCTTGCCTGCATAAAGCAATCATAGATTTAAATCTAACAATTGATTGCAAGTGGGTGGTGGCACAGGAAATTGGGTCTGAGTGGGGTGCAGAGGCCCCACACCCAATTTTCCCTTCCTTGACCTTCTGGTCAACAAATCCTGACCTCAAAGGAGGTCAGGTAACAGCTTACAGAACCACCATTGGTGGTATCTGTAAGCTGTCTAAATATTGTAATCAAGGAGACCACATCATCAAGATGTACCCAAATGCTTTAAGTAACAATTGTCCCCATCAAACTACCTTAGTAGTTTGATATTTTACTCTCAATAAATATCTTGCCTCAATGAGTCACTTATTTCAATATTTTCCAATCAGATTTTTAATAACCAGACTGCTAGATTCTGCTTTCTCACCTCTGCAATTTCCTGGTAATCTTCCACCTCCTGCTGAAATGATTCCTGAAACCCACAAAATTGAATGTGAGCCTATCTATGCTGCTGATTCCTTGATGTTGAGTCAAATTAAGGTCTTCCTGATGTACCTGTGCATAATCTTCTGCTGCATCTTTCATTATTCACTCTTCAAGGGTTATCATTTCCGAGTAAACACACATTGTCTCCTCCTCATTGGTAATGTCATCCTAATTTGGGTGTACATTCCCCATTTGAAGGATTAAAAACAAGCTCTATAATTTACCCTGGCATTATCAAACCACTTTAATTTTGATATATTGTATGGCCTGTACATCTTTGTTGTTAGATAATTCTCTTGCATCACAGATATCTCAGTGGTGACTTCCACAATGCTCATTACTTCTTTTTGGAGTATTTTTGCAGTGGTTTTCTTTCCCCTGTTATACCCATCCTTTGCAAAGATAGAGATCACACAACCTTGTTGTACTTTACTATCACGCCATAAATTCTGGCAGCCTGCTCCTGGCTTCCCATCTTCTTTGTTAAATACTGCAAGAGAAATCTTGGAACTAACTGAGGAATGGACCCAGCATGGTTTCCCTCAGAAGCTTCTAAGCTTCTTACTCAAACAAGCAGAAACTGAATCACATGAGTGGTGTTTGTCTATTCTTGACCAAGCACCAAACTCCTTTGAAGATGTGTCAACCCTAATTCCTTTGGTGACGTGCCAATCTCCAGCAACTTTCTCTTTGATTGACAACAAAACCCTGTTCTCAAGTTCTCAAGGCCTTCAACCTCTACCCTTGCACCTCAGCAGTTTCAAGCCAATGCTGAGAAGTCATCACTCCCTGAAAGCGCTAAGCTTGCGGCCCTCTATCTCAGCCTTGACCACACTGTTCAAAGCCTGTCACCCTGGTTCCACCATTCCGCTTCTGTCTCTGATATGATACAGCGCCTCCTGAAAGCAGTTGGGGGTAAGCTAGTGACGTCCCAGAAGCCAACTCAGCCTCTGTTATTGGAGGCTTCTCCCAGTCTAAATTGCTTGCAAAGTCAACAGGAGCCAGCCACTCCACAAGGGCCCATATCCCCTGTTGTCAGTTCTCCTCCTCAGAGTATTCCTACCCTGGCTGTGCTCTCCTTTTTCAATATTAACAATTCCAGCGCTATCCTGGCAAACTTGAACTCTACCAACTCCCAAGTGCCCACTTCAGGTAACGCTACCAATGCCTGTAAACTTATACACTTCAACCAGAACTGTCCATTACTATCTGCCAAGGCTCAGGCTATAGTGGGTCTCCACGTTGCCACTATGAATAAGGTTGCGCCTACTCCTTGTCTTGAGCCTATTGTCATTGAACCTGTGATTGATCAATCCTTTGTAGCCTTGAATGAGGACCTGTTGTCCATTAAGACAGCTCCTCAACTCTGGGTACAAGTTAATTCCAATCACCCCCCTCTATCAAATAAAACAAAGATGGGATATTTTTTGTTTCATTGTTCCTTTGCTTCCACATCACATCTAACAAAAGCTGTAGCTTAAGTAGATACTGGTGCCACAGAAAACTTCATTTCAAAAGATCTGGTTGACAAGCTAGGTTTGGAATATAATCCTGGTTCTCTATGCAAAGGAGGGATATACAATGTTTTCCGTTCATTCAGACTATGTTGCTTCTTATCCTTCTCCATCACTGATCATGCCTTTGTTGCTGACTTCATAGTGGCAAAGCTCCTGACATACCCGGTGATCCTAGGAGTGGAATGGTGGCAGGTGCACAATATCACCCCAAACCTCAAAGGTAACCTACTGAGGATTGCTCATCCTGCCAGAATTTCCTTGGAGGTACAAATGATCCTGTTTGGTAAAGAAGCCCCTCACATCTCAATGTCAGTCTCAGCAACAACAAAACACGCCACATCATTTGATCTCCTTGCAATGTGCCTCTCCCACTTGCACACAGCCTTTGATTCTAAGCTGGCTGATGGTCTCCCCACACACTCACAATTTGACTTTGAGTTTAAACTCACTGTTGATTTGGTGAAAGTTGCTTCTCCCATCTATTACTTGAACTTAAAGGAGGAACAATGCTTAGAAGAATGGACAAAAGACATGGAAGCCAAAGGACAGATCTTTAGGAAATCTTCTCTTATATGCTCTCCACTGCTGTTTGTTCAAAATTCTGATGGATCATTACGCCCCTGCATTGATTTTGGCAACCTGAACAATGTGAATGTACTGAACCCATAACCCATGCCCATTGAGTCTCAGATCTCCAAGAATGTGGAGAAAGCTAGGATCTTTTCAAAGCTGGACCTCTAAATGCTTTCAACCAGATTCACATCAAAGAAGGTCAGGAATGGCTCACCGCTTGCTTGACTTGAAAGGCATCTTTCAGTACTGAGTCATGCCCTTTGGTCTAAAAAATGCCCCAGCAGTCTTCCAGAAGATGATCAATGCAGTCTTAGGTGACTTCATTGGGAACTGTTCTATTACATAAATGTACAACATCTTAGTATACTTTTTGGATGAGGAGTCTCATGCCACCCACCTTTGTGCTGTAGTGAAAAGGATCCAAAAGGCCAATCTTGTCATCAAACTGAGCAAATGTGATTTTTTCAAGAGTAAGGTTTCTTTCTTAGGAAATCTGATTTTGGAGAAAGGCCATGCATCTCCCCTGACAAGGAAGCTGTAATAAGGAATTGGCAGACCCTGACAAACATTACTCAACTCTGCAGTTTCCTGGGAACATGCAACTTCTTGAAATGTTTTACCCCAATTATCAGAAACAGCAGCCCCCTTACCGCTGCTAGTGGGAAAAGAATTCTGGAATGGTCCACACAATGTAATGCTACGTTCAATGCTGTTAAGAACATCATGTGTTCTGCAACCATGCTCTGCCATATTGATGCCTCCAAACCCTTCATCTTAGCCACAGATGCCTCCAAATTTGCCATTGCCTCAGTCTTTCTACAAACTGCTGATGGTGAACTAGAATACCCTGTGGGTATTTCTTGAGAAAAATAAGATCTGAAGAGCTCAGCTACATGATCTATGACAAGGAGTTATTAGCAGTAGTAGAGTCTGTGAAATACTGGCAGCATCACCTTTGCTCAGCCACACACCCATTTACAGTAAGGACAGACCACAAAGCACTACTGTATTATCAGAAACCTTGTCTCTTAACTGAACATCAGACAAGATGGTATGAAGTCCTAGTCAAGTTCAAATTACAATACAAGTTTATCAAGGGTATTGATAATCATCTGGTGGACTCCCTCAGTTGCAGCCCAGCATTTCTCCCAGACGTTAAGGCTGAACAAGAATTTAATACAAAGGTCATTATTTCCCCAGCGCCATTCTATCATCTACTCCCATGGAAACAATCTGCACCATAAGTGTCCAAGAACCTGCCAACCCAGACCTGGTAGCTAGAGTCAAGTTGCTGCAACCTTTAAACAAACAGTACCCCCAGTTGTTTAAGTTGGCAAGTCAATCTACTCCCCATAACTGCTACAGTTATGAAGATAGTACCATGCTTCACAATGATTGCCTGTGGGTACCTGATGGTGATATTTGCCTGGAAGTCACAAGGCCCACCATGACAACATATTGGCTGGTCATCAAGGGAAAAATAAGACCATAGAGATAATCCGTAGACATTTTGATTAGAGAGGTCTCACATCAGAAAAAGGTAAGTACTTGAAGGGCTGCATGACTTTTCTAAAGCCAAAGCTCTACTGTCTCAAACAGACAGGTCTACTGGTCCCCCTAAGAATTCCAAATGGCCCATGGACATCTCTGTCTGTTGATTTCATAGTAGAACTTCCTCCCTCAAACGGTTATGATGCAATCATGGTAGTAGTAGATTGTTTCACAAAGATGCGTCATTTCATCCCCTGCCAAACCACAATCACATCAGTCCTGATGACCAACCTGTTTTTCAACAATGTCTTTGCCCACCATGGAATCCCCCAAGAGATCATAAGTGACAGAGGTCCCCAATTCACAGCACAATTTTGAGAGGAATTCTCCAGACTCCTAGGCATTAAGAAATTCAGATCAACAGCCTACCACCCCCAATATAATGGCCAGACAGAGAGGATGAATCAATGTTTGGAAATAATTCTTAGATGATACTCTAACGCTGAACAAGATAACTGGTCCCAAAACATACCATTAGCCCAGTTTGCTTACAATAGTGCCCCACACTCCTCTTCTAATGTCTCCCCATTCTTTTCAAATTATGGCTACAACACCCAATGTAACTTTGGCTCACTCTCAGGTAGCAAAGTGGAATTAGCATCCTCACAGGCAGCAGCTTTAAAAAGAATCCACAAAGAAGTCAAAGTGTCCTTAAATCATGCTGTGACAACTTACTAGGCTTATACAGACATGAAAAGAAAATAGAGACCAGCGTACAAAATTGGTGATCAAGTACCGGTTGGCTCCTGAAACATGCGACTAAAAGTACTCTGCCAAAAGCTAGGTCCCAAAAGAGTAGGTCCATTCAGAATCTTAAAGAAGATTGGATCTTCAGCCTACCAACTGGACCTCCCTCCCTCCTTCCACATCTTCAGCACATTCCATGAATGCCTATTAACTAAGTATTAAGGTCTCCCTGTATCTACTCCTGACCCCATAATGGTGGATGGACAACTGGAATATGAACTGGAATCAATAATTGTATCCAAACTATCCCGCAAGTGCCTGCACTACATAGTAGTCTGGAAGGGATACCCAGCCTCAGAAAACTGTTGGATTCCCCATTGCAACCTCACCCACACAAAAGAAATGCTCCAGGAATTCCACAAAAACAACCCCCAAGCAGTAGGTCCAGCAAAGGCCACATTAGCTGCCATGAAACTCCCTCCTGCCCACAAGAGCTATGCATTGGCAGCACTCCCAGGAGGCAGGAAGTCCCTGTTATCAAAGAAGGAGAGTAATGTCATGGCCATGGTTTTCCCAGGTGTGGCTCGGCCAAAGCACTGCCACCTGGGGAAGTCTGGCCCAAAGCCTCGCCCACTTGGGGCAATCCTAGATTTAAATCTAAAAATTCATCACAAGTGGGTGGTGGCACAGGAAATTGGGTCCAAGTGGTGTGTGGATGCCCCACACCCAATTTTCCCTTCCTTGACCTTCTGGTCAACAAATCCTGACCTCAAAGGAGGTCAGGTAACAGCTTACAGAACCACCATTGGTGATATCTGTAAGCTTTCTACATATTTTATTCAAGGAGGCCACCTCATCAAGATGTACCCAAAGGCTTTAAGTAAAAATTGTCCCCACCAAACTACCTTAGTAGCTTGATATTTTACTCTCAATAAATATCTTGCCACAATGATTCACTTATTTCAATATTTCCCAATCAGATTTGTAATAACCAGACTGCTATATTCTGCTTTCTCACCTCTGCAATTTCCTGGTAATCTTTCTTTGCCTGCTGAAATGATTCCTGAATCCCACAAAATTGAATGTGAACCTATCTATGCTGCTGATTCCTTGACGTTGAGCCAAATTAAGGGGCAATAACGCCCATGTCAACACTTTGTCAACATGGCCACTGTTGACTTGAAACTCATAGTCTCCTATGTTTTTTTGCTAGTTGCGCTAGCTTAATTCTTTTTTTAAAGCGTTCAGGGGTGCAAACCCAGAAAACACAATGAAATTGTGGCCATCTTGATACAATTTAATATTAAGCTGAATAAAAAAACTTGATTTAACCTGATTTTTCCTTTACTTTTACTAATAAAAATTAGTTTATTTTTTTATTTGTTTTCACAACGTAAAAGTGTCATTGTTGACACTTTTTTTAGCCAAACTTATTTTTAATAACAAAACTGAAGCATCTATAGTAAAAAAAAGTGTGCATTTAATTTTTTTTATTGAATTATCATATTGAAAAAGTCAGTGAACATACATTTGATTGTTGAAATGTTCATGTTATAAATATTTATGTGGCACTTATTCAGGCTTTAATATATTAAGTGGATTGGTGGCTAACAGTGATCCAATAATTTAAGTGTGATTTACAATGTAAGTTACTATAGAATTTATTTTTAAAAATAATGTCAACACTTGTAAATGCCGTTTATTTGCTCATGATCATCTCAGGGTGGAGTTAAGCAAATTAGAGTGGCGCAATTAAGCCTAGATTAATATGCCACCTCATATAAAGAATGTTGTAAGTGACGTTGTCAACACTTTACCCTTTTCAATACTTGAATACAACTTCTTAACAACTTCATATAAGCACAATGGTAAAAAAACATATTACCACCCCCAAAATATCATGTTTAATAAAAAAATAAAGAACCTTGATACTTTTTTTTACTTATTTTTGTATATTTTTTTATTTTTATATGTGAACAAAAACACACAGAAAACATTTAATTTTTGCTAGACCGCTTACATTTAATTAAGCATACTATGAAAAAATAGTAAATCTTTCAAAAAATGTCAACAGTGACAATGTCGCCAAAAAAAATGTCTACACTTTTTGTAATTAACAGTGAGAATTCAGCTTTTTTTTACTAATTGTCACTCATAATGATAACATTTTTCAGTTCTCACATATAAAACTTTATGTTTTACATAATAAAAACTTCTCATTTTTTGATATGTTGTATTTTTAACTTTCCTCTTTCATATTTTTTAATTTTTAAAATAAAATCTTTATCTAAATATAATACTTTCACATAAATATCTTAACTTTTAATTTTTTATTTAAAACTATAATAAATTAAAACCTATACAAGTATTTTTTAACTTTTAAATGCCAAGAAAAGCCATCTAAGATTTTCTTTTTATATATTATGCTCTTTAAGTTGTTTTGTTTGTTTTTTACTTACATTGCTTTATTTTAAACCTTTTTAATTATTATTTTAGGACAAGAACACTTCCAAACAGCCCAAAGGAACCAAGCGTTCTTCAAAGCCAACCAAACCCACCAAAAAGAAGCCTGTCTCATCAAAGAAGGCCATCCCCAAAGCCCTCCCCAAAGCCCTCACCTGAGCCCTCTCCTGAGAAGAGCCCTGCTCACTCCACTGGGGGGGAGGAAACTGGTGGCTCTCTTACAGAGCACAGTTTTTATAACACGGCTTCTGACAAGGAGCCAACCAAGAAGAAGCAGCAAGGCAAAAAGACCCCACCCAAAGATAAGTCTCCTGCACATGAGGAGCATCACAATAAGCCCCCTTCTGCTTCCCCACCCCCGCCAAACTCCCCCCTTCAAGCTCATCTGGGGATGATTCAAAGCCCCAACCCAATCACTTCCCTGGCTTCTGCCATGCTCCTGCTGGCCCCTGGGACCCTCTGTTGGCCCACAACATCTGCAACGTTGACAGCAAATTCAAGGTTCCCTCTTCCTTTCCCAAATACTTCCAATTATGAGTGTAAAGGGTGGACCAGCCATGGTGGCCAATGGGTATATCTTCAGCCGCAACAATTTCAACCAGGGCTTCAAGAGCCGGCATTACACCTGCAAGGACTGCTCCTGCCCAGTGCGGCTCAACACAGCGCTAGGACCTGATCCTAACCATCAAGGGCAAGCATACCTGCATCATGCCCAACATCACCATAGCCTGCCTTCTCAAGTGGTATCTGGTGCAGGTGATGCCCACCTCCAAAGAACTTTCTGCCACCCAGCTGGCCGTGCTTGCTTGCAAGTACCTCTCCCCAACCAACTTGAAGAGGGTTCCAACTCACAATCAGTTGGTCAAGTTTGTAAGTGATAGGCGTCAAGCCTCTAATCCCTTGGCCAAGAGTGCCACCAGCATCAAGGACCTTATCCTCACAGATGCCCTCAAGAAGACAGAGGATGGTGAGATGTTCCTGCTCCATGACAATGGGCAGGAAGTGGAGGATAGGATTGTAGCCTACGCTACAACCCAAAACCTGCAGCAGCTGAACACTGCTACCACCTGGCTGTACAACGGCACATTTGATACTTTCCCCTCCCTATTCAAGCAGCTTTGGGTCCTGCATGGGCATTTTAGTGACCAGGTCATCCCCCTTGTGTTCTTTCTCCTTCCTGGTGCCAAGACTGAAGTCTACACCAGAGCCTTCAAGATTGTCTGGGATGCTTTGAGCTCCCTTCCCACCAACCAGCTCCCCCTCCCACTCACACCACAAGGGCAAATCCCTCCTCCTCTGAGAAGGATGAGTCCACCATAGCCGCTGAGTAGCTAGCTCATGCACGCTCACTTGGGCTGAAGGTTATCATAATGGACTTTGAGCAGGCTCAGTTCAGAGCCTTTGAGTCCATCTTTAATGGAGAAGTCCAGGGCTTCTTCTTCCATTTTAGGCAGGCCCTTGTCAAGAATCTCAAGAGTGAGAAGGATCTTTTTGAGAAGTATCTTAATGATGGTAAGGGGAAGTGCCGCTTTTCCCTAACTCAGTTTGCTGCCTTGGCTTTTGTGCGCCCAGAGCATACTGGGCTTGGCTTTGAGGCCCTCCTGGAGGATGCTTACATCAAGAAGCACTCCACCATCTTCAAAGTCTACCTGGATTACTTCAAGCACCAATGGGTGAGCAAGAAGGTGACTGCCCGGAGAGGTAAGAGCAGGGCCACTGCCCCTTGGGACTGTCAAGGCGCCTGTCTCAAGGGGGAGATAAAGACCACCTCTAGCCTTGAGGTTTGGCATAAGCACATGAAGGTGAAGTTTGGGACTAACCCCAAATATAACAAGTTCTTCTCTAAGCTACAGGAGGAGCAGGCCCGGACTGTCTCCAAGTTCCGCAACCTAGCCAACCAGGTGGCCCTCAAGAAACAAAAGTCCAAGGAGCAAGACTACCAGGAGGACGTGCAGAAGGTGGTAAAGAAAAAGTATAAGGTGATGGAGATTAAGAAGTACCTTGAGGACGTTGCCACTGCTCTTGCTGGTGGCTTTAATTAGCCAAATAAACTTTGCTTTGCCTATATATTTTTTACTTTTAATTTTTTAATTTTTATGGATATTACTAATCTTTTTAAGTATAAATAGTAAGTTTAAGATACAGTTTCAATATGGTTTTGTAAGAAATATCTTATATTTTGTTAATTTATCTTTAAGCTATGAGATATTTTCAGTTATGCTTATATAAAGTATAATAAATTAAAATTAGAATTTTTTTATATTTTGTAGTTATTATTATATATTAAATATATTTATTTTTGGCTCATTGGAATTTTAATTTTTATGGGAATAAAAATAATTTTATAATAAAGAGTGTAATTTACATAGTAAACTGAAAAATAGTTGCTTATATCTCCTTATTCTTATTACTTATAGTAATTATTTTATTGCATTTTAAAATTCTCTGGGATCACTTTAGTATAATAATGTATTTTAAAATATTTTTTTATATTAGAAATGTTCAGGGTAAAGTGTTTTGTTAATTAAAAAAGTGTCAACATCCAGGAAATGACATTTAGTAAAACCGGGTTGTCACTTTACTATAGTCTTGACATTAAAAGTGTCAACATGGCCACTGTCAACATTTTTAGTGTCAACATGGGCGCTGTTGCCAATTAAGGTCTTCCTGATGTACCTGTGCATAATCTTCTGTAGCACCTGTGACCGTACGGCAGTCACTATTGAGTATTTAGCCAAATAAATGCTCTGAAATATAAAGTTATATCTGTTTTTCTTATTATTGCATGTAGAAGGTTGGATTGGAAGTCTTAAGATTAAGATTCCTGAAAACTGGATATCTAGGTTTAATAAAAGAAAAGAAGGCAAGATGGGCTGAGTCAATCTGGGAGACAGGATGTCTCAAAAACGGTTTAATTAATTGGGAAGATTAATAAATAAATACACAGGAATATAATTAATGAGGATTTAATTATATTGGTTAAATTGCCTTGACTGTGTCAAGAAGTTTGGTTAAGGTCAACCATAAGTAAACCCCCAAGTTTTGGGTTAAAAGCGCCGCCGCGCCGCCTAATAGATTTGCAAAGCGCCAAGGCACTGCTATCAATTTTTTCAGGCACTGGGGCGCCGTCTGGGAAAGTTCCTGGGCACTGCAGTGGCGCCTGGTTTGAGTTTCAAAGCGTTTTAATGGGTTTTAAGGCAAAAAATCATTAAATGCAAAGATAACTAGATAAAGGCAAGGATGCCTAGGAATTCAGGGTTGATCAGCTGGTTCCCAGTTGGAACACCAACACTGGAGTTTTGGAATTTTTAATCCACAGGGTTTTGGCGCCGGGAGCTGAGGAAGCTCCATGCTGAATTAGTACATTGGGATGGATGGAGTCAGGTGACTTCTTCCCATTGTAGGTTGATTCTCATAGATTGAGAAATATTGGAGATCTTTTAGGTAAAGATCTAGGTTTGGATGACTCAAACATCATAGATCACGTGAGATGAATCATAGGTTGATTCAGGAACCAGAGGGGTTTTCAGCCAAATATGCCCCAAATGGTATATAAGCAAAAACAGCATAACTTTAATAAAGATATATTGTCAATTTTGACGCTTTCCCCTCAACTATCTTTTCAATTATTATGTCTGCTTTGTTAAATTTTGAAAGGGCCAAATTTGGAGTACTTTGCATGGAAATTGCTACTGCCAGGAAAGAGGTTCCTACAAGTTTGTCAGAGGAAGCTTGGGAAATCTTGGAGGTCACCAAGACTGTGCCTGA
Organism: Entomophthora muscae; assembly: GCA_014839935.2. NCBI lineage: Eukaryota > Fungi > Entomophthoromycota > Entomophthoromycetes > Entomophthorales > Entomophthoraceae > Entomophthora > Entomophthora muscae. The sequence continues at coordinate 1,253,133 of QTSX02004261.1, read as the reverse complement.
GGAGTCCTTGGTGGAAGTAAAGGCTGCGTTTGAAGAGTTATATTCCAATTACTTTGCAAAAGAAGGAATTCCCGCCCAAGGAAGCCAAATCTATGAGTGGGATTCCTGGAACCTGTTAGTAGGATGGGACAAATCTTACAGCAAGTGAAAGCAAAGGCAAATTGTGAAATTGAGGCTTTAAGGGCAAGGGAGTAAAAGAGCGTTGATATCATGGCCCGTTGGCGGGATGATAACAAAGAGTTGTCCCATAAAATTGCCTCTCTGGAGACAAAGCTCTTTGAAGCTTCATCAAAGGAAGGTAATGGGAATAAGAGTCAAGGGCAGGATAATGGCGGGATGGACTGGTTGGACCCGGATCTGCCACAGCACCTTTCCTTATTCACTCTTCAAGGGTTATCATTTCCGAGTAAACACAAATTGTCTCCTCCTCATTGGTAATGTCATCCTAATTTGGGTGTACATTCCCCATTTGATTGATTTTGACAAGCTCTCTCTCTACTTTACCCTGACAGATAATACCAGAGAAACAAAAATATCAGAAGATGCTAGTGGTGTATTAGGACAAATTCATGAAGTCAGGCAGCTTACTAGAAAATGTATTTCAGATAGAGTTATTAGTCTTTCAAAAACAACAGCTTTTTTCTGAAAAAAAAAGAATATTTATGATGAGCCAAGGATAGGGTAATAGAATTTATAGCTTTGGGGCTGCTATCACTCTCCCATGCAACTCATCATAAATATTTTTGGTTTGTAGTTTTTATTAGTGCCACAACATCTTTGATTACTTCCTCTCAGGAAATTAACGCTTTGAGTGGTTCACCAAATGGGTCACCAAATGACTCACTGACTAATCACTAAGTTGGTGGCACCACTATTATTTGACCATCTATTACGGGGATCAAACAATCTATATCCTAAGTGGAACACAACTTAAGTAAGCCCTGTGACTTATGAGAAACATTACTCAGATAAGCCACATGATTCCCATGATGTACATGGACAGTATGTGGCTTTCCATGATACTATATGTTATCCCATATCATATCCAATAAAGTATCATTCTCTTCTTAAATTTCCCCTTTATCTTGTTTGTTATACTTCCCAGAACTATATACTTGACAGTAGCAATTAAGATATTTTCAGTAATATTATAAGTTGCAATTTTCAATTCTAAAATTGATGAATTATTTTCAAAAAAAATCATCTAAGCCCAAGATCAGTTAAAGATTTGACATTGATTGCATTTTACCCTTTCTGAATAATTTGAATATGAATAATGTACTGAAGTTATAAAATAATCAGTCCAGCGCCTGGGAATAACAAGAAAAATAATGACCCAGCTGTGCACCAAAAGTCAACTCACACCATTTTGTTTGTGAATCAATGTATTTTGTATTGTATTTTGGAATAGTCTCACTTGACGCGTGAGCAATTCTTTGCTGTATTGACCCATTTTGTCCATTAACACCAAAATCTCTATTAACAGAGTGTATATTTTAACCTGATAGTTAGAATTCGCTTTCAGAATTTTTTTAAATCAGGTATTTTTGGTTATCACTATAGCTTTTAAAACTACTGTATTGAGGAAAGCAGTTGCACTTATATGATTGCGCCGATATAGTGAGAACAAACTTACAGGGATCGGAATCTGAGATATAGTTGATTGGAAAAGTAAGGGAGTGCACAGATATTTATGTGTGGTATATACTTGCTTGCCATGGCAGGTGGATTGGGTGTTGTGACATGCTTGATGCAACAAGCACCTAGAAGCACAGCAATATATCACGACAGAGGTAATTGATTAACAACGTTATGCCACAATTAAGTGGAACCAACACCACAGTTTATGCCCTGATTCTAATTTCTGATGTTGACTATAAAAGGTCACATCCTTCACAAATAAAGACTACCTTTTTTGGTTTTCAGAATCCTTTAATACTTTAAAGTTTAACTGGAACAATACAACCCACTACATTCAACAATCGATTCAAAGAAGTAGATACCTGTTCAAAGGTATTTTATGGTGATCCTGATTGCAAACTAACCTGGTATAGACGATTACGTGTTTGACGAACGACAACGATATGACAGATAACTTGACTCTCGCTGCAATGGCAGATTTTGGACGGGTGATGGATAGCCAGAAGCTGGTAATCTTCAAAGGGGACGGGTTTACCAAATGGTTGCGTGTGTACGAGAATTTTTGCAAGAAGTATAAGGTTGACAGCAACGGTCGCTTGGCTGGCATTGGCTTTTACTTGGGGGGTATGGCGGGGGAGTGGCACAATAGCCAGTCCTTTTCCTTGTGGGAGGAATGGAAGATCGCAGCCAAAGAACAGTTTGATAACTTTGAAGGGGATTATTTGGATCAGTTGGCGGCCGTGCACATGACCGACTTTGACTCTATTTGAGAGTTTTTAACTAAATTCCGCACTGTGGCCTACAAAGCTGCCAAGGAGCAGACTGAGTTTCTAAGCGGGAATGCCAAGGATGCGGTGGAGGCATCCTTCTTGAAACAATGTGTCAAGTTCTTGGCTTAAGCTTCCACCCCCGCCTATGGTCGTCTCATTCGCTTAGAAAAATATGCCAACTTGGAAGTGGCCTTTGTTGGCATCATGGCCCAATACAAAGCAGCGGTTGAGAACGAACTCGACGAAGAAGCTAAAAACAACACTGAGTGGAACCTGCATGTCAAGAAAAAAGAAAACCCAGTCGCGGATAATAAGGTCTCGGAGGAAGTGGTCAAATTCGTTAAGGCTTTTCTGGCCCAGAACGTGGCACCTGAACGTTGTGGTCCACCCATCTGTTACAACTGCGGAACACAAGGGCACATCTCGGTTTACTGCACTCAAACCTGTACAGAATGTGGAAAATCACACCATGGGACAAAATGCCCAGTTCGTCAGGAACACATCAATCGACGGCTCAAGATCCAACGTGGTCAAAACTCAACAACCTCCGACCAAATGATGCTCGAACTCATGGCCGTGGAGAAGCATCCACTCACCCCACCCACCCGGGGAGGTCATAAAGTTATAAAAAATAACCAGCTGGCCCCTGACGACGCTATTCTTGAGACCCTGCAAAATATGACATTCCCACCTCGTGAACCCCCCAAGACAGCCACACCAGCCAAAGTATATCCCGACCCTAGCAGACATCAACCTCCCGCCACTTACGCCGAAGCAGCAGCAAAGCGTATGGATATCAGCCATGAATCTCATGATGAGCCCAAACGCAACCGGGTTGTGGAACCCTCGCCTACTAGAGCACCAAGCCCCGTCAAAAAGCCTACTTGTGAACAAGCACCTTCTCCTGATTTGGTACTTACTGAACAACAGAGCAAGACATCCCCTGGTCTCCTGCACTGGAAAAATCACCTGTGCTTACCCCTAATGAAGACGAAGTCTTAAGCAAATCTGAAGTCACACCCGTTCCTAGACATATGCTTCCAAAACTGAAAGAGGTCACCCCTGAGCCTGCCTATGCCCATGAACACAAACCAATGCCTGAAACTCAGCCCAAGCCTAAGGACAAACAACCCGAAGTAAACATCCCTATGGATATTCTAGACGCAAAGGTACGGGAAATACTTGCCCAGGTATCCTTGGAAGAGGACTTACCACACAACACACCCAATGTGGAACGATATATGGGATTGTTCTCACCACCCAAGGAGAATACGGTGGAGGTCGAAACTGTTGAGGATACACCTAAAAACCACAAACCAGCCAACGCTCCATTGTCACTGCTTATACGTTCCGCACCAGCGGATAACCCTCCTATGGAGACCGAGGAAGACTGGATACGTCAAGCCACACCCACTGAGGTGGAGGAAGTTAAAATACTTAAGGATTTGATAGCAGACAATGAAAAGCCTATCCGCCTTCCAAAGAATGGTTCAAGCATGCGTAAGCTTGTTGAAGTTACAAACGCTGCCAAGAAATTGTTGGAAGAAACAAAGATTGAGATGACTTGGGCTCAATTCTGCAAATATTGTCCCCAGTTTCAATCAGCATTAAAACAGGCTGTGTCTGATACATTTACAAGGAAAAAACCAGAACAACCCTCACCGACGTGGGCGCCCCCAGAACCCTAGGCACAGTTGATGGTGTATCTACCACCATTATCTTAGATGGCGGGTCATATACAAATATTGTGACTAAGCGGTTCCTCGACCACTTGGGGATCACCGACATTGCTCCTAGTATGGCCCAGTACATCTTGGCCAATGGACGCCAAGCGCCCTGTATTGGTACAGTCCAGGGACTCCAAGTACAAATTGATGGAGTTAGCTTGATAATTGATGCAACTGTATTTGACCACTTCCAGTTTAACCTCCTTATGGGAAGAAAAACAATGAAGGACTTTTGCATAACTACCCACTATGAAACCGATCTCTGGACTATTTGTTGTGGAGGGCAATGCACGGAACTGGACGTGTCCTACTCAAAGGAAGTAGACTTCCTGTGCCCTAGTTTCAACTCAGATCCATTTGGGGAAGCTTACCTATGCACAACAATGACGGACAATCTGGATAGAAACAAAGCACTTACACCGGACCAGTCCCAGCAGCTCCATTCCTTACTTGACAGATTTAATGAGTGCATCGTTGAAGATCTGGATCAGCTTCCTCTGGCCAAAGAATTTGAACATGAGATGGTGATCAAGGACGTGGAACCCATTGCTGGTATGCCCTACCCTATTCCACATTCTCGTGAGCAGTTTGTCAGGGAGGAAATTGCTCGCATGTTAAAGTTGGGTTTAATTGTACCAAGCACATCTCTTGGGCGTCCTCTATAGTCGTGGTACCTAAGAAGAACAAGAAGATGAGATTATGTGTGAACTACATTCCGCTCAATGCAGTTACGTTAAGTGCGCAGTATCCGCTTCCACGCATCTCTGATATCTTGGCTCAATTCCATGGATCAGCATGGTTTTCCAATATTGATCTGTTCTCAGGGTATCACCAGATCGCTATGAAGCCCGCAGACCAGCCCAAGACCGCCTTCATCACCAAGTTTGGACAGTTTGAGTACACAAGAATGCCGTTTGGTCTCACTGGCGCCCCCCGCACCTTCCAGAGGTGTATGAATAAGGTTTTTGAGGGGTTGTTAAATAGATTTGTATCAGTATACTTGGATTATATCACAGTCTATAGTCACACTTTTGATGAACACATGGTACATCTTAAAGAAGTATTTGACAGGATCAAGGAATACAATCTTGGAGTCAACGCGGAAAAGAGCATCCTGGCAGTAAGAGAGCTACACCTGTTGGAACACATCGTGAACGAGGAGAGTCAAAAACCAGATCCAGCCAAAATGGAGGTTATTGCAAACTGGCCTGACCTGCGCAGTATATCAGCCGTACAGTCATTTCTGGGAACAGTTGGGTACTACCAAAACTTCATACCCAACTATGGGTTAGTTGCAGCACCCCTATATGAGCTTACAGGACGGAAGAAGAACTACACTTGGGAAAAGGAACACCAAGCTGCATTTGACCACTTGAAGAGAGCACTGACCTCCGAAACCCTGCTAGTGCACCCAGACTTTGAGAAGGATTTCCACATATTCACAGATGCTTGTGATATAGCCACTGGAGCCGTCCTTAGCCAACTACATGATAACTTTATGCAACCAATCGAGTTCATGGGAAAGAAACTCACATCCACTGAACAGGGATACTGCATTTACGACAAGGAAGTACTAGCAGTCCTCCACGTTTTGAGAAAATTCCGCTACTATGTCATGGGGTATCCAACAACAATACATAAAGACAACACCACAGTAAAATACATAGCCAGAAACCCTTACACAAACGTAAGAAGACTGTGTTGGCTGATTGAGCTAATGAAATACAACGCACAAATTGTACACATCGAAGGAAAGAAGAACTGAGTGGCAGATGGAATCTCACGCCAGTACTGCCTATTAGTAGACCCAAACAACACCTTTGAGCCCAAGATAAATCAGGTCTACGAATTTCTAGAGAATTTGTTAATACCAAAAGCCATGGACTTTAAAAAAGTCCTCCAATTTACCAAAAGATTCACGGTTATTGAAGGAAAGCTGTACTTAAAGCAAAATGGAAGCCTGAGATGGGTACCCCGCCCGCTGGAAAGACTTAGAGCCATGGAGGAAGCCCATGACGGGAGTGGCCACTATAGACAACAAGCAACTCTGGTAAAAATCCGCCCCACCTGCTGGTGGCCAGAATTAACTACTGACGTTATTGACTACTGCAAGAACTGTGAGGCTTGCACTATGTTCAATAAGAAAATGGGTCATACCAAACCCATCAATCCCATCACAGTTAACGGCCTATTTGAAATGTGGGGCTTGGACTTTGTTGGACCACTACCTCCCTCACACATGGGCAACAAATACATTCTAGTAGCCACCGAGTACTTTTCAAGATGGCCAGTAGCTAAAGCGGTACCTGATGCCACCGCAGCCACTGCCACAAAGTTCCTATACAGAGAGATATTCACCATATACGGACCCCCATCTACAATCTTGACAGACCAAGGCTCACATTTTAGAAACAAGTTCATGAGACAACTAACGCGATATGTCTCCATCATCCATCAATTTGCAACAGCATACAACCCACAGTGCAATGGATTGACCGAACGGTTCAACAAAACTCTGGTGAAGAG